>NIRI02000059.1:217505-272126 GCA_003604175.2 Clonorchis sinensis
TCGTTAAGGCTGCATCCATGGGTGCACGTTTGATGACGCACATGGTCCTTGGATCCTAGGGTTCAAGTCTATACAACTTGGTCTTACGACTGACAAATATACACCCCCTTTAACTTTTACTTAGCTGCGCCCCATAATGCATACGGCCGCCGAGTCCCGATATTGAATAATCGCTGTACACATGGCTACCTCGTTATCGCCAATAGGACTAATAGGGTAAGTTGTGAGTTTACCTTTATAACCGTGAAACTCCAGCTTCAGCGTGAACACCGATTTGGAATCGTGGATAAAGGGATTTATTAAGTACTTGGTGAATTAGCCACTACAACTTTGTTTAATTGTGTTTCAAATGATATCGCGGAAGATGTGTACGAGTCATAATTGATTACACATTTTTTCTTTCAGAAAACCTGTCGAGTGAAAGCGGCTTCCTGGAACTGCGAACCGGAGTGACCACACATTACGTTTGTACTGATGTAGCCAATAAATGGAAACATGATTTGTTAAAGTTGTTTGTGTATTTTTTAGGCATGGGGTTGGCAGAGGGATGACGTGCAAGGATGTGAAGCACCGCCGTTGGCCGTTGTATTAGTCTGTTATGTATAGTTGGGGCCTTAGTTACGAGTATGTTTACGGGCCCTTCAGTTACTATGGGCAGCCAGAGTAGGCGCCACCGAGTACGGTTCTGAGCGTGACGGGCCATCGTTGGCCGTTGGGTAAGGCTGCTGAGATTAGGTGAAGTCTCATATTCGGCGTTGCACATAGACACAGGGCTAGCAAGTACGATAAGTAGCCAAGGTAGGCGATATCGACTACAGTTATGATTATGACGGACCAACGTGGAGCATTAGATTAGGATACCGCGCGTAGTTGAGGCCTTATTTTTATCTGCCCTCATAAATACTGGCCTGGCTTTTGCTATACGTAGTGGAAGCAAGCGACAGTCTACACAGTTGCGGTATGACGGGCCGTCGTTGGCCGTTAGATTAGGCTAGCATAACTGAGGTCGGATAATCAGCGCCGCATATAAGCACTGACCAAGCTGTTACAAAAAGAATCCAAGGTAGGTGATATGGCCTACAGCTATGAGTACGACGTCCGTCGTTCGCCATTAGAATAGATTTGCATGCGTAGTTGAGGACTCGCATTCATCGGTTCGCATAAATACTGGCCTTGTGTTTATTTTAAGTAGCAGAGTTAAGCGACAACGCGTACAGTTATGAGTATAACGGATTAGGTTGTCGGGCATAATCAATGCTTCTTAGTCAACGCCGCACATGGACAAGGGCCCAGCAGTCACGATAAGCAGCCAAGTTGGGCGACATCAAGTACAGTTATGCGTGTGACAGGCGACAGCGCAGATTTACTGACCGTAAGGTTCGTGGTTCGATCCCGACCCATGCCTCTCGACTTTCCCTGTCTAGGTTTGGGCAACTTGGCAGTATCCTAGCCCTGGTGTTCCCCTCTGGTTGCATGGCAGCTAAGCACCAAAAGGGTGCTACAGCCAAACTTTTTTATGACAGGCCGTCGGATAAGGCTATTACGCGTAGTTGAAGCCTTATTTTCGCCGGCCAGCACAGATACTGGCCTGAAGTTTACTATAGGTGGCAAGGATAAGCGACATCACGTACAGCCATGAGTATGAGAGACAGTCGTTGGTCACTGGAGTAGGTTATTGTGCATAGGTGAGACCTCATTAACACATACATGCACATACACGCGGGCATAGCAGTTACGATAAATAGTCGAGACCACTATGGTGAGTCACGTTCCTAGTAGAAATGATACAATTGTGTTGGTAATTTACCTAATGTTACATCCTGACACTCTATTGTCCACAGGCTAGTTATGCATGAGCAATCATCCAAAGGAATGGCCCTCGCATCTCCACCGCACAATTCATGTTGTTTTCTGACGATGTTGTACCTAATGAAAACTGAGCTCCATAAGAAAAAGTTGTGTGACGAAGTTCGCTGAACAAAATTATTTCGTCCGTTAAATCTGTGGGGTATGAAGCAAAAACACGTCAATGACCGATTTTCCTGGGTGGAATTCGATTTGTATATTCTGTAGATATCCTTTCTATTCTTAAAGAACGCCAAAATATGGTAAAGTGCAATTCCGTGTTTTATACCTCGTAAACCGGTAACAAAATGCGAATCAGTGAAGGTCCGTGACCTTGAAATTTCGCTCACCTAAACAAAATGCAAAGAGCAATATATCACCCACGAGTACAAATGGATTAGACTAACTCCCCGTAAAAGCCACAACTTCGGACTTCCTATAGTTTCGGCGAAAATTATTTTGGGTGTGCTTCTAGTGAGCGGCCATTTTTGCTTTTCGTGACTCTGACCATTTACTCAACTTCACAAGTTCACTGGAGGCCAGCAACACTTTTTCAGTTTTAGTTCAACTCAACCGGCTTCATCATTGGACTAGTCGTGCCTGGTGCCCCATTTTTCCGTTTTTTGTTTCCACAACTACGATGGCTTATCACATTATAATGGTGTCTTCCTGGCTGTACTTTCCACCCACCTGTGTCCTTCCCGCCGCATTCAGGTCGTAACGATGCGATCATGCCTCGATTGGCATGTTCCCTTTAGGGTAGGAAGTAAACCAAGTTTAGTATTATTGTTAACCAACTGTATTTCAGTTGCCTTGGAAAGGTATTGTCGCAACTCCCAATTATTCAAAGGCAACATTCTCATGTTCTTTCATCTCGTTGCAGCGGACAATGAAAGCGCTGCGCGTTTGTGCCCTAGGCGGCCTGCTGCGTTCGCCTCGGTTTTCATGAGCCAGTTTAAATCGTACTTGACCCTAGATAGGGTCAGGTAGTTTCTGAGATGAGTTGGCGGTGGAAGCTGGTGAAAGGCGTGACTATGCATGGGGATACACGGGACCGGAATGATCCCGTAAATAAACCGAGTGATGAAAAATAAATACATCCGGATGCTCAAATAATTTTCAGCATCTTTCCATTTCCTGGGTGAGGGCACAAGACACAACCAGGTTTTATGACTGATTAGTTAAATTCGAAGACTATACGTCAGTTCTGTGATTTACTATCACAAACACATGCTCTCTTCGACCAATTTGATGGGGTATGTCTATTTGTCTTATCTTGACCTGTACCCTGGTGGGGTTGCTTTGTACTTACATGCAGTCCTTCCAATCCCGATTTTCCTCTCTGATACCACCCCTGCACTTTTTCGCGATGCACTGTGGATTCAAGTCACGCTGTGCGGGTCCGATTCTCCCCTTCTCGGTGTGGTCTACCGTAGCCCCTCGAGTCCCCCGGAAGATGATCAGTTCCCCATACGAACCCTTGTGCAACTCTAATCCAGCTACCAGTTCACTCATCTCCTGCTGGTATGTGACTTCAAGGCTCCAAAGGCCCATGGACGGAGCTCCAGTGCGTTGGAACCTGTGGACCTTTTGCAGCGGAGCTGACCGAAGTCGTCCAACAGAGCGCTTGGACTCAAAAAGTCATCGCAACCACTAGATATCGCGCGGTCCAACAACAATCCCTCCTGGATTTGGTCATCATCAACGAAAGACATTTCGTTGATCAGGTGATAATTAACGCTCCACTGGGACATAGTGACCATTGTGTGCCGACTTTGATTTCGAGGTTTTCATCCCTCGTGCATGCTACCAGATCTGCAAAGTGGAACAACCATCCAAGCAGTCATAAATGTGGTTTGTGCATTATTAAATACTCCAGCTACCAATTTTTTCTGGTCGGGGGAAAGCAAGGCCAGTAAAGGCGGCTCAGTCAATTGGAACAAGCAAACAGCATACAGACGCTGGTAAAGGCAATTCGCGGAGAAGTGAAATAACAACTGTCGTTGAGAGACTGAGACAATGGGAATGTAATGGTGATATTCACGGCGAGTGCACCATGGCTAAGTGGCATCGGAACGTTGTTGTGAGCTACCACGTCGAGCAGAAGCTTAACGCGATGTTGTGTGTGAGAGTGTTTAGTGGGGTATTCATCAGACGGATATATATATACATATATAAGCGCAGAATGCGCTCTGGTAAGGAGGAAAAAAGCTGACTTTGGTTTGGTTTTTATCAGTTAGAGTTAGGCTGAGGGCACCAGTCACTAGACAGAGCTGATAGAGTAATCCGGAGTAGGGGCTTGATTAGGACGAGGCGTAAGTTGGCTGGGGGGGAAGAAAAAACAACCAGGCCAGTAACAGCATACTTAGATCAAGTAGGCATTTAAGTCCTACATTAGCTTAAAGCGAGTCAAGGGGATAGGAAGAATTGATAACAGGATCTTTTACTTGCCCACTAACTGTATCGTCGCTAAACTCAAACGCGCACAGGACCCGATTCGTAGGGGAGGTCCCGGGGTAGTTGGGTATTAAGTAGGGCGGCAGCAGTTTCACAGGTAAGGAATTTGTCTACGGACTGAGAAAAAGTATGGTGATGCGTGATGCTTCGCAGCTGCTCAGGAAGGCTGTTCCAGATGCGAGCGTAATAAACTAGAGCGAAGTAGTGGCGTAGGTTTGTATGCGCTGAGGGACACACTAAGAGGTTGCAGAAGTTACGGAGTCTGTAGCGAGGTTGCGAGTTTATATTTGGTTTAGCCTCTGCTATAAAGGCGATTTTGGGCAGCGGACGGCGTAAGAGAGTAAGATTCAAGTTTAACCGTCTGAGCCATAGTGGTTCGAGGCATAGGATTTGACGGCGGGAGCGGTAAGACGGAAGGTTGGACCGAGGGAACAGCTTTTTCGTGAATGAGCGTTGAACACTTCCTATTGCGAGTCTACAACGTTGGGTGTAAAGTGAGGAGAATACGGGACAGAATTCCACGATTGGTCTTACGCATAGCTTAAAAATTGCAACCATTGTGTCTGGAAGGTGACAGGAGCGCAGTATTAAAAAACTGAGCCTGCGTGCTCTGGCATCCTGAAACTGCACCTTGCGGGAAAAGCTAAAAGTACAGGAGTACCTGAGGCCGAGATCTTTGATCTCCGTGGAATGAGTGAAAGGATTTCCATTAATTGTGAAAGCGTCAGCCGGGAGAGGGCAGCAGCAGGAAGTTATGCAGGATTTTGTGGAGGAGAAGCTTAGGCCAGAGTCGTCTGACCAGCGAGTCAATGAATCTAAGTCTCGCTTAATCTGCTGAAAGGCAAGGGCTTGTGTAGAGGGGGAATGTGTACGCGATTTTTATATCGTCCGCGAAGGAAAGCCTTACCATGGGATGTGGCGCCGAAGACGTCATTGATGTACAGTAAGAAGAGGATGGGGCCTAGCACGCTTCCTTGGATGACTCCACCAGTGATCGATAGTGGAGATGATTGTATGTCCCCGATTTGCGTTATTTGCGTCCTGTCTGATAATTAGGAGGCGAACCACTGCAATAAGGTTCCGTGATGCCAACGGCACTAAGTTTGTGTAGCAGGGAGGCATGGGGGACCTGGTCAAAGGCTTTTGAATGTCCAGGTAGATTGTTACAATGGAGTATCCAGCGTTGTAGGCCGCTGTGATGGTTTTAGATAAGTGAATCTGGCAGCCACTAACGGGCCTTTGAGACAGGAAACCATGCTGCCGGTTATCTATGGCATTATTAGCCAAAAAGGAACTTGGTTAATGGACCTTTGACCAGGCGTTCAAGGGTTCTCATTAGGAGGGAGGTATGGTGGATTCCCTGTAGTTGGAAGGAGTTTGTCTAGAACGCGCGGTTCAACAACCGTCCCTCCTGGATTTGGTCATCACCAACGAAAGACATTTCGTTGACCAGGTGATAATTAACGCTCCACTGGGACATAGCGACCACTGTGTGCTGAACTTTGATTTCATCTGCTATTGGGCCAGAAATCCGAACCCCAGACGTGGTTTCCAAACTTATGCAGTGCAGACTTTTCGGGAATGTGCATCTTTCCTGACCAAGTTAAACTGGGACCAGTCTCAGTGGAAGACTTATATAGGACCATTGTCCAGAAAGTTCACGAGGCTGACGCGATGTTCGTCCCAAAAAACCAGCACGCAGTCGGATGGGCCGTAAGCTACCCAAAAGGATCCGGCGTCTTCTGGAAAAGAGGTCTCAGTTATTTTTCAAAAAGTTGACTACAGAAGACACAGAAGATGAGCTGGCATTTCGTAAAGTGCGGAACCGCTGTAAATCGTAAATCCGCCAATGGAACATACGAAAACAAGCCACCATTCTGGACCTCGCCCGGAAAACAGAAATGTGCTGTTCAAATACATGAGACATCGCCGCAGCAACAAACCATCCGCGTTCTCCTTGAGGGCAGGAACAACGAACCCACGAGTGACCCAATAGTGCTATCTGAGTTCTACAGAGATCACTATGCAGGTCTGTATTCAGTCTTAGCGTCCTCTTCATCCAACCGTCAGGCGTACCTGCGAACGGCATCTAACCGACTTGGTATTCACGGTGGAGGACATTCGTCAACTCCTGCACAAGATCAACCCATTCTGCGTTGGGGCCCGACGAAATCCACCCAAGGGTCCTGAAGGAAACGTCGTATACACTGGCAAGTCATTTCCATCTGCTGCTTCGTCAGTCGCTTGACGAACGTCACCTTCCTTCTGTTTGAAGAAGGAAGCGATTGTCACGCTGTTAAGCGGAATTCCACACAGATCGCTTTACGCCCGCAGTCGGGTGCTGCTTCGGCAAAAAGCCTATCCCACACAAGATTGGAGGAATTCGAGACGCTTGCCGGTCCGGCATCAAGCCCAGATCTGATTGGTTGAAAATCTGGACCCAACAGCCAATCATGACCCAGTATTGGCCGATTGCCGGTTGCCAATGGTGCATCCAGAACGCGTCAGAATTTCCAGAAAGTTATTACCGTTTACGCTATATATGAAGCGCTGTACAAATGCTCTTGACTTCGTTTGGGGCGTTAATATCTTGTACACCTTTGGTGGTTGTTGGCACGCACGCTAGCTTGGGAGGCTCAGACCGAGAACTAAGCTGAGAAAGTACCGTTACTACAATTGGCGAACGGGACCCACGATGTCAATCGAATTTAATCAGCTCCGAGAACTTTGCAGCAGCAACAAAAGCAGTTTGAAGAAGCGCAACTGAAGCTCATTGAATCACTGACTCAGAGACTGCATATCCAGACAGCAGCAGCCTGCTGGTGAGTCTTCTGTTTCCTCAACTGATGCAGCCGCGGCCTCAATCACGGAGTTCACATTCGACCCTCTTTCTGGTCACACTTTTGACTCCTGGTTCAAGCGGTATGAAGACATGTTCAAGACTGATTTTTCCAAGTTTGATGACGGTTGGAAAGTCAGACTATTGCTGCGAAAACTCGGCACACCGGAGCATGAACGGTACACATTTCATTCTCCCCGCTGCCCCGCGACCTCAGCTTTGATGAAACGGTCGGAACACTGTCTCAGATATTCGGCGATCAAACATCACTGTTCAATATCCGTTACCAATGCCTAAAGTTGGTCAAGAAAGATGATGATGATTTCATCACGTTTGCCGGTGTTGTCAATCGGGAATGCGAGCGCTTCAAGCTCACCTCATTGACAGAGAATCAGTTTAAGTGCCTCATTTTTGTATCCGGTCTCCAGTCGTCCCAGGATGCTGACATCAGAACCAGGCTGCTTAACAGAATTGAACAGGATGCCGAAATGACGTTGCAGAGCCTCACCACCGAATGTCAACGCCTCATCAATCTGAAGCACGACACGGCTATGATCGGCCAGTCATCTGTGACTCCAAGCAGCTGTGTACAGGCAATCAACTCCAGTGCGCCTAAGAAAGCTGACAACAAGCCCGATCGAAAACAGAACAAGCCTCCCACAAGTTGCTGGCATTGCGGTGAGTGGCATTTTGCTCGTTATTGCCGGTTTAAACGTCATAAATGTTCCAGGTGCAATCGTCGTGGCCACAAAGAAGATTTTTGTCGGTCTCAGAGGCCACAGCCACCCGCACACCACCGTGCATCCCACAAATCGCGGTCCAACTCGGTGACGGCGACATTTAAGGTTGATTTTGCTTGCCGAAGGAAGTTCGTGACGGTTCGTATCAACAACATCCCAGTTCGTTTGCAGCTTGATACGGGCTCCGACATCACGCTGCTCAGTGAGCGAACGTGGAAACGCCTTGGTAAGCCGCACGTGAAACCGACCACACATTGGGCCCGTAATGCTTCTGGTGGTAAACTGAAGTTGACTGGCGAGGTTGACTGCTCCATAAACTTCAATGGCTCGACGGCACAAGCGACGTGCTACCTGACGTCATGCCCCAAACTTGATCTCATGGGGCTGGACTGGATCAAGCTTAATCTGCTGGAGAAGCCAATCAATTCTATTTGCAACCTCACGTGCAGCACCTGGAGATGCCCTCAAACAAACTCACATTGCAACGCGTTCACTTGAGGACCTGGTACAACGCTACGCATCCGTATTCTCCGACGAGCTTGGACGGTGCACAAAAGCAAAAGCCAGACTGTGCCTCCTCCCCAGTGCCAAACCAGTTTTCAGGCCAAAAGCCCAGTACCGTATGCAGCCTTACCTATCGTTGACCAGGAGCTGGACCGACTGCAGAAGGCTGGTGTTCTCCAACCGACTAACTACTCTGCATGGGCCGCACCGATCGTGTTGGTGAAGAAGGCTAACGGGACCATCCGGTTGTGTGCAGATTTCTCCACCGGCCTCAATGCTGCGCTGGATACCCATCAATACCCTCTGCCTCTTCCAGAAGATCTGTTCGCGAAACTAAATGGGGGTAAATTTTCGCGAAGATTGACTTGGCCGATGCATACCTCCAGGTTGAAGTTGAGGAAGAATCCCGAGAACTTCTGACGATTAATACGCATCGCGGTCTGTTCCAGTATACTCGACTGCCATTCGGTGTGAACAGCGCCAGCCATATTTCAACAGATCATGGATACGATGCTGAAGGATGCCCCCGGCGTTGCTGCTTATTTGGACGACCTCATTGTCATGGGTTCCAACCCCCACGAATTGTGGCAACGTCTCGATTGTGCTCGGTCGTATTCAAGAATATGGCTTCAGAGTGCGCCGAGAGAAATGCACCTTCTTCATGCGGTCGATAAAGTACCTTGGTTTTGGTATGGCATAACCCATGTCCGCACGCCGCCGTTTCATCCGCAGTCAAACGGCCAAGCGGAACGCTTCGTTGACACCCTGAAGCGGGCACTTCAAGTCCAAAGGGGAGGGACCGACGGAGGAAATTTGCAAAGGTTCCTGCTGGCATACCGAGCGACGCCAAACCCAAACTCACCTGATGGGCGTCACCAGCAGAGGCACTGCTCGAAGGAGGCTTCGAACACGCATGACTATTCGGCCGCAAAAAGGCAGGCTAGTCACCGCAACGCCAGGATGGAAGAACAGTTCAACCGGCACCATGGAGCAACTGGCGCTCCTTCAGCGAAGGCCAGAAAGTGCTGGTTCGTGACTACAGCGGCAGACGCCCTACGTGGATTCCAGGACTCATCCTACGCCGGCGCGGCAAAGTGCTCTACGAGATTCAAGTTGGCCCCGCCAGGCTGGATCCGCCACACGGGCAAATCCGGCCGACAGGTGCGCAGATCCTGCCCTCAGGACCGAGTGAGCTGAGTCTAGAGATGCTTCTGGACACCTTTGACCTCGGCACCATTCCAGAAAATCCATCAGCTGCTTCGTCGGAGGCCCGGCCTGAGCACGGATTACAACCACGACGCTGGACAGACAGGATCCGCAAGCCAGTGAGGCCACTGGAGGTGAACCCTCGGCTTCAAGCTACGTCAACAAACTTCGAGGGGAGGTGTTAGGCGGAATTCCACAGATCCCTTTACCGCCCGCAGTCGGGTGCTGCTTCAGCCAAAAAGCCTATCCCACACAAGATTGGCCAGGAATTCGAGACGCTTGCCGGTCCGGCATCAAGCCCAGATCTGATTGGTTGAAAATCTGGACCCAACAGCCAATCATGACCCAGTATTGGCCGATTGCCGGTTGCCAATGGTGCATCCAGAACGCGTCAGAATTTCCAGAAAGTTATTACCGTTTACGCTATATATATGAAGCGCTGTACAAATGCTCTTGACTTCGTTTGGGGCGTTAATATATCTTGTACACCTTTGGTGGTTGTTTTGCACGCACGCTAGCTTGGGAGGCTCAGACCGAGAACTAAGCTGAGAAAGTACCGTTACTACAATTGGCGAACGGGACCCACGATGTCAATCGAATTTAATCAGCTCCGAGAACTTTTGCAGCAGCAACAAAAGCAGTTTGAAGAAGCGCAACTGAAGCTCATTGAATCACTGACTCAGAGACTGCATATCCAGACAGCAGCAGCCAGCACTGGTGAGTCTTCTGTTTCCTCAACTGATGCAGCCGCGGCCTCAATCACGGAGTTCACATTCGACCCTCTTTCTGGTCACACTTTTGACTCCTGGTTCAAGCGGTATGAAGACATGTTCAAGACTGATTTTTCCAAGTTTGATGACGGTTGGAAAGTCAGACTATTGCTGCGAAAACTCGGCACACCGGAGCATGAACGGTACACAAATTTCATTCTCCCCAAGCTGCCCCGCGACCTCAGCTTTGATGAAACGGTCGGAACACTGTCTCAGATATTCGGCGATCAAACATCACTGTTCAATATCCGTTACCAATGCCTAAAGTTGGTCAAGAAAGATGATGATGATTTCATCACGTTTGCCGGTGTTGTCAATCGGGAATGCGAGCGCTTCAAGCTCACCTCATTGACAGAGAATCAGTTTAAGTGCCTCATTTTTGTATCCGGTCTCCAGTCGTCCCAGGATGCTGACATCAGAACCAGGCTGCTTAACAGAATTGAACAGGATGCCGAAATGACGTTGCAGAGCCTCACCACCGAATGTCAACGCCTCATCAATCTGAAGCACGACACGGCTATGATCGGCCAGTCATCTGTGACTCCAAGCAGCTGTGTACAGGCAATCAACTCCAGTGCGCCTAAGAAAGCTGACAACAAGCCCGATCGAAAACAGAACAAGCCTCCCACAAGTTGCTGGCATTGCGGTGAGTGGCATTTTGCTCGTTATTGCCGGTTTAAACGTCATAAATGTTCCAGGTGCAATCGTCGTGGCCACAAAGAAGATTTTTGTCGGTCTCAGAGGCCACAGCCACCCGCACACCACCGTGCATCCCACAAATCGCGGTCCAACTCGGTGACGGCGACATTTAAGGTTGATTTTGCTTGCCGAAGGAAGTTCGTGACGGTTCGTATCAACAACATCCCAGTTCGTTTGCAGCTTGATACGGGCTCCGACATCACGCTGCTCAGTGAGCGAACGTGGAAACGCCTTGGTAAGCCGCACGTGAAACCGACCACACATTGGGCCCGTAATGCTTCTGGTGGTAAACTGAAGTTGACTGGCGAGGTTGACTGCTCCATAAACTTCAATGGCTCGACGGCACAAGCGACGTGCTACCTGACGTCATGCCCCAAACTTGATCTCATGGGGCTGGACTGGATCGCTTAATCTGCTGGAGAAGCCAATCAATTCTATTTGCAACCTCACACGTGCAGCACCTGGAGATGCCCTCGAACAAACTCACATTGCAACGCGTTCACTTGAGGACCTGGTACAACGCTACGCATCCGTATTCTCCGACGAGCTTGGACGGTGCACAAAAGCAAAAGCCAGACTGTGCCTCCTCCCCAGTGCCAAACCAGTTTTCAGGCCAAAACGCCCAGTACCGTATGCAGCCTTACCTATCGTTGACCAGGAGCTGGACCGACTGCAGAAGGCTGGTGTTCTCCAACCGACTAACTACTCTGCATGGGCCGCACCGATCGTGTTGGTGAAGAAGGCTAACGGGACCATCCGGTTGTGTGCAGATTTCTCCACCGGCCTCAATGCTGCGCTGGATACCCATCAATACCCTCTGCCTCTTCCAGAAGATCTGTTCGCGAAACTAAATGGGGGTAAATTTTTCGCGAAGATTGACTTGGCCGATGCATACCTCCAGGTTGAAGTTGAGGAAGAATCCGAGAACTTCTGACGATTAATACGCATCGCGGTCTGTTCCAGTATACTCGACTGCCATTCGGTGTGAAAACAGCGCCAGCCATATTTCAACAGATCATGGATACGATGCTGAAGGATGCCCCCGGCGTTGCTGCTTATTTGGACGACCTCATTGTCATGGGTTCCAACCCCCACGAATTGTGGCAACGTCTCGATTACGTGCTCGGTCGTATTCAAGAATATGGCTTCAGAGTGCGCCGAGAGAAATGCACCTTCTTCATGCGGTCGATAAAGTACCTTGGTTTCATATCGCATAACCCATGTCCGCCGCGCCGCCGTTTCATCCGCAGTCAAACGGCCAAGCGGAACGCTTCGTTGACACCCTGAAGCGGGCACTTCCAGAAGTCCAAAGGGAGGGACCGACGGAGAAATTTCACAAAGGTTCCTGCTGGCATACCGAGCGACATGAAACCCAAACTCACCTGATGGAGCGTCACCAGCAGAGGCACTGCTCGAAGGAGGCTTCGAACACCGCATGACGCTATTCGGCCGCAAAAAGGCAGGCTAGTCACCGCAACGCCAGATGGAAGAACAGTTCAACCGCCAGCACCATGGAGCAACTGCGCGCTCCTTCAGCGAAGGCCAGAAAGTGCTGGTTCGTGACTACAACGGCAGACGCCCTACGTGGATTCCAGGACTCATCCTACGCCGGCGCGGCAAAAATGCTCTACGAGATTCAAGTTGGCCCCGCCAGGCTGGGTCCGCCACACGAAACCAAATCCGGCCGACAGGTGCGCAGATCCTGCCCTCAGGACCGAGTGAGCTGAGTCTAGAGATGCTTCTGGACACCTTTGACCTCGGCACATTCCCAGAAAATCCATCAGCTGCTTCGTCGGAGGCCCGGCCTGAGCACGGATTACAACCACGACGCTGGACAGACAGGATCCGCAAGCCAGTGAGGCCACTGGAGGTGACCTCGGCTTCGAAGCTACGTCAACAAACTTCGAGGAGGTGTTGGGGCGGAATTCCACACGGATCCGCTTTACCGCCCGCAGTCGGGTGCTGCTTCGGCCAAAAAGCCTATCCCACACAAGATTGGCCAGGAATTCCGAGACGCTTGCCGGTCGGCATCAAGCCCAGATCTGATTGGTTGAAAATCTATGGACGACTCCGCAGCGAAGGCCTTCTTCCTTTCATTGGTAGTTGATCAGATTGCGTCGCGGGGCCAAGGCTCACGCGGTTATCATTATGGGTTAGCTGGGCGGTAATTTTTAACCTTGTAGTTACGTCCGGATATGGTTGAAAAATACTATGGAAAACTATCAAATTGCTTCCAAGCAGTGAGCTACCGAGCTACGGATTTCTCCCAAATCCACGGATTTCTCCCAAATCCACGGATTTCTCCCAAATCCACGGATTTCTCCCAAATCCACGGATTTCTCCCAAATCCACGGATTTCTCCCAAATCCACGGATTTCTCCCAAATCCACGGATTTCTCCCAAATCCACGGATTTCTCCCAAATCCACGGATTTCTCCCAAATCCACGGATTTCTCCCAAACTGTTCCTGCGTGACGAACATGCTCGTATTTATGGACAGCTTAACCCAAGCCAAGGACGAGGGACTCATATCGGATGCCATATTTTTCGCCTTTTCAAAAGCATTTGATCGAGTCCCACACGTCCCGCTGCTCCACAAACTCAAATGTTACGGGATTCAAGAAAAAATCCTACGCTGGATCAGGGCATTTCTATCAGACAGATCATTCCGAGTGAAAGTAGGCTCGACCTACTCTTCTGCGGCGCCGGTCTCCATTGGAGTTCCTCGGGGCCCCGCTTTGGGACCTTTGCTGTTTCTGATATACGTCAATGACCTTCCAGATGTTCTTGCAAGTCCATTTCTACTTTTTGTGAATGATTTGAAATCCTGGAGTCACAATGCTAGTGTCCTCCAAATTGATGTAGACGCCGCAAAGCAGTGGTCGTTGGACTGGCACCTTCCTCTGAATGACGAAAAGTGCGTCCATATGTCATTTGGAGGAGACTCGGCGAACTCCTTTATCATGCATGGTGAGAAAGGACCAGAAGACATCACGAGGATAGATGCCAAAAAGGATTTGGGTATCTTGCTCTCTCCAAACCTGTCCTTCTCACTGCACCTTGAGAAATCGGCCCAGAGGGCATTCGCTGTACTACGGATGATTCGATGCACCTTCTCCCGTATTACTGGCACGGACTTCCAAATACTCTATGGGGCCTATGTCAGACCGCTACTTGAATATGCCAACCCGGTTATCTACGCAGGACGCACGAAAGACGTAATCCTCGTTGGACGTGTCCAGCGAGCTGCCATGAAAATGGTTGCCGGTATGCCGAAGTTGCCTACCGTGAGGCCAAATGCCCAGACGATTTGAAAGGATGTCACATTAGCTGTTACGGCAACTTCTTTCATGTTCTAGTGCGGATCTTCATGGTTCACAAGAGTTACGGTATGTTCATTCATTTGTTTTATACAATGAATCAGGTCCTCGTCTCTCCCTTCGAGGCCTGACTGTGAGCTCAAAACCCGCGGGTTCGGCGAAAAATGTCACTAGTGAATCGTGCCACTGCCGAATCTATCGGAGAACAAAGTTTTCAGAGAAATCCTAACCGTGAAGCGAAAAATTTCCGGAACAAGCTAGTTTCCACAGACTGCCTTAATACGAGGTTCCCTCTCTAACACTATGATGTTCAGCCTATCTTGATTAAAAAAACTCTGAACTATTTTCGTTCCCGTACAGAACGTGTTCACAGCCAGTGTGGTTGTCTTTCTGGCTGAGGGTACCACAGAATGGTCGCGGTAGGCTAGCGTCAATCCCTAGAACGTCGTTCTTTTTTTCATCTGGAGCATTAAAGATAAATAACCTTCGCACTTTTACTTGGCGTTAGTGTCTACACTGATTGTTTTCTATGATAGCAGCGGGGTTGATAAATAGCAAACTCAAAGTGAATTACTGAGGGATTCTCAGCTTCCCCTGGCTAGAGTCGTGACTAAATCCTACTACTAATGAGGATCCATTAAACTGCGTAACTTCTTATTCCGTGGTTTGGTTTAACTGTTGAATGGACCCTTGTTTTGTGGAAGAAATTGCATCACACTTATATTTTGTGGGCAAAGCGTGAAGCTTAGGATCTTATGCATCATAAATCGGATAAAATTTTTTGTTGGCACGGCTTTTTAATGGCTGGGGTGTGTCAGTTAAGACTGTTGCTCGACTTAGCTAACAAAACCTTCGAATGTAGCAGGTTATCCCGGTAAAATCGTTACAGCGTGCGGATGACACTGCTGATGTTTTTTAATAGATCAGACTTCAAGGCGGAAGTGCTGAGCATGGTAGAAAAGGTCAAGAGTTTTGATGTAACAGTCGACTGCAAAACAGCGTCACTTGTTCATGAAGTACTCGCCAATTCGTACGGAATTGGGCACCGTATTGCAATCACCATCGGTAACACATTAGTGTTTTCATATTTCGTTGCCGGGTCATGCATTATCCATCTTTATGTCGCTTCCCCTTCGCATATGGCTGGGCGAAAGGAGATCTGCGAGGTAGACGGTCCTCTGTCATGCGGAGTATATGTACTAACCAGCGTAATCTATGAAGCGTGAGTAATTTATCTATCATAGGAGAGGTTGTTCTTAAAACCATCTGGTGTACCTCAGTATTACTAATCCGATGTTCCCACTAGACCCGAACAATGTTTTGGAGACAATGACGGCCAAACACTGATCTCTTTTGTACGTCCTCTACGCGTAGAGGCCA
Organism: Clonorchis sinensis; assembly: GCA_003604175.2. Taxonomy (NCBI): domain Eukaryota; kingdom Metazoa; phylum Platyhelminthes; class Trematoda; order Opisthorchiida; family Opisthorchiidae; genus Clonorchis; species Clonorchis sinensis. The sequence continues at coordinate 233,266 of NIRI02000059.1, forward strand.
CGTTTCTGATCCCTGAAGCACTGTAGATTGCACTGCCACAGTGTAAGCTCTGTTTCTGACAGACAAACTGATGTCGACGCCACATTTGTCGGAGGTTGGCAAAAGCTACTCTAGCCTTCCCGACTCGAGAAGCAATCTCATCTCCAGCTAGTCCACCGGAATTTATACAACTACCCAGGTGTATAAATTTATCGACGACGACAATTAGCTCACGTGCAAACATGAGGTTTGGGCTTAAAGAAACCTTCCAGCCGTAGCACCCTTTCGGTGCCTAACTGCCATGCCACCAGAAGGGGGCACGAGGGCTGAGATACTACCTCGTTGCCCAAACCTAGACAGAGGAAGTTGAGAAGCAGAGATCAGGTTGGAGTCACGGACCTTCCGGTCAGAAAAGTCGCGCTATTACCACTTAACCATCTCGGTTTGGTCCGATCCAGCCTTTTGCAGGTGTGAAGCGCATACCAAACCGTGCGGCAGAATTATTTAAGTTATTTAAAATAGTTTGTATATTTTAAGGATTTGAACCAATGAGGGCAATATCGTCCGCATACTCGGTGTCTGTAAGCAGACGTCCCGGCAGCATTTCGACCCCCGAGATTTCAGAGGCAGGCAGGCGAATTTCAAGCAGCATATCACTAACGAATTTGCAGAGAAGGCGATAGAGGGCAGTCTTATCTTACACCACTGGATCTGGTGAAGTGGGGTGAAAGCTTGCCATATAATCGTACCAGTCCATAGGGATTCTCATATGGTGCCCTCATAAGGGATATAAATTTCGAAAGGATACCCTCGATAGCCAAATTTTCTGACGATCGACAGAGTCGAAGCAGCTATCAGATCGAGAAAAAGGACCAAATTGGAACGTTTGAAATATGACGCTGCTCAAAAACTTCATCATCATCGACAGCATAACATCAGTTTTCAAAAGTAGTGCTTCGCTGCCGTACGACCGTGATTTGTTCGAGAGCCTCATTGTGAAGAAAAGAATAAAAGTGGACCGGTGGTGGACTTAGTGCTAGTCTACCTCAATCATCCCGAGTGCCTACACCTCCAAACACTCATTCAGGCAACCTAAATAGAAACCGACAGCAAGAATGACATTGACATCGATTAACAGCCATATCTTGCATCGTCTCCAACCAAGCACAGTGGGGATCACGCCGTTCCCACCCCAAAATGCGATTCGCGCTGACAGCATCCAGACTCTCCGTTCAATGATATGTCTCAAGGTAAAGATAAGGTAGATGTATCCTCCTCCAGGGCGAAACCCAGCTTAATTTTCACGAATGTCTCCCAATAATCTATCGACTTGCGCAAAATAACACCAGAGAACACCTTGGATGCCACTGCTATCGGTTTAATGCCATCATGCTTTTCGCATCACATTCTTGCAACCTGTCGACTGATGCGCAGATGCCGCAGCCAACGGCGATGCCGGACGAATGGAGTCCTCAGTCCTACAGACAGAGTAGCCTTATTGAAGTGTGGGGGTGGGTGGAGAATAGAGGTGCTTGAAAGAAAAAGGCGTTATAAGCTGCATGTTTTCATCTATCTGCTACGTAAGGTGACCCGGCTGATTTTGCGCGGTGTTTTTAGCTGCTTATTTGGTGGTTGTATGTGGACTGAGATACTGACAATACACCCAAACCCGGACAGGAGGAAATTCGGGATCCTCAACCAGAACTTTCAGCTCGCAATCCTGACCGCAAGGTAGTCGTGTTTGGCGCAAAATGCCAGGTCATTTCCATTCTTAAAGAACAGGTCGCTACACTTGTCCCAACTTTCAGGCTGGAGTGCCAGGTTGCTGTGTTAGTCAGACATCCAACCACAGACCAACCTGCCTTAAGGGACCTCTTGAATGTCACACAGACCATTCATAACTCAGTAGGTCTCGAAAGCGCGCAAGTCGTCACATCGCTGTAGAGTCCACTTTATTCCCATTACTCGGGAAGATCAATAACTTGCCTGTGCTGTTACCACATAGAGAAAGTTCAAACACGAGCTGTGATACTGTGCGAAAGCCAGGTGTATTCGGATAGATGCGTACAATCCACTCTGAGTGGACCATCCCTCAAGGAGCGGGATGGCTCAGTGTTTAGAGCGCGAATTTACTGACCGGAAGGTCCGTGTTTCGAACTTGACCTCTGCCTCTCAACTTCTGTCTAGGCTTGGGCAACCTGTCAGTATCCTATCCCTCGTGCTTCCTTCGGGCGGCATGGCAGTTAGGCACCGAAAGGGTGGTACAGCTGAACGATCCTTCCTCAAAGAAGGCGAGAAAGCTCTGACGGCTTACCTTGTAGAAAATATTGGTACATGCAGAATGAAACACTTCATAAAAGTACAAGAACACTAGAAGAATGCCACGGTAGCTGTGGTAATCAAGGTGCTCTCTGTGTCCTGACTACATTATTTAACTTTTTGCATTCATATTTCTTCATACCACGGCTGTCCATTCCACCATTTCAACTCATGTGTTTTCATCACTGAACAAGCAAAATGCAAATTTTTCTGCATTTCTCTAGGTATTAAATACCGAAAAGGACAGTATGCTCATCTAATAAGTATTATTTATCCGACTCTTCGACCCGAAACCTTAGATGCAAATCCGCATACAGCCGATGCACCTAAACGATAGAACTACCGGTTTCACAGGTTCAGCACCTATCCATATGCTATCGAACACACGGACCCCACTTCGCCTACCATTCTGTTTACGACTGTACTGGGGACTGCAACAACCAAGATTCCGCTATCAGTATTCTGAAGAACGTCTGTTGAACTCCAGAGTATAATATGTGTCGGTCACCTTCTGTCAGCCTATTGACAAGAAAGTGGATAAGAAGCTAGTCAGTGCAGAAACTGAAATTCCTGGCAAAGGATCAACTTCAAAGCGGCTTCTGCCTTGAAACGCATCTTACTGATGAATCCCTACGGGCGCTTTAACTAGTGACCCTCTGTTTCATATGTTAGCACGAACTGAGTGCTGACAAAACGCGAACTTGCTAGAGCTCCAGAATCTGCACATAATCAGTCACGCACAAGCGCCTCCTATAGCTCCTGACCCTACCATATAAGCCAGCCTCATTTTTGGCTACGACGGACCTCCTGGCTGCAAGGCTGCACGAGGCCACCTTGTGTGTGACGAGCAATAGAGCGCGGTGACAATCGGAGTAAGAATAGAAAGGACCGAGAGCTGGGCTTCATTTATCCAAAACTTTGACGAGAAAAGGGATGTAGCAATGATCGGTGAAACCCTTTGAGGAACAGAGCAAATATACAACACTCCCCTCCCCACTTGGATAAGTGATGATAGGAGTTCGTTTTATAATTGAACGCCGTCGGACCTCTTTGTTGCGCAGGAAATACAGTCGTGTCCGCCGTTGTTATACAGTCAACGGGTATTCGGAACCCTTCGGTTTCTGAAGCAGAGGAGGCAGATAGTTCCGGCTTAACAAACGAGTCAGTATGAGGTTGCGATTGCTGATGTTCAGCCACTAAAGCTCATTCAAAATCTCCGGAAGGCTCCAGATGACGTGAGGAGACCGTTTCTTCTATGCCGTTAGGCTGTCGGGCATATGCGTATTCAGGGTTACACTCAAAAAGCTCAACCTCTTCGACTACGGGATCATATCTTGCAGAGTATGTATTTCGTCGCATTAGAACTGGTCCTGGTGAAAGCAACCACTGCGGTAGTGATGTCCCGAGTGCAGATTTTCGATTTTGGTCGTGTGAAGTGGCATTGGCACCTGACCGTTCCCCGTTCGAGTTGTATGGAGTGGTTTGACCGGTGGCAACACCTTTCTTTATGCGTAAGCTGTTGCGAAATGAATGATTAACCACGATCCCAGTGTACGAAACTTGGTAGGCCAAATGTATCGAAGAGTGGCAAAAGACATGATATCACCATAGGCAAACTTATATCTGGACACAGATAGGCGAACGGGAAACGGGAATACTCTCGTCCACGACCGTCAGTGGATTTTTATTTCGAGTCATCTAAGGCAGTGGTCCTTTGAAGTCAATGCTTAAACGTTCAAACGTTTGTGTGGCTTTAATGAGTGTACCACCAGATGGTTTGAAGAAACGTGGTTTTGACTCCGCACACACATGACATTGCTTAATTGCAAATCGGATTTCCTCTACGGAGAATGGGAAGTTCTTGGCTCGAACGAACCGCATCATCCATGTCGCACCAGGAGGACCCAGAGTTGCGTGCAAGCGTTTTCCAAAAGAGCATGTCAGCGGATTTCTTTTTCAGTATCTGGTCTGCAGGTTACATCAAAAGCAAAAGGTGCTAACTCCATGTGCCATCCTCGGATTTTGTCGTTTTTTATTTTCCCTCTTTAATTTGTTGAATACGTGAACAAAACGGAGCGCTGATCGGTTACAATATTGAGATGAGTCCCAAGATGGCCCAAGTGGTTAGAGCGCGAATTTACCGAAGGCCTACGCTGGAGATTTTGATCGCGTTCGTCTTGATCCTTCTTACAAAAGCTTAACGGTATCCACGTAGGCATACGTGCTAGTAAGTTTTTCAGCGCGTATTTATCATCCATAACCTTTTTAAAGCACGCCACTCCATTCGTTACTTCAAATGTTATTCGGCGAAATTGATGAAGATTGTTGCAAACTTCAAAAGCCATGTAAATTTTGCCACTCTCCCCAATGGGTATTTGATAATACGCGCGATGAGCGTGCTGAAAATGCGATCACTACTCATATCCACAATTCTGGGGAGCGGATAAGCGTCCAGTTGCGTAGATCAGTTTATAGTTTGATTGTAATCAACAACGAGCACTTGCGCTCTCCATGGAGACTTTGAGAGTTCAATGATTCGTTGATCGAGGAAACGCTTTGCTTCACAAGCAGTGAAAACCTCGTCTTCTTGACTTTATGGCAGTGGGCTTAACCGTGTATCAAGACGCGCAATACGAAAAGTTCTATTTGGACAGCGATTGGACCACAATGTGAGAACAGTCTAACACCGTTGAAGGAGATCTTCAGAGATTTGTGACGTTTAAGAAGAAAACTTGAAACAGGGATCCATGTTTTGTTCATGTTGCAATGTTAAAAACCAATGTCCAAAAGTGAAGCTTTTGTGCTGGATACATGCCAAGGTGATCTCAGATGACCACAGCAGTACAGGCCACCGAGTACGATGGACTACATTTTCGGACATGAGACTCTTTGAACTACCAGTATCAACAAGCGCTTGAGGTGGAACACCATTGGCTTTCACATCGGTAAATGCTTCTTTGAGACAGCAGCAGTGACGCAAGATAGTGCACTTGAAACAGATGAGGTGTTCCTCGGACCAGTAGAAGATCTGCATACCTTTTGAAAATGCCCTTTCTTTCCACAGTTTTTTTCAGGTCGCATCTTTAGCGGGGTATTTATAACGCGGGTGACGATCATAGCCACAGAAGAAACATGAAGACCCCATACTAACAGCAGTCGTCTGTTCGTGCGATGATACCTGAGAACGTGGGGACTTCATCAGCTGTAAGAAACCGTGTACTTGTCGTACAGTGGTTGTAGCCACCACAGTTTCGTCCGATGATTGGGGGAGGAGGTAGGTGCTGCGCATGGGAGGCGCGAGGTGCGTAAATACACCACTGTCAATGGATCGTTAAGTGTGGGGATTGGGAAGGGAGCTATGCATTGAAGGCAATAGCTTGGATGCACGAGCGCCATTGAGGGCGCGACTGGGCCATGTCTGACAATGTCTCTAACCATTGATGTAGCCCGTCTCGGGGCCCCCATCCAGGAAGACTGCAGTGACCAGCGCAGCTGAGTTTGCTGGTAATGGCTTTTATACTTCGCTGCCAAGTCATTGTTTGACCGCCTCTGGCTCGTTTCCACCCTTCATGTGGTTGTGCGGAAAGAACCCTTCGATGAAGTCGGTCGACTGGCATGCGCAGCACGTGGCCAAGCCAGCGCAACCTGAGATGGTGGAGAATTTGGCGGGTCGTTCGATACGGTAGCACACGGAAGTTGATTGTCCGGCAAAAACGACTGCGACTGTTTTTGCGCTAGTTTGAGGGTTTTCAAATCCAGCGACTTATGTTGCAGCAATCTCTGGCGTATAGTATTCGAATAGAGCCTACTAGTAAATGCGTCTCGTAACGCTTCTGCACTGACGGCCGTAAAGCGGCAATCTGGCAGCAAACTGTGAAGATTTTGCACAAATTGATCAAGGTTCTGATCTCTCTCTCTTGCATACAGCTATTCGAAAGTTGCCGGACGAAAACTTCATCTTTCGTTTGCGCATAAATTTCTCGCAAGTTTGCAATAGTTTATTCATAATCCTTACCGTCTTCGATGAAACGGTAAACACTGGGAGTAACATAATTGAACAGGGTTTTCAGTTTATCTGATGAATGGGAAGCAATTGAGTCAGAGAAATTCGCGAAAGTACAAAACCAATGCTCCCAGATGTCTGCCGAGTCCTGATTAATGGGAACAGTATCGAACCGTTCAGGATGTAAGAATCGATCTGTTTTGGATGGATAAATTGCTGTTTGGCGGGGAGTGGAGCGCAGCGTCAATGTGAACAAGAATGGAAAAGACTACGGTCCCAGAAGCTAGGCTTTATTCATCGAAAACTTTGACACTGTGAGCTGAAACGAGAAGTGATTTTTACAATATGCTCTGAGGAACTCAGCAGATATACAACACACCTATAAGGCTTTCAGAAAAACGGGTTATTTCCGGCGTGTCTGTAGAGCAAATCCTGAAAACTCTAACTTGGGACCCACTTTTTATGTGGTTCTTTCTACATTGTAAACCGATGCAGCTCTTTATCTCGAATTGTAACAGGTGTGATAGTAAACGAAGTCCATCCTCTTATCGATACTGAAAGATTTGACAGTCATGTTTCTGATTCGGCTTTGCAAGCAAACAAGTGGAAACTGTGCTAACGCTTCTGCAGTCATCATGATGTCCACTTGGGCTTCTTGTCCTTCTGCTGGTTCCTGTCTTATCGACATTGAATAGAAAGGCGCAAGTCATTCATGCTCTCAGTTCCACAAACATTTTACTAAGACATTACTCTGATCTGCAAGACAACGTTTGGCTGTTGGCACAGTCTGCTCTCAGGTGAACCGCATTTTCGCATTCCGAAGATGTTCTCTGTTGCAAGGGATCAAAACTGTTCAGCTGTAACACCCTTTCTGTGCCTAGTTGCCATGTCACCCGAGGGAAGCACGAGGGCTGGGATACTGCCAGGTTGCCCAAACCTAGACAGGGGAACTCGAGAGGCAGAGGTCGGGTTCGAACCACGGACCTCTCGGTCAGTAAGTTTGTGCTCTAACCACTTGAGCCATCTCTTGCAAGGGATCACCTTGTGTACTACCTTCTCACATAGTAAAAAGCACATTCTTTTTTAAATTGATTTGTAGCTTTCCCCACAGACTCCTCCTCGGTGAATTTTGGCATTTACCGGTCATCCTGCAAACTTACTGTTATGTTTTACTACTTCGCCTTCGGCAGCAATCTACTGAAACAACGCATTCAGTTAAAGAATCCCTCCGCGGAATTTATTGGAGTGGGACGCCTCGTTGACTATGCTCTAACATTCTGTGGAATTAGCCATACTTGGGGTGGTTCCCCGGCTACAATTGTCCGTAAGGAGTCACACTGTGTGTATGGCGCAATATGGAGGCTGGCCGATTCAGATCTGCCTTCCCTAGATGCCCAGGAATCAGTGCCCGTATTGTACTCCCCCTTATTTGTTTCCGTTTGTTTGGAAGCCGATGGTGAGCCGAAGGTTTGAAATCCATGCTAACAATTGATGTCGTATTTCTCATTTAAAGCATCTTACTTGTAGGTCTTATGCTACTATCTCTCACCAAGTCGGTCGGCCTTCGCCTCACTACTTGGATATCATCCTTCGCGGAGCGATTCAGTGCAATTTGCCTGGAACCTACATTGATCAGTTGCGAAACGTTGAACACACTGCAGTTTTCGACAACTGTACTCTGTACGCGAAGGTGTTGAGTCTTTTGGATCCGAGCGATCGTGGAAAATTTGAAGTCAAGGAGTTGATGGGATATGGCTTTTCTGAGGCTTGAAGATAGGTCTCACCCGATGGCGAACGACGTTTTTCCACCATGAACCCGGTTATCGACAAATTGGTCATACATTATTTGAATTTATGGGGGATCCTTAGATCAGATTACGCATGTTTGTTGAACACCGTCCTGTACAGATTGTTCTTCTATCATTTTTCCGTCAGAGAGTGTTTGTCTTTCCTTGGATGATCCAATAATAATGTTTTTTCTCATTCGCCCGATTTGTTTCGTCGTGATAAACGATATATGGGGCTACTTGCTTTCAGATTCGACAATCCCAGTGTGGTGTGTCACATACCTTTCTCAACAGTTTGTTTGTTGATGATCCATGGCAGGTGGATGGAATGTAACTAATTCAGAATCTGCAAGGGTATAATATTAGTCTTTTAGTTATCATCTCGAAATTGCTTGTTATGGCCCTATGGCTTCTGCTTGCCCCTGCACAAGCGCGTCTTTTAGACCCGAGTACACAATGAACATTTTGTGGTGCGCCATCTTCACTGAATTCTACTGGTATCAGTCACACCCACACTACTTGCTCGCAGAGTTCTCATTAGTATAGCGCGAACCTATTTGAGACTTCACTCGTTCAACTGAAATCGTTCAGCCTTGTCACCCTTTCGGTGCTTAGCTACCATGCCGGCGAAAGGAGACACGACGGCTGAGACACTACCAGGTTGCCCAAGCCTAGGGGGGTGCGAGATGGCTCAAGTGGTTAGAGCGCGAATTTACCGACGGCAAGGTCAGTGGTTCGGACCCCACCTCTGCCTCTCGACTTCCCCTGTCTAAGCTTGGGCAACCTGGCAGTATCTCAGCCCTCGAGCTTCCTTCGGGCGGCATGGCAGCTAGGCACCGGAAGGGTGTTACAGCTGAACGATTCCAAGCCTAGGAAGGAGCAGTCGAAATGCTGAGTTTGGGTTCGAACCACGGACCTTCCGCTCCGTAAGCTGGCGCCTTAACCACTGAGTTGTCTCGAGCCCACTCACAGTCCATCACATTTCATTCGTCTAGGCCAGGTAACCGTCAGTTCGGCTGCTGTATATATTTCACCTATGGTCACCTATGGTTCGCAGGTCACACTAGAACAGGATCCGGGTGACTGATATCGTGGTAGACCTCATAGGAGCATCGGTTGAACAATCTGACCGCGATGTGTTCCGTGGTGTCTTTCTCCAAGGAGTTAAAATCGGAAACCAGGTGGGAAACATGGATGCAAAAAATTAGGTCGATAGCACAAAACGATAGAAGGATGATGTAACAACCTCTGATTTTTATCATCCGGCTCAGTCAAACAGACCTTTTAGTGTGTTTCTATATAAGTGATGCTGGCAGACTATTTTAAGCCCAGTTTATGATTAAATGCCATTCCAGTCGCTCGTGCGTTTTCGCTTGGATTTGGTGTGTTGGCCACCTCTGGACGATGGCGTTCGAAGCTGGGAATTGAACCTGACTCGAAAGATTGGGAAACCAAAAATGTGGCTGTTCTGTAACAAAAGCTGTCACTTGTTTGGACGAACAGTTGGTAACTAGAATGTCCTAGTACTTGCAGTGGTCCCTCTTTGGGATGAAGTATTCGCATGAGAACGATGTCCTTCGGTCCCAATTCTTTGCCCCTGAATTTCTTCTAGAGAGAATACTCTACACGAAAGGGGGCTCGACAAAAAATCAACTTTTGCCACCTATGGATTGTTTTAACCACCGAATTCGCTCAAACGACCGGTTCAGTAAATCACGACAGCCTCATTTTTCGACGTACCGCCTAGATGTGATAACAACTCATGTGTCTAAAGTGAGTTACGCTTAGTACAGAACACTGAACAGGAAGGACATCTACGTCTGATGTGGACTGGTTCCCGCCGTTGACAGTCTGTTCGAAAAAAACGGCAAGACCACAGTAGGCCTCTGTTTTAGATTTTATTCGGATGCTAGTACGTACTGAGCCACTACAGCTCCACATCTGCCCCGTCCGGTTGAATCCTGTCCACATCACACAATCCGTTTGAGCCCAGCAAATGAGATTTGCGAAAAGAGATTATGCGAGCAACAGGAGTACATTGCATGTTCGTACGAATCCATCAGCTTAGCTTGCCAATGACAATTACGGGCTTGAAAAGCAATAGAATGAAATGGAGAAACCTGAAATAGTTGAAGAGCCCAGCTACTATGGAGCAGCGAACCATATGTGAGACATCTACTTACATGCACCCAGTTATTCGGACACCATCGGTCGGATATGCACATAAGGTGTCTGTCGTGAGTGTGCACGCGTGGAAGTGGCTTGGACGTTTCCACTGAAGGCACCGGACAACCTGTACCTTTAAATTCCCGTCGTAAGATACCTGGGCACGTTAATTGGATATCCCGGCCAATCATTTCAATCCAGGCTACTTGCAACCGTGCCGCCTAACCACAATTTACTCTTCAGGGTCACACCGGAGCTAGATACGGGATCGATAAAGTGTGAGGTAAAGTGCGGCCTTCTGTACTGTCAGACATATAATAGTAGTATATACTATTGTATTGGACGTAGTAGCTGTTCGGTATCTGCGCTTCCCATGTTTTGTCGTTACTTAATCAGTGAGAGGGCGTAGTCTTCACAAGTTCTCCTAAATAGGCGCCTTAGAGTTTGATCAGTACACTCAGCATTACATGCTCTCTTGGTAAATGAACGCATGCGATGCACCTCACCCCTGACCTACTGGACAAGTATAGGCTGGCTGATGCAGTAAACTTCTAGTTCTACTACACGAAGCTTGTCTAATGTCAAAAAGACTATCTCTCTTGACATGCAGTAGGATAAATAGCTTTTTCATGGGGCGGCCCGGTGCAGTATACTCAGTTGCGTGGAAACATCACAAACGAGAGATCCAGCTGGGTTCCAGGTGAGTCTCCCGCAAAACCAAATTTGTTTGCAAATGAGTGTATTTCGCTAAGTTCGTGCAATTTGGTTTCAAGTAGAACATAAGGTTGACGGAAACTCGGGGACTGCGCCTACCTGATGAGCCCCAAGCAGGGCGAAACCGGTCGTGGGCTGTCGAAGAGTTTTCAGCAACCTTATGAGTAGTCCATTACGAATATAAAGTGTGTACTTGTTTTGCGCATATTGAATATTATAGATAAATGAAAATTTGACAGTTAAAAGCAATTGTAAAAGGTATTTTAACAGAAGAGCCCATCGGGAAGGCAATAGTAGGTGAGTCTCTCGCGAAACCAAATTTGTTTACAAGTCAGTGTATTTCGCTAGCTTTTTCATTTGTTCTACTGTCCCGGTGGATGCATCTCATCGATAAGCTTGTCAGGAAACGCTTCTGTTCAAGAATCGCTTTCAGAGCTTGTAGCTGAAATTCAAGATCGTCTAACGGGCATGCCGTATGAACTCGCTAAATTACATTTGTGGAAGTAATGATTATACTGGTCGACTCCGGTCGGTTTACGATACATGTGTCGCGGTATGTATCTGGCGCGTAAATGCACATATGCGGCTGTGCCTCGGTAGCTCGTACGTGTTGCACATCCACACAGTTAGGCGGCACACTTAAGATATCGCCGAATCCTCTGCAACAAAGTCACATCGACCACTGATCTGGTCATAAATACGTCAGTGAGTAATGGACCAAGAGGCAAGCCCATCAGCATACCAGTCAACTAGCTGCCAGTAGTACTTAACATCAAACGGGAGTTGGACGTTCCTAGTGGATCCGAGTAGCGATTCTTAAATAATCAACCGGGGCTCCAATTTTCCTGTTAGTCCCACCCAAAAAACCGCAAAAATAGTTCAGTTGAGATTCCGTCCTGTAAGTGGTGCCAATCTTGCCAAGAAGCATTGTACAGCTGTTTCCGCCTTATTGGGAATCGTCACCAATGCACTTCTCAGAAAAACTCCTGGGGGTCCTTAAGCCGCGACCTCCCGGCTAGTAGTTTGAACCGTTCGACCACAAGCGGAACGCTTGTCAACAAGGATGTAACGTTCACCTGAAACATTCTCCGGTTGATCATAATATCCCTGGTTGTCTGTCCGAAGGCTGGAAAGTATCATGTAGACTGACTTGCTAGCTTAGCTGGACCCGGTTCTAGCAGTTCTGATAGCAATGGTCTAATCGATAATCCTGGTTCGTGAACTTTCGGTTCTGAAGTCGAGTCGTAAACAGGATGGTTCTCCTAACAAGAGCATGCGTCTGCCGGAATAAAGACCTATAATGATGACTTCGAAAGAGTAAGAATTGTGTCTAGCTGCCTTTTGAAAGCGATGCTTTTGATGAGCTTGCTACTAGACGAGTTTCAAAGACCACTTGTCAAACTTTCGATGTGCAAAACTAGTAGTCCACCTTACCAACTCGCCCATAACTGTTCAGCGTCTCAAGGACGTGGTGTCTCTAATGCCCTTAAGTATGTGTTTATTCATCCCACTGTTCGTCTCGTGGTGAGTAAATGGGTCAAAGATCGAAGAGAGCCGTGAAAACTACACCGTTTGATTGATTAAAGGGCAGCAAAAGACAGCAGTGGTCGAACATCGAGTCAGCGGTGTAGATACACCCGAAGTCAACCTTCCAAATTATTCCAGCATTCAACAGGTGTCCGAACACGAGTCCTGGCGATAAACGAGGCCATCGCAATTCACCCATACAATCCGATTCTGTGTTAACGAAAAAATAGTCGATTCCTGAGCTCAGATTGTCCTGACAAGACCGACGAAACTGTTTACTAGCCGTACTGACAACACGCTGCCTACCAGTTGACCCGGGACGAACCAGTTGTTATACGTACACTGCGGGTCGACTACTCACTGATTACTGTCGTATGAAGTCGATTGAGTTTCTGACCTTGTCTTTCGTATTCTGGTTAACATACAAGCCTCAGGATTATTTTGCCGAATAGATATCTTTCCCAACCCGTCTGTCCTTTGTCAGCACTCGATGGGGTTGGAGGCTGCAATCATCCACCCCCCCTGCTAGTGTTCGAACAGCTGCTGAGCTGAGCCTGTGGAGTTTAGGTGCACCAACCACTCATGGGTCATATCGAACTACAACTCATAAGTGAAATCATGGGCCTCAAGAAACCAACAGATAGACTCTTAAAGTACATCCATTCAGCAGTGGAGCCAGCCGAGATGGCTTAACGATTGGGCCCGGTTGACACCATTCCTTGGAGGATACAGACGATCGAAGTTCACTTTGACCCTATTTGTTAGGTTTCCTGCTGCCCAATGACATCAAATGAAGACGTTCGTTTAGGCGACGGGATGAGAAAGCTTATAGTAGGTCAGATTAGAACGATAGACAGAAGCATATAACGGACAGTTTTGTACAAACTGCAGGTCGTCTGGCGTGAAAAGGCCGTGGGAAACCAGATTTATTTTCAAATACTCTTAGGAATATTTCATTTCCATACCGATGATGAATAATGAACGTGCATTTTTTTGCCGGACGGGGCAGTAAGTGCGTTCGGTTCTGTCAATACAGCATGTGAGGCTATGACCAAGTGTACTAGTGGAGCACTTGTAGTGTATACAGATCGCGGTGGCCGATCCACGTTTGAAGCATTCAAATAAAAACCGTTATGTTTAAAATGCTGACTAGTGCAACAAAATACAGAGTGATTGCCTGGCCACGAACGAGCGCCAAGTATGAAACTAAGGGCACCTGATGAGCCCCAAGAAGGGCAAAACCGGTCGTGGGCTGTCGAAGAATTTTCAGCAACCTTATGAGTAGTGCATTACGAATATACATGTATCGCGATATCTCGAATATCGTCGCAACTGGAACATGAAGCGGCCTGGTGCAGCACATTCAGTTGCCTGAAAACATCACAAACGGGAGATTCAGCTGGGTTCCAGGTGTGTCTCTCTCGCAAAAACCAAATTGATTTGCAAATTAGTGTATTTCTCGAAGGGCACTTGTACTTTTTGAGGTTAATATTTTGCTGTTTACTCCCAAAAAAACAGAAAACCACGCTAATTACCTTCGGCCTCGCTGCTTTGGACAGGTGGGGCGGTCTGGACTGTAGGAAACATTGTCAAACGTCAGTTTATCGATCGGGTTTGTCAACCCTCCAGGTTTCTGTCCCCAGCTGATCGTCGTTGGTCTATTTGAATTAAGACCGGGACTGCGTTAGACTGTATCGGACCAACCAAAAGCAAGTACCAGGATGGCGGATACGGGCTAGTTGTTCCATCGGGAATCTCGGCCGATTGTGGCCGTTTTGGTAACCGTGTCTCTGGACTGCACTGTACGTTAGTTCATGGACTATTATTCCACTGTCGGTGAAACCAGAAGGCACCCCTTGAGCACCCTGTCTTCCTCCACGAATCAGATTGCAGAACGGTTTACCCACTGTGGCACTCGCCCAATTGTGAACTTACACGTGACTTGAGATTGTTGTACCATTTGGAAGCCAAAAGCGTCGCAAACCACCTGCGTTATCATAATTTTCTGTTTAAAATTGCTACTGTGTTTATGTATTATGGACAAATGTGAAAACATGTTTTTTTGCGGCAATTCTGAGTTTCATTTTCATGGAAACATTTGATGAGAAAATGCCACTTGAAGCTGATAGCTTTCTAAAGATAACAAGATGGTTAACTTATAGTGTGATAAGTTTTTTCGCCGCCTTAGAAGCGGTAAACAAACACTGCGATAACTAAGCCCGGTGTTCTGAAGCAAACACTGCTGTTTTCTGTCACTCATGGGAGCCGAATCTACTTAAAGTCACTCGGCGATCAACCGGGTCCCACTCGGTGTAAGATCGCCATCACCTATGTTACTTTCATAAAGGTATCTACATTCCGACAGGCTTGCTTGGCTTAAATACAGACTTTCTAAATTTACGGATCTTTGGATTACGCGACTGGTGATCCATTATGACTAATCTCAGAATGAGCGTTTCAGCTAGGGAGTGTGTATCCTCAAATTCTGCCCGACTTTCGAGTGCGTGCGCATCATAAGTTGTTAGAAACATACGATCAATCACTTTAGAAGACTCTCACGGGTGCAACTGTTTTCTTCTAGAGCCAAGGATTGAGAACTGGGGGGAGTAAAGGCTATTTTATGCACCTTCGGATTTCTTTTGACCGGTCTTTATTAGAGTTGTGTGGCGATCGTTACTTCCGTAAATAATCAATAAACTGGAGATCACGGTTCAAATCCTTACCACTTGGCTCTCGCGTGCCGCTGAGTCTAACGGTCACGCGTGTTGGCGGGGAAGATTACTGTTATGGAATTATCTGATGTACCGGTAAGCTACAATATCGTTCTTTGTGCATGACCTTATGGCTGGGATCTAATTGTCCTATTTCAATCAAATTCGAGACATTCCTTAAAATAAACAAAACGACGTAGTAATGAACCCCGCACACTACAACTTCTCCAACATCATGGACACGACGACTTTCGAGTTCATTGCACCCATACACCAGTGCAAACATCTGTATTTCCGCATGGAGTATAAAGACACCACTGAGACATTGAACTGACTTCCAGAGTGAAGCTGGGAAATGAGAGACTCAGGATCGGCTTCCAGTATTCTAGCAACATCGTACGGAGCAAACATTCACTGGGACATTCGGCTACCATCCTTGCTTTAAAACGCACAACCTGTCTTATAGTTGCCGGAAATAACAGCAGTTGTGCGATTTGGAGCAGACGGGAATGTTCTGTGGGCTCTATCACTTCCGGGTTTTCTGATGTGGTATTATTCCATTCAATGGACTGTTGTCTTGAAGAGTTTCAAAGAGAACACAACGCCCGCTGATTAGTGCTTCGCCAAGTTTGTTCAACCTTCTCATAGACTATTCTGCAGTCGCCCGTGTTTTGGAGCCTATCTCTATCCAGTCTTTCAACTCACTGTCTGGATCAGTCCAGAAATTCGGCTTTGTAACACCTGCAAAGATACACTGGTTCTAGGATCTACGGTTTTGTCCACCGACAGAAAGAACAGCTGCTCATTGAGGGCAATAGCTCACAGGAATCCGATGTAGACATCTGGATAAGGGAGCAGAGAGATGTTCGAACTCACCTGTGTGTTATGTAAAGAACCATTCAGTCGTCATTAAACTGGCACAATCATAGGGTAGACACATCAAGGAAAGGAAATATCCGAAGACCATCGCTCATAGCACCATCTTCGAGGAAGACGGTGCATACGTGTACGTTCTCGCTGTGGAGCCGTACGATGTCTAGCATGCTGTAATCGCGAGAGCAGAAAACAGCTGTCAACAACCGCTGGAAAGCCTACCGCTTTCCTCTTCTCCGGTAATATGTCTAGTTAGCTTGCTTCCATTGGTTCTGTTTCTGAATCTAACAAAAAGCAAAGTTAAAGGTAGTGGACTTCGTCCTATTTCGACTGTTTATGATTCTATAGTTTGTTCGCCAACGACATCCGCTAAGAAATGAGATGTTTTTTATTCATTTTCAGTCACGGTTCAACCTTTGTTTATAAGAACAGTACATAGTCAGGTTTGTAACATAACCTTTCTATACGTGTGAGGTCTTCCAAATTTACCCAACTTGAAAGCAAGCAGAAAAACTCCATTTGTTAATTAGTTCTCTACCGGGCCAGCGGTATGTACCGCAACACAGTTCTTGAAACGACGTGGAAGACGGTTGTACGTTGATTCAACTTATTTGCACGAAGCGAAACCTGACCGCTGACAACGTGGTTTCGTAAGGTGTGCCATATCTTTCCAGGATTCCACTTAATTTAGGAAATTGTCCTCATCGATGCCATTCGGCATCAACAATAGAACCACGGGAACCATATGAGCTCATTATGTGTTTTAGCAGTCTTGAATTTTGGAAAGCCATCCATGGTGGCATTGAATTCATACTACACATATCTTCTAACCTTCACGTTGACGGTAAAGCTTCGTCATCATCATCATCATCATCGACAGCATGACATCAGTGTTCAACACCGATGCTTCGCTACCGTACAACCATGATTTATTTGAAAGCCTTATTGTGAAGAAAAGAATAAAGATGGACGGGGAGGGGACTTACTGCCGCCTTATTACAATCATTCCGATGTGCCTACACCTCCAAACACTCATTCAGGCAATCTGGATAAAAACTGACAACAAGATCGGTTGACAGTCATATCTGGTAGTATCTCCAACCAGTCGCAGTGAGGATCACGCAGTCCCCCTGCTGGAAGACGAGTAGCACCGACAGCACCCAAATGTTTCGTGATTTCTTTCATACCCTTCTGCCAGTTCAAAGGTTAGTCACCTCTCTGCTTCCGCCACTCTGAATTGGGCATGGAAAACAGCACTCTTCGGCAAACGATGGTTAGGCATGCGCAACACATGTGTCAACCAAGGCAGCTTCTGGTGCTGGACACAGTCTTCAATGGAAGTACCCGTTGCACATTTTCAAGGTTTTCCGACCTCCTGCTCATCTGTATCAACTGAGACACCCTTATTCCTGTTTCCCTGTCTGAAAGTGGTCATCTGGCTAGAAACCACACACCCGAGTCTCTTCTATGTCACACGGTAATAGGGTGCAGGAGTTTATAACTGGTTAAGCTGCTTGGGACGACCTGATTCTGGAATTTTCCATGCGTCTCTTAACTTAAAATGTCTCAATTTTCAGTTAGCGCAGCGCGCCATATATACTCACGTTTTGATGGAACGCCCTCGACAGACTCAAACGCCGCACCAATAAATTTTGAGTAGCTGAGCGCCGGATTATGATCCACGAATGTCGCACTGTTTTGCACAACCAAAAGGATTTCTGAGGTACCCTAACTTAAATAGATACGGTCGCTTGATTATCGAGCTTACTTGAACGTACTGTGTTCCAGCCAACAGTGTCACTGCCGTGAATAAGACAGGGTCGGACTTCTAAGAATAGAAGGTGTTGTAACTGTGTGGTAGCTGGGTGGCTCAGGAACACTGATGGAACTCATCCTATCGCGTTTGCCAGTCTTGAGTGGGAAATCTCAAAGAAGAAAACAAAGGAGACCGGATGAAAGTCGGCTATATTGCAGATGAACCAATGGAAGGAAGAGCGCTGTGGATCAGTTGACTAAAACAAAGAGAAATTGAAATATTACAAAATATCGATTTGTTTGCTAGGACCTGACCATCCTAACGTTGGATGAAGAAGAATGTCGAGAGTATGTAGTGTCGCGTAGATAGACTGCGCTGCTTAGCATAATCACACCACAGGACATTTTGGCGGTGAAGCTGGAGCTAACATTCTACGGCTGTCCTAACCGTGTTACGTGATAATTCACCCTAGATGAGTTTAGCTCTCTTGTCACTTTCGGACGGTCAGGGACATTAGTCAATCCGGTGCATAGACTACATGCTCCAAAGTGTTTAGTTTTCCCCACCTCATTTGACAACCAAAGTCATGCATGCTGTTGTTTTCACATTTGACCAATACCCTCGGTTACAAATTTTACTGAAGCTGTTCGCTTTATGACTTTGCGAGAAATAGAATTTGGCACTGCCTACCATGTTTGTTTGAGCAAGTAAATCTTAAAATAGATACTGGTTTGTCCTTGCCTTGCCTCTCAGTACAGCAATGGCGTTCTCCCCGTAATATCATTCTATCTGTATGACCTTTGTCTTTACTAAGCTGGAGGCTTGCTATTTTCGCTCCTCCCTGAAACTAGATTCTAGAATATGGCGAATCTTACTTAACGAGTCCTTTCATGGCTATGCTCCTGGATAAATTGACTTGGTTGCCTAGCTTACAGATGGACTTCAAACACCGGTGGTGTTCAAGACCTAAAAAAACGATTAGCATCTCTGTCATGACGCTTAGTAATTCTGTGACAGAACCTCAGAATGCCCTACACCGTTTAACTCGATCTTCGAGTTTTCATACTCCGCACAGATATTAAGCTCTAATCGGCCCATTAATGTAGCTGACTTTCCGCATGCTGGTCGGCAGTTCATTAAGCTATAAATTGCGTGAATAGTGTTCGTTGATGGCCAATACAATTAGTTGTCTAGTATCACCTTATGGTGGTCGAAAGGCTGTGGAAGCAGATAGGTCGCGTAGGAATCAACTAGGTGCACACCACTTTGCACTACCGAACTTAAGCCTTGCTCCACGCTGCCAAAAGGACACCCTAGGCATTTAAGGCTTCCATTAAAGTTAGTCCATTATTCTGGACTTGCATGGATTTGCATCGTCATCCAGAAACGCCTTCTGAAAAACATTTGGTCTGAAGCCCTAAAATTTATTTCAGCTGTCCTTACAGTGTGGATCTGCTGGTGGAACCCACATTTGAAAACAAAAGCTTGCCCGAAACACAATAACAACGAACACATCCGTGGGTCATTCTATCCTCAAAATATGGCCAACGTAATAGACAAACCCGCTTTTGAGTTTGAACATCTAATGTACTCCTTATTACAATCATCATCATCATCATCATCATCATCATCATCATCAGCATCATCATCATCATCATCATCATCATCATCATCATCATCATCATCATCATCATCATCATGAATAGTATGACATCAGTGTTCAACATCGATGCTGCGCTGCCGTACAACTACGATTTACTTGAAAACCCTACTGTGAAGAAAAGAATGAAGGTCGACGGGGAAGGGACTTAGTACTAGCTTACCACAATCATTCCGAGGTGCATACACCTCCAGACACTTATTCATGCAATCTGCATATCTTCAGTTGCTGCAGTCCGATTGGAATCTGCTCTTCGTTGTCTGGGCTCTACAAAGTGGCTAGTACCTCGTTATTTCGACCGTACTGTTGGATTAGGTGCACCCATCGAGCCAACAATCGCCAAAAACTTCTAACTGGCAGACCATTTCTGTTCTGCGCCTGTTAGCCATTGGTCAGCATATAGGGTCACACAAATGGCTGCGACAAGACGGTTCCCATTTCAATCTCACTTGCGTCGACTACCGCAGTAGACCTTTCATTTGATCAGGGTGTTGATTGTTTCCGGCAATCAGGTGGGCCACGTTGAGTTATGCGCAGAACCCCAAAAGTCAAATAGTTCAGATGGAGGTTTATCAACAAAGTTCGGTACTAAGAAAACGATAATTAGGTAATAAAACTGTGTAAGTTTCATATCGTGCGATTACGCCGGCTTCTACACACCGGTTTAGGAACTGTTAATCCTAAGTGGGATCCTACACAGTATGAAAAGTTACGCCTACCCAGAGTTCACGGCAACTTAAGTCAAGGTGGTCACAAGATGGCCAAACTCACGTGACTGATTTAAACTAGACGTACGGTGCCAAGGTCAAAGGGCGGTTTACGTTCAGATAAAAAAAGAAAGGCAAACATTTCAGAACCTCTGTTGCTGGACTCACATACGCCCGGTTTAGCTTGCATGCCTTGAAGAATTGTTTTCCCCTGAGATCGATTTCTGCTTTCAGGTGCCGCAGAAAATCTATGCCTAGAACTGTCGCGTTTAAGTTCTCGAATTCCAACATCAAACGGAACAGCTTAATGGAGCCTACTTGAGTTGCAATGCTCTGCTCACTCAATACTTTCATTTCCGTTCCCCCTACCGCTTGCACTTTCACGTTGCGTGATTTCCTTGTCGAACTATCTATTCTGCTTGTGGCAGACACCACTGTCCTACTAAGTGCTGCCGCTTCGTTAACCCTATCTATCCGAACCAATAATCTCGGAATCTCCGTAGCCCCGTCTCGTCTTACAGGAGAACAGGAAGCAAAATGCTTGTTTCGGCGAAAGTGGAAAAGTGGCCAACTTTGTGGTAAACGTAACATTGTTGCTGGTTCAGCCTTGAACGGCCTCTGAGAGAGTTCCGACTTACCGTCGTCCGATTTCGTTACCTTCATCTATTCTTGTTTTCAAATCAGCTTAGCCCCGGGCGACTAACTTTCAGTATTTGAGCATCGATGTCTTCGGAACATTGCCTTAGTCTGGTGGGAACACCAAATCGGCACTACTGAAGTACGTCGAATGGTATTCGGAGGAAATAACTCACTCACAGTAGATTAACTTATCACACTGCATAGTTTGCGCTGGCTTGGTCACGTGCTCCGTATGCCAGTCGATCGACCTCGAAAGGTTCATTTCGCACAGCCACATGAAGGGTGGAAACGAGCCAGAGGCGGTCAAACAATGACTTGGCAGTGGAGTATAAAAGCCATTACCAGCAAACTCAGCTGCGCTGGTCATTGCCGTCTTCCTGGATGGGGACCTTGAGATGAGCCATATAAATGGTTAGAGACATTGTCAGACATGGCCCAGTTGCGCTCTCAATGGCGCTCATGTATCCAAGTTATTGTTTTCAATGCATAGCTCCCTTCCCACTCACCCACCCACTTAACAGTCCACTGACAGTGGGGCATTTACGCACCAATTTATTAGCTCCCGCCTCCAATGCACAGCTACCTACCTCACCTCCCCAAATCATCGGTGGATGAAACTCTGGCAGTTACAACTACTGTACGACAAGTACGTGGTTATTACATCTGATGATGATGATGATGGTGATGATGATGATGATAATAATGATGATGATGATGATGATAATGATGATGATGATGAATACTTGCTCACCAAAAGTCCATATTTTCTTCGTGGTATGCGAATTCTCTCCTGATAGTGCGATAGCGTCAGCTATGTCGCGCTCTTACAATCCGACACGTCTAAGATTTTAAGGAAACTCTGCTGGAAGCTGGAATTCAGCCAAGCTTCCATCGTCAAAGATCCACAATCTCATGTGTATCACGGCTGACCTTACTGCTTAACGATGACGAATGGATAAGGTTTGCCAAGGTTCTTGGACGATAGCTTGAAAATATGCGTCACTAAAAATCCCTAGTTTTTTTATTGACTGTTACCTCTTAGAATGGACACACATTCCTAGTTTTTTGATTGACTGTTACCTCTTAGAATGGACACACTTGATTTACTGATAATAGCCTCAGTAGAAAAGGGGCTATTTCAAACCTTTGTATCAAAATGACCCTCTCGTTTATTTATCTCCCAGAGCTACACAAGTGACGACAATGTCACGCTTCACAACAAGTTTGGACCCCTTCACGAGCGCATCTGTCATCTGGTATCTGAGAGGTTTCGTATTTCTCAAGAGCTGGCTCAAGAATGCATGTTGAGTGAAAACTGCATGGAGTCAGTGAACCTGTTCCTCAATTCTCGAGAGGATGACTATGCGCTGGCCGTCTACAGTGTGACCGGGAACATGAAAAAGTGTAAGCGATGCTTATTTGTTTTTATTGCTTTTGGTTAGGTTTTACGTGAACACAGCACATATTGATTGGACAGAAGTGAATGACTTTGTTTTCGCCTGACCTGCCAATGAGTATCTTATATGCAAATTAATCATATTAAAGCCATCATACCTTGTAAAACTGACGCTAAATTAGCAATGCAGTGCAACCATATGGGTGGACCATTCATTACAGAGAGCTCGGCAATTTTCTTTTCCTCAGAGTCAAACTGAACGTAGTCCAGAGTGCTCAGGGTAGACCAGTGAAAGTGTGCTATGCTGAAGGAAGAGGACAATTTGAGGGCAGGTTTCGACCATCCAGAAGGGTTTCTGTGATAAACGAAATGGTGGTGTTGTGAGGAGACTATTAAAACCTTCTGATTGGCTATTTACGCAAAGCGATTAACATATCCTTAAGCACGCACCTACTTGTTAGGTAAGAGCCGAAAAGAATAAACTTAATGTTCTGTTTATACGTAATGCACTCCTCATAAGGTTGCTGAAAATTCGTCGACAGCCCACGACAGGTTTCGTCCTTCTTGGGGCTCATCAGGTAGGTGCAGTCCCCGAGTATTCGTCAACCTTATGTTCTACTTCTGTTCCTCCATATTGCTCGAACGATGGGGGGATAGGGAAAGCAATGGCATATCGTATCATAACCAGTCACTACGGCGCCAGAGGCAGTTGACCTTCTGTCGGGTTTTAGGTTAATACAGTGATCTTCCAAAGACTTCAGAAACGAGACTTCCTAATTGTTGTAGACCACAATCTTCCTAACGCCTTCTTAATACCCGAGTCTTGATGGCCGCTTGATAGCCTGATGCACCTAGCCAAACCAGAAAGCCAATGAACGTGCGAATCAGCTGATCTATTGAACACCGACGCGTACAGGCGTGTCATGTGCAGCCGAAAACGGGCTGTTCATAAAGCTCACGCGGAAAGTTCTAGGCCGGCCAAAAAATGATACTAAAAATAGAACTTATCCGTCAAGGGCAACCGAAGAACAACCAATTAAATCTGTCTCAATGAAAATGAGTATTCTATTGGCACTTGTGTAGTTCAGATAAGTTCGGAGCTGGTTCTTCTAATACTAATATGCTATGATCAACTGTTTCTAGATTTAGGCGTCAACTGTGTACAAAAGTGTGTGGTACAGGCAACTTGTCTCGAATGGCCAGACAGCCGCCCAAAGCGACATTTTCTATCACCTTCGCTCATGGGTTCTAACCAGGCCACTTATCGGACTGAGTGACTTTATTTTATGTACTTTTAAGCCAGGTCAAACGTTGTCTTCGGTTGCACGGCGTTGTCTTCAAGATTATTTCTGGAAATGAAGGAAATATCCAGTGAAACCACCTACTGAATCTAATTTGACCTCATGATATTTCCCTTATTCGTTCGCTTACTCCGCCTATGTACTTTTGATCTCCAATTGTTTTGCTTATCTGTGCCCTCTACTCAACTGGCCGCCGAGGCGGTCCCGTCCGATACTTGTGTATTAGCATGTCTGTGTGTGATTTTGCGCGCTCGTGTTTCGTTTGCTAAGCCTTCTTGACTTGTTTTCTCATGAGTTCCATGTGATCGCACCGCCAATGAGAATTGTGAGACTGTCGTCTGAAGGGACTACCGCAACCCACACCACTGAGCCAACATTCTGCTCGCCCTTGTTTGGTGTGCGGACGTTGACACTGCGCTGTGCCGGTCAGTGACAGACTTGTGCACTTGTTGACGCTACGAACGTGGACAAGTGAAGTTTGTTGTAAGCATTTGCTTACCGTTGTGTAAACAGTACCGTAGAATTTTGAACCCAATTCTTCCTTTTGATAATCGGGATTGTCGAACCTACGAGTCACCCAAAGTTCCCTATCGGGAACCTCAACACCGCGAATAAATGGCGAAGCCAGAAAAACCTCTACGACGATAATGATCACTGAGGCTGGGACGATGCCCAGTTATGTTTCAATCCTATTGAGTCCGTCACTTGACTTCCACCCAGTGATCCAATCTTGCGTGTATTATATGTACCGATAAACGTGTGAACATTTCTGAAGTACAGAGAAAAGCTTGAGGTGATGTCATCTCGGCCGGTATCCTCCTCGCGTATTTTTGAAACGCTAATAAGGTGAAATGTTACGTAGTTCTTGCTCTCACTTAAACGTGTCGTCTGGTTGTTGAGTCATTAAACGACAGGATTGCGATTGGATAGTGTAGACAGATAAGGGCAATAAACAGGCTAAATTTCACTCCGTTCAATATTTTCAGAAGTCGAATTTCTTCATACCTGCTTAGTACTATACAAAAAAAATGAAACCATGATTTTTCACTGATGCTGCTCAACGGACTGATGAACAAATCAAGGTCAACTATCGGATCGAAGGTCTGCAACGCTTAACTATAATGAACTGTTGATTACTATGACTCAGCGCAGAGTTTTTGAAGTCTATGTCTAGGGTGCGAAATGCTACTAAGGCCGCCCTGGATTCCACTCGCTCCTGTTCAGCTGAGAACACTCAAGGAAGATGTGTTCTCCAAGCTATCACATGTTCTGTTGCGTGCTGAATAGATGCAAAATGTTAACAAGGCCAGTCCTGACCGAGTGCAAACTCAGCCTACGTCTGGAAATTTGACATTCTTCATAATTCATTTATGATAGAACGTTTTTTGCCCACTTCTCATTCAGTTTTGTTCTCAGGTTTCACAGCATTCACTCATGATTCGTGCCATGATACCGAAAAACTGTCCTTGGTTGACGGCGCGATGCGGCAGCTCGTGTCACGTGACAAATCAGATTAGGTCCGTTTAAAACAAATCTCACCATAAGCTATCTGGCAGGTGCGGTATATAGGCGACACAAAAATAGGGCCCTCAGGGAGTCCAGTTGGTGTAGTGGAAAAGATGTTCGCTCGTCGTCCGAGAAGCTCTGCGTTCGGTACCCAGTGGGTCCCTTTTCCCATCAGAGTGGACCCTCGAAAATAGGTAGAACTGAGAGAAACTTGCAAGCAATGAAGGATGGGCGACAAAATATTGACATCGGTTACTGATTACTGCTGTTCACCGTTGATTCTTAGGGGAAAGCAACACATAAGTTGTGACCTTCTACTAGCTTAACCGTTGACTAAATGTGTATTCAAGTCATTCATTCCTAATTTCCACGTTTTTAGACACATAAAACCCCGGTACAAATTCTGGATACACTCTACTTTCGGAACAAGATGTTTTGCTTTTTTGTACTTGTTGTTTGGTTAGTTACGACCGTAAATGTATACAGTTTGTGACAGCCTCCTAGTTTGTTTGGTGATCTGCTCAGAAATATTGACTTTAAAACTGTTAACCAACATCTTCAACCAGCCGAATCTCGTTGCGAACAATGCATCGCTTATACCGGCATCCATATGGACACTATAAATGAATTATCATGTCGCTAATACTGAGTAGTAATGCACCAATTAGCGCCAGCTCCGACCGCGAAGAATTTCATCGTGTTGGTATTTGATCAGGTGGCTTTTGATCTGGTCGCCGAGCTTGGCAATTGACTTGCAAACGTTTCGCCACCATTCGAGGAGATATCTTCAGTGCTTTGTGCTTGCGTTTGTATAGTTTGCAAACAGCAGCTTTTGCGCTGTAACCTGATTGGCCATTGACGAAAATCGTACTTGGATTCTGGTTGGTCCTCTCGTGATCTGTGTTGCGTCGTGGTCGGCTTCTCGGTTGTTTGATTGGTTGGTGGTGTACCTCCTATTTTTAGTAGTTCGTAGTCCTATTGATTTCTTCTTTGAATCCTTGTCCGTCGTGTTGTCATCGTGTTGTTGAACCATCAAGTGCTGAGTACCTGCGCATCGAATGCAACTAAGCGAGTGTTCATCACGAAGAGCAAAAAGTTTATCTTAATTGCTTTTCGCACTCTCTCAGTACCCAAAATGACTTCTTAATAGTTCTCCATGTATGAAATCAAAATTGGTCATCAAATCAATGAGCCTGTGCCTTAAGGAACAGAGAAGGTAGAATGAAAAGGTTTTTAATAAAACGCTGGGCTTAGGACTGTGTAACCACCTGTCTGTCATCTAGCTACGGGGTTCTTTAATAAACCTATAATGTGCACGTAAATTATTTAAAGCTGACCACCGCCCATTGTATAAGGGTGCGATAACTGGTAGCCTGCAATCCCGCAAATATCGTTTTGTTCCTTATCAAACCAGACTCATGAAACTGCTTGTGATTAGGTCGATTTTCTCTTAATTTAATTTGATTGAGGCTAGTCTGGACTAGCAGGGTTCCAACTTGTTGTTTGCAGAAGACGTTTGTCCGAAAAAGTGTTTTACATTTGTATCGTTCAGCCTATACGGAGGTAGCCTATGGAACACCGAGTGACGCGTATGGAGCAGACAGTTCATTGTTCTTCATGAAATCTCGTTCAAGCGAAACTTTATCCAGAGAAAATTTCAACAAAGTAAGTTGATCTGAATTTTATACCCACATTCCTCCACAAGCCCTTCTGTTGCTTAAAACGATGCGTACTAGCGCTGTTTCCGTTCGTGCTGATGGTGATGATGATGACGATGATGACGATGATGATGATGATGATGATGATGATGACGATGATGATGATGATGATGATGATGATGATGATGATGATGATGATGATGATGATGATGATGGTAATCCTGAATACCTGGGGATGATGAGCGGCACTTGCATTACCTCCCGGTGTATCCTCAGCGACATTATGCGATAGAGTTCACGGTACCTTCACAGTATCGGTCCATTGGAATAAAAGTTTTTTTTCTAGCATTTCCATCATGTGCGATCTTATTCAGACTCTCGTGACTGTGATATAAAACAAATGCTCCAGTTTGTCACCATACGTTTGCATAGGCACAGGCCTTTGTGGTCAGTTTTGTTTTACAATAAATTGGTCACAGCAATTTTATTTTTCATACAACTTTATGCGTCCGCTTTGTATTTTTCCCATCCCCCTTGATGAAAACTAATACTGCCCCCATCACTTTCATTCTATTTTTCTAGTACGTTTCTTGCTTCATGCTTCAAAAGGATGAGAACAACTTGAAATCACTCCATTTTCTCATATCCACGCTGTACCTCCCGTTACTCATACAACAGAAAAGCTATTTGGGCGAATTACTACCTCAACACAAACGCGATTTTATCATTGAGGTGAAAGACTACGTGCATGCGCTGAACTGTAAGGAATGATGTTTATCTACTTTCTGATTGCAGTTATTTCCTACTGCCATAGGCTTGTAAATTAATGGCATTTGGACAGTCTCTAGTTGGATAAAAGGAGGTAACAAAACAGAGTTTTTAGGCCCGCGTGTCGTACCTGAGCTGTTGCTATTATGGTTGATCGTTTGGTTGGGGGTCAATGATCCCGACATCTGTTCTATCCAGAGTCGTGGGTATAGTGTGCCCGAGGTAGAACCAAATTGGCCCAAGCGACAACCGACTGTGAGACATACCATGATTATACACTGAGTGCCTAGCATGCCGGACTTCTCTTGTTCGGTTATTGGCAGTTAACGGAATTGCTGGCCCCCCAGAAATGGTCTCAACACCACTAGAAACTGAATCGACACACTGGAAAATAATGGCTGCAGTAGGAAATTGGTAGCAACAGAATTGGGTCTACTCTTATTTTGAACTGCAAATCTGGCCATCCAAGACCCAAAGTTGACGGGACTATTCTTCGCGATCTCAGTTGTAGCCCCCTCCCCTCTCAAACGAGGTGTGTAGCATCCATGTTGTATCCCCACGCGACGACCCAGACTTCCAAGCTTTCCACTCACCACGGACTGTCCTTAACCAAAACAAATCCAACCTGAAACCAATGACAGAAGCACCATGAATACACGGCCAAATTACGAGTGAGTTGTCGTAGACCCAAGTACCAGGTTCTTGTTGCTACCACTTAGCTCCAACATAGACAGAGAGTTTGTAATTTAGGTTACTATAAAAACCACCCAAATTCCATTGAAAATTCGGAACTACTGTGAGAAACGAACTACAATTCGGGGAGAACATCTGTTCGGTTCACACCGTGAGCTGAGTGGTCCAGACTGGTTTTTCGATTAAGACCTTCCCGGTGAATTCCAAACTGTTGCTTACTGGTACCTGTCATTGGATACGAACACCTAAAAGTTGCCTCCTGAAGAAGGGGGAACGAAGACGCATTATTTGACTGAGCAGTAGGTGGACACATACATCTTTGTTCGAATGTGGTCCGAACAATCACACCAGCAGGGTGAATTACCAGTTTGCTGATTTTTGTAAACGAAATTCAGAAACGACGCCTACCGAATTAAAACCTGATGTATAGTTAAGGAATACCCTTAGCACGCATACCACAAGTGAGGAATAAATGCCCAAGTTTAATGAGACAAATAGTATTCCTGAGTGATTGCAGATTCATATCTTACTTGGTCATCAGAGCTCAGTTTCCGATGCAGCAATCATCATCATCATCATCATCATCATGATCATCATCGTCATCATAATCGTCATCATCATCGTCAGCATAGCATCTGCGTTCAACACCAATGCTTCGCTGCACTACAACCATGCTTTATTTGCAAATGTGACGGAAAGAATAAAAATGGACGGAGAAGGCACTTAGAGCCAGGCTATTACAATCATTCCGAGGTGCTTACACCTTCAGACACTCATTCGGGTGATCTGAATAGAAACCAACAGTAAAAATGCCGCTGAAGCCCTCTCCTAGGTTAAAGGCTGACCATCCCTCTTCTTCCGTCACTATGAACTGAGTGCATTAGCTTTTGTTTCACCGGTTCCTACAGTCACCAGAGTGGAATCAAAAGCAATCGAGCAAATTTTCAACGATCTTTTACCCGCCAGTTCATTCCTTATTCGATATTGCCTAAGTTCTCTTAATTAGTTCTTTGCCCAATAGAAACCAACAAGCTGTGTTTCTCATTTCTTCCTGAAGACTGGTAAATTCTGAAGATGAACTGTTCATCCCAAAATTCATTAACCGACGTTTGGAAAAGTCTAAGTACAACTATCCTAATTTCCAGGTTCTGTAGCCTGCTTGGCGGAGAAGGTAACGCTGGCTACTTGTCGTGAAATAAATCTGGGAAGTGCGCGAGACCACTCAAGATGCTTGGAATTATCCCAGAACCTGAGTACACTTGGTATTGTCGAAGAATGTGCAAGTCGGTGGATGCAACAAATCTCTCTGGTATGTTATCTTCAGCATCGGCAGTGACTGCCATCAAGTTGAACAAAACACTTCACAAGAGGTATTCTAGTGAACGCATAGTCTTTAGCACATTTGTAAAAAAAAACTCTGGACGTCAGTCTCGCTCTTAGACACCTTCAGTACAGTGTAATCAATGCAAAGTGTTCGAGAAAATGTTTCGCCAATTTTATTTGACAATCGTCTCTGGCAGTTTTGAATTGTACGTTTTAATATATTCCGATAAATTGCGCAGGAACTACGAGAAGTCAACTTGGTACGTGAAGAGCTGGACACAGACGGACCACACACAGAAATTCACTTTTGGAAATGTAGGATGACCAGGCTCAATTCGTTGATAGACCAGCTGAAGAGGCCAGATGTTGCAAACGTATCGAAAATACTCAAACTGGCTCAGTCCAAGACACTGGAAGTAAGTCCACACTCCATTTGCTGTCAAAGGG
Organism: Clonorchis sinensis; assembly: GCA_003604175.2. Taxonomy (NCBI): domain Eukaryota; kingdom Metazoa; phylum Platyhelminthes; class Trematoda; order Opisthorchiida; family Opisthorchiidae; genus Clonorchis; species Clonorchis sinensis. The sequence goes on from NIRI02000059.1 coordinate 263,199, forward strand.
AAGCTGTGAAGCGAAGGATTAGGCAACATAGTTCACTTGTCGGAGCAGATCATTTAAGATTGGCACACTCAATAAAAAATCGTTCAGCTGTAGCACCCTTCCAGTGCCTAGCTGCCATGCTACCCGAAGGAAGCACAAGGACTGGGATACTGCCAGGTTGCCCAAGCCTAGACAGGGGAAGCCGAGAGGCAGAGGAGACCGAACCAGGTGAGAAGGAAAGGCAAAAGCCTGTATTTTCCAAAGTTATTTCGTCCTACCCTGGTGACTAGGGTCAGTTGCATAGGATATCTACGCTAAGGGCCTCCGTGTCCATTGTGACAGAGTTCAGAACCAACCAATGTAGGATGTGAGGACACCGTGAAGATCTAGCCGAATTCAAGGCCCGGAGTAGACCCTAATTACATGATATCGTCTGCGTTACTGAATCCTGTCTGTTGTTTTGGCGAGGCAATGGCCTAGAGTGCTAACAAGACTATAAAATCCTTTAAGCTCATGGCATCAGCGACAGTTAGTCGCATCCAGCTGGCGATAAGCTGGACATATATGTGGAGTGGAATAACTAACCGATTGCTGGCAGTGATTGAAACTGGGGGACGGAATACTGACACGAAGCTAAAATCGGAGGTCCTAGGGACAACCTTAATAGCCATTTCGATCACAGACCTTGTTTTTGATGTACTGGCTGTTGTCTGTAGCTGCTTGATAGCTGTGGTGCCCTTTCTATGATTAATCAACGGGTATGCTACTGCCTATCCTACCAGTATTCTCCCTCACCGGCCCTCATAAGCGTTGTATGCGTCGACACTACCACTGAAAGGAAGAAGGCCTTCGCTGCGGAGTTGTCTATTTGAGAACACCAACTTGACAGTTACAGACTACTAAACAGGGGAGCAAAGCTCTCATATGCATCTTGTTTACAAAACTGAATATCCACCTTCTGCTTGAACGCGTCCTCCAGAACTTTTCTGGATATTCATTGACTGTTACTCAAATCCGGGCAAGTGGTACAAAGAGACTCCGCCAATTCCGTAACGGATTCCGTAATAGATCTCACTTTACAAGAAACGCAAAGCGGATTTACGAGAAGGACCAAGTTCATCCAGTCCTTCAGCATGTAGTTCGCGCCTACAAAATACAGCATCATGCTAGGGAACCTACAATCTTCGGACATGCCTCCAATATTCCAAGGTGTGTCACTGGAAGTTGTAGAACATTGTATGTATGTCGGAAGTTGCGTTAGCTCTGACGCTGTTGTGACATAATCCGTGATAAAATGCTATTTTTGAGAGCGCTATTTTCATCTCCATATTCCTTGACCTAAGGAAACTGAGTTCCAAGTCCAAGGTGTAGTGGATTGCTGGTACCCTGAAAGTGATGCGTGAAAGATCTGAGACGGATGGTAGCAAAAGAGGAAATGCGCTAATGATCTGCCGAATAGGTTCACAGACAATTTGAAAACGCTGTCGGTTCAACCAGAACATTCGTTCACCCATCGCTACCGACAGTACTTGTAGAAGAAATACCACATGAGGTTTAGTTGCTGCTGTTCTTTGAGTTAGTTTACTGTCTTGCTATCTGTTATCAGATTTAACGTTAGGGTTTTGAAAACGGATACTGTACTTCTACATTCCAGCAGAAAACATGCATGCTTTACCATCGGTTTAGCAGAATACGGTGCGTCCAACATCGATCACCCGATCGCTTGGCAAGCTTTCGGCCGTCGCCTGGCACCGTTTCGCGTTGTCACACACTATTTTTCACCGCAGTCACAGGAGTTTGTAAAATACCGCACAGAACACAAAGCAAGGTCACTTGCATTCCCATGATGGTCGACAGCAGTCTGAAGATGAGATAAGTGATGTATTCGGCAGTGGAGGAGTAAATACTAGATTTTTTCGGATTTCCTGTCGACTGACTGGAGTTATGCCTACTACGCTTCAATACATTATGTGGTTTATAATTCCAGGATGCCAGAAAATCTAGGAAGCTTTCGGTTACTTCCACTTAGCTGGTTTAATTGCTCTCCATGTCATATCATCAACGGCTTGTTTAAGTACGTCTCGTCGTGAACATTCCGACTCCTTCAAATGTTCTAATTTATATCCATACACTACTTGCTTGCTGTCACCAGGCCTGGTCAGATCTTGAGAAACAAATTCAAGTGGCCTACAAGGAGGCAAGGGAAAACTCCAAATTCTTACAGTCGGTGAAGAAACATTGTGATCCTTTATATCGATGCCAGATTGTGAGTTTCCAAATCTTGGATGGCTTTCTTTACCAAGACTTTGGTGAGCTTCAATCGATAACGCTCATTTTTAACCCGTTGAAAACTATATCTCTTTTGGTTTTGAAGGCTGAACCTTTTTGACTTTTTAACCCACAATGTCTTAAACCCTAAATTCGAAGACTGTCGAAACATGAGGAGGAAGATTACGATTGAAGGCCCAAGTCTGATGACCTCTTGATAGTTATGCTATTTCAGGGCCGTGTTACCGTTCAATCTGGAGCTGCACACGGCTGGTCTTCGGGGGCATGTAGGTTGCAGCTGTCTAGACGTCGTCACATCAACATGTGGTTTCGAAGAGGTGGTACATTACTAATTATCGTTTATTTTTGAAGAGCATGGTCACAGACATAAAAAGTGAATGCAAGCGATGAATGCGAAAGGGTTACAGGAGAATATGAGATAAAAGAAAGAAATGTCTCATTCGAAGTCATGCAACCAACAGTTCCAGTCAGATAGGATGAATCCCAACGTACGTAAGAATTTTGGTAAGGAAACATGCGTGTAAAGTCTAACAACCGAAGAAAGGACAAACAATGCTGAATGCTCTTCAAGGCGCGGTAAGCGCTAGCACAGTCAAGACTCGCACATCAGGCACAAAGTGTCCGTCATACTGGGTCTGGCGTGAGATTCAATGGCAAGAATGTACACTCAACGCCATGTGCCACGCATAAAAGTATCGTACGTACGCAGAAAACCCACAATGGCGAGCAAACACAAGTCACCGATTGTGACTTTAGAAAGTCCCAGTCCGATAACAGCTTTGGCGGATTGAGGAAAGCAGATCCCTCGATAAGAGATGATCATCGGTTGGTGGACCAAAAAGTCCACATCACAACCAATAGCACGTAGAGCTGAGATTATGGCGAGGGAAAATTCATCAGCACCATACTTCTGCTTTTTCTCATTCCACACAGTCACTCCGCGCCCATCCGAGACTATGCTGACGTCTATTACAGTCGCTCGGCGCTCCCGAACGGCGATCAGGTCAGGCTTGATGAAGGACGTCGAAGTTGGTGCTCTCAACTCCTCAAAGACGGTGTATCCCAGGCGACGGAGGCGTTTTGCGAGTTCCCTTGCAACCCGATTATGACGAGCACATCTGGCGTCATGCGTGATCCAGCAGGACTGCAAAATATGCACCAAACTCTCTGGTTGGCCACAGTTTCCACGACATAAGATCGTCTGGCCACCGTGACCATGTCGAGCGCTTCTAACTCTCGTCCTGAGCAGGTTGCATCGGAGCTGGATACCGCGGATAAATATCCGAGGAAACACTCGTTCTGGAAATACAAGCCATCGATTAGAAAGAGGCGAAGCGACCAACTCTCGTAAACCGCGACCGTCAACGCTGTTGTGCAGGCTATCACCCCAAGCAGCCACCAGTTCTTCCTTGGTGTTTACGCATGAACCATGGACACGGATCGGAAGGCTGAGATCCCGAACAACCTTGCCAAATGCGGAATCGTTGACCACATTGCGTAGTACACGGCACTGAGTAGAAAGCAGCTTTTCCATACGCACTCTCCGCTGCATCGGGATTGTTGCACTCAGACTTGGGATACCAAGTCCCCCATGTTGTTTACCGGCATGGATGTAGCTGATCGGGGTATCCTTCGGTAGACGTAGCCAGCCGCGAATAGATTGCCTGATGTAGTTGTCCAACCTTTTGAGCGTGTTTCGGTGGACTTGGCCAAGCACGAGCGAATATGTCAGCCTCGGTATCAGGTAGTTCCTTGTGATCTCCATTCTTTGATGCGGCTTCAACGGGGCACGCGTCACCTCGTCGAGCAGTTTGAGCAGATGCTGTCGATGGTTGAAGACTCCTTTCCCCTTGAAAGTAAAGGGGATGCCCAAATATGTTACTGTGTCTGTCGGACCCAGAGGAGTGATGAGTTCCTCGGCGAAGCAAAATGGTTCGACTGAGACTGCTGTCGCCCGATGTTTCCTGTCCCCACAGATCACCATCGCTTTCGTCTTCCGGGCGTTTATCTTCATACCAGCTCTTCCCAACTCAACCGCGGCAGCTTCAAGCTTCTCTTTGAGGCGAGCTTGACTTTCTGCACACACGACCCAGTCGTCAGCGAAGGCAAAACCATCTACTAGGGTGTCATGGAACTGGTATCCCAGTTGCGGCATCGACAATCCAAGAACCTCATCCATTGCCATGATGAACAATAATGGGGAGAGTGGATCTCCTTGCCTCACACCTCTGTGGCAGTGAACCTCGGAACTGGGGAAAACTGCTACAGCATTCTCATAGGACTGTGCGATGTATCGAACTAGAGGTGACGGTGCTCCAAACGCCTCGGCAGATCTGACGATTGTGTCATGCGAAACCGAATCAAATGCTTTCGAGATATCGACGAACGCCAAGCTGAGGTTAGAAGCAGTCGCTGAAGAGTGACGAAGCAGGGCATGTAACAGCGATGTAGCTTCCAAACAGCCGTCCCGATGTAGAAATGCAAACTGGAGTGAAGGCAGTTGCAATCTACGACTCCAGCGATCAGCAAGCACCTTGTGAAAGCATCGGACAAGAATGGATGATACGGAGATCGGTCTCAGTTGATCCGGTGAAGTCGGATTAGGGACCTTCGGAACTAGAGTAATACGAGCACGACACAGGTGTGGGGGACAACCCCCAGATAATAAAAGTAAGTTGAAATACCCAGCAAGTACGTTCGCATTGAACCGGCGGAGCATCCTGGGTGTGAGCTTGTCCAGGCCTGGGGACGAATTGCCCATTGAACGGACCGTACGGCCGACTTCCTCTCCTGTGATGGGCTCAATCAAGCTCCAATCGGATGGTACTACTACGCGACTGGGCCGGCTGTCCACGTGTTTTGGGGCTGAGAGCACCTGTTTCCAGTACTGCTCGGCGTCTGGAGGTAGGCCGCAGTTGCCTTTGTACAGATCTTTCCATGACCCATCGAGCACAGCAGACGCTGCATCTTTCCATCTTTGGTGGTATAGGGTCTGGATGGCGGCGTAGTTGGCTCGGCGGATCTGCTTTCGGTTGACCGGCATCCGATGGGCTAACTGACGACGGCGTCGGGATACGGTTTTCCAGGTGTGTGGAAATGTCCTGGAGGCGTGGAGGTCCAGAAGCGAGAGGACTTGTTCCGGTGTCATGATGCCAGACTGCAACCCTCGGGCAAATGCCAGAAGGTCAACACTAGCAAGTGAACTGTCAGCATGGGATTCTAAGAGTGACACGGCGCAATCCACGGTTTGTTTAAACCAGACGCTATAGTCATCGGCTTCTGACGAGTAGGCCGCTATTTGACCGATGGTTTGGTCAGGTCCACCAGATGATGATTCGTCCTGTTGTGCTTGCCAGTTAAGCACCCGTAACCTGGTTTTGATGCTGATAGCCGATCGACCAGGAAAATACTGCTCCAGTCTCGCGAACAGCGCGGTTTGCGTTTCACAAGACGGATATAAATTGTTAGCCAGGCGCAAGAGCGATTGTGACTCTTGTTGGGACCAGCGGGCACCGGAATGCTTCACTCGGCTGAGCTTATCTGCATTATGCTGGGTGGGGTGTGCGTGCCGGCGATGTTGACTCAGGCCAATCTTCGTCGGAAAAAGGCGGGAACAATCAGCACAGGCCAATTGGGCGACCATGTTCGTACCAACACTATCATTGTCGTGAACTCGATGGTGGGCTACCAAGCCAGCTTTCGATTTACACCACTTGCCACATTCCTCACACGTGAGCCCCACGAATCTCTCCTGTGTACTGGTTGGAACTGGTGCGGAGGCGCCAGATGTTTTGTAGTGTACATTGTCGAAAGTAACCAGCACATTGAAACCAAACAGGGTGGTTAGCCCTGTCTGGAGTTGCTGAACTCTTAGCTCACCCAGACTGGCGTCCAGGCTACCCAGTCGGAACCACGAAGAGGCGATTCAGCACGCCGACAAAATGCCTCGCGCCCCTGGGTGGGCTCGAACCACCAACCTTTCGGTTAACAGCCGAACGCGCTAACCGATTGCGCCACAAGGGCACGACAAGTGCCTACATCTGCAGATAGTCATCTGCAGGCAAGACTAACCGCATGCACTCTGAAATACGGTTACTTGTCCCCCCAAACTGGCATAGGTGTGAGCATGAAAAAAGTGTTCCAATTTGACGGACAACTTTATGGGATAAAACATTCTATTGGCGCAGTTCCGTGAGATTGTCCTGATTTACATCCAGGACAAATTGTTCAAATGAAAAGCATCCATATTTTGATAACACAAACGTTTGAGGTCAGATGAAATCGGGGGTATTTTTGTGTGTGAAGGAGAGAATGGAGTATAAGAGCCAGCTGGTCAACAATCGTAAGAATCAAGACCACCAACTGACAACTTTGAGGGACAGAAGTGTTTGTGGTTCAAGCCACGTTTGATGGTTGTATCTCCTTCGGACGTAGGGTTGTGGACTCTGTGCGTTCAACTGTGATACTCAAAAGCAGTAGCCTCATAGACACTGGGCAGCCTCACTGGGCCACGAGTGGTTGATTGGCAATGTAACTGGCTCTTAGTTAGACAAGAAATAGCACCACTCAACCTTCAGTTCCGGGATTCACTTCGTTTGATTATATATCAACTGGCCCCTCAAGTGACGACTTCTCAGATGAGATGTGAATTTTTTTCCGAGCTACTTATAACTTGTTGGTAGTATGAAATAAGTAGAACACTGAAGTCTCTTACCTCAAATTTTCCACATCCACTTGTGAACTCATGCAATTGCACACGTACTTTTTGTCGAATTGCACATAAATTTGGGGTGTATTAGCCAACAGAGCCATCCGTAGTGGAAAATTCTTTTGGATACCTCCTTCTTATTCAGTCGCTTGAAAACAGAAAAGTTTCTCGAACTTCCTTTGACGCATTCCCCTGCATTGGCTGTGGTGGCCAAAGTATATTTACACCAAGTTACCACATTTTTAGTTCGAAATTTCCAGTCTGAATCCTTTGTTTACCAGCGTTCCGGAGAAACCGATGTTCTTTAGGTGCTAAAAAATTTGACAAGCCAGTAAACTAAGTTTGGTTGTTTCATTTCCGCACTAGTCACGTTTCTTTTTGTCAGGATATATAGTTTCTCAGAATGGCACCAAAAATGTGACAACAAATTGTAATTCTTATCTCCAGTACCAGATATAGGACAGTTGCATCTACAATCCTACAATAACTTCGGCCTTTTTATGTCTCTCGGTTTGTATGCTTTCCAGGGTTCTGAAGTGAGCTTTGATGATCAGGGTCCTAGTTCACTTAAAGGGTTGCTCAGCTATCGCTTGCCTCCGAGTGCCATCTACGTTTAGGTGGATGCTATTCACAGAACAAATGTAACACATTTCTACGGCGGACGGCAGCGTCCACCCTGAAGGCGCCCAGAGCTATTCGAGCTCCGGTTTCACAATTCCAGTGAGGATCAGTACTCAATATTTCAGGCCAAAGTACAGCTGAAAATTTTGAACTTTCTCGTATCAATCGGTCCCCTCACCGTGGTGAATATGTCATTAGTGTTTTTGTCGTAATTACGTGAGTTATTCATTTAAATTCCTCTCCGTTGCAACGCCTCCATTGCGTAGTGGCCAACAAGAAAACATTTTTTGCTAATCTTTTAAGATGAATGTCCGGTGTTAAAAAAACGATATCGAGAAGAGTAAGGAAAAGATTCAAAAGAACCCTTAATTCAAGAAATACACTCATTTGCAAACAAATTTGGTTTTTGCGAGAGACTCACCTGGAACCCAGCTAAATCTCTCGTTTGTGATGTTTCCAGGCAACTGAATGTGCTGCACCAGGCCGCCTCATGTTCCAGTTGCTACGATATTCGAGATATCGTGACACATGTATATTCGTAATGCACTACTCATAAGGCTGCTGAAAATTATTCGACAGCCCACGACCGGTTTCGCCCTTCTTGGGGCTCATCAGGTAGGCGCAGTCCCCGAGTTTCCGTCAACCTTATGTTCTACTTGAACCCAAATTGCACTGTTTTCGAGAAATACACTCATTTGCAAATCAATTTGGCTTTTGCGAGAGACTCGCCTGGAACCCAACTGAATCTCTCGTTTGCGATGTTTTGGTAATCTTTTGAGATGAATGTCCGGTGTTAAAAAAAACGATATCGATAAGAGTAAGGGAAAGATTCAAAAGAACCCTTAATTCAGATAAGCAAGTTTCACTTATAAACTAACCATTTGTTCTCCTTACTAACAACCACATAAGTAGCATAATCAAATTCAACAGGGTGCTCGAAATCGGAAGCATGTTGGTGCCAATTGATCGCAACGCTATCCATCCTGGCAATGCTGTGAAATATAGGTAGCTCGGGTGCGCTGCTTGATTGTTGGTCTGTTCGCCGAGCGTGGCAGTTGGATTGCAAACGTACCAATCGAGATGACATTGTCAGTGCGGGGCTGAGTGGGTCCCGAAGCCAAGCTCGGCGAAACAAGCTGTCCAGCCTTTCGTGAGATAACAGTTTAATGTCCAGACGGTGTCCGGAGGTGGCAGGTTCATATCTCCATTCGCCATACCTTCCGGCATTGAATGGCCTCAATAACAGGATAAACTCTCGATTAAAAAACCACACTGTTAGTAAAGACGGACAGAAACGTAACTGTCAGTGTTTGATAAACTGTGCTTCAAAC
>NIRI02000074.1:0-112742 GCA_003604175.2 Clonorchis sinensis
AAACCGTTACACCACGGTAAGGTCCAGTCCCTTCGTGCACTCTCCAACTGTCATGGCCATCAATTATGTACAGCAGAAACGGTGGGAGTGGCACCATGGTTCGTCATCTCACCTGAGTGTACGAACATGTGGCTGATTGATATTGAATGTGGACGATCAAGTCATCTGAGTTCCACCCTGGGAACGAGGTTCCATACAACATACACATACTCGGTGCTCTGAGTAATGGGGACAGGGGGCGAGATAGCTCAGCGGTTAGAGCGCGAGCATACTGACCGGAAGGTCCGTGGTTCGAACCCTGCCTCTGTCTCTCGACTTCCCCTGTCTAGGCTTGGGCAACCTGGCAGTATCCCAGCCCTCGTGCTTCCTTCGGGTTGCATGGCAGCTAGGCACCGAAAGGGTGCTACAGCTGAACGATTATTATTATAATGGGGACAAAATAACGGTAAGCATTCACTATAAAGCGTGCGATTTGTTATTTTGCGCTAGAAGGGCGCCACACCATGGTTGAGCAAACTTTGTGCCATGTAAACTGGACCAAGTTCAGTTTAGTTCCGTTTTTAGTTCATAAACCGCGCATTCAAGTACAGTGAATTACAGCTCATACGGTTTCGTTTACAGGAGAAAGATAATAAGGAAATGAGAGTCATGCGTTGCAGCGATACCCCAAATGTCTAGTGACGTCGAATGGTCTTGTTTGCTCGGTATGGCAGGGAGTAAGAGCTGCGCAACGAAGTCGATAGCTTTGACGCAAGAGCGTCACTGGCTGCGTGACGCAGTCATATCTGTCACGGTCATTAGCCAATGGTCTGCCTCGTTCCGCTGTCCCCATCTGGGGAGACGGCTATTACCAACGCGACTGGGTTCACTAGTAAGGGTTTTCATGCACTGTGGCCTAGTCACGGATTGACCATCCCTGGATCGTCTTCATCCAATAAAAGGCACTGGGGGAAGAGGGCTCAACGATGCTATATGAATAACACGGCCTAACCAGCGTAACCTGTGGAGTGTGACCAGCTGATCTGTCAAGGGAGAGTGAAATATCCAGAAAACCATCTCGTGTAGTTCAGCATTACTGATCTGATGTTCCCACCAGACCCACCGGTGCTCATAAGCAGGGAATCTCTGAACACCTTCCACATGAGTCACGTCCCTGATCCATGAAGCAGGACAGGCCAGACCACAAAATTGTACACTCTATCCTTGATGCCACGTCGGCGCCGAAATGTCCGAGGTTGACAAACTTTGTCCTGGTATTCAGGATTCGGGAGGTGACTTCGTATTTCGCCAGCCCACTGGGCCTTATGCAGCTGCCCAGGTAAACGAACTTACCGGTCGGTTCACCTGAAAGCGTGAGATTTGCGTTTGATCCCACCCAATCTTGTAGTAAGGGAACGAGATGGCTTAGCGCTTACAGCGCGAATTTGCTGACCGGAAGGTCCGTGGTTCGAACCCGTGCTTCCTTCTGGTGGCATGACAGTTAGGCACCGAAAGGGTGCTACAGCTACATCTGAACGGTACAGGGACTATAAAAGTCAACAGTGACCGACTTACTAAACTGCGCGATTCACGCGCTTTCTGTCAGCAAAACGATATTGTGTCTAAAGGAGCAACAAGCTGCTACACAGTGACCATTCCCATTCGCTCGAACACGTTATCGCTCTCCAGCAAAATGTTCGGGAGATATGTATCACACGAGTGATGTGCGGAGCTGACTGTGGCTGACTGTGACCGGCTTGCCCGACCGAAGCTCGAAATCCAGCTTCGCAAGCCACATTACGCCAACTGCATTACCGATCGCACAAACGTTGACGTAAAACGTCTGAAAGACCAGAAAATCGGGTTGGTGTGTCGGTATCAGTCAGATCAGGCAGCTGCGCCCGAGATACCTTGATTATTTGGACAGCAAAGGCCAACACGTAAAACAGTTGGTATTCGTACAAAACGAAGCAGTTGCAGAATCTTTCTTCAATCCAAACAGCGATGTTAAAAAACGGCAGCTAAAGAATGCTCCAAATAACCCGGCAACTCAAACACATCAACGAAAAAATGGTGGAGGAAGCAGAGCGAGAATACCGAATTATTCGCCGTTCAGCGGCATCAAAATGAATTTTTCGATTGGTTGTTGATCAGCTGGCTGTTGATCTGTCTGCCGAGCCTGGCGATTGACTTGCAAACGTTTCATCACCATACGGACATCATTAGTGCGCAGTTGGGTGAAAGACATTTATAGTCCCAGTACCAAACCCAGATTGTGACACAGAACTGAAGTACACGTCACCTGCGGAAATATGGTAGAATACACGCCGTAAAAACCATAAGGGCGAAACGACTCAGTGGTTAGAGCGCGAATTTACTGACCGGAAGGTTGCGGTTCCAACCCAACCTCTGCACCTCGACTTCTGCGTAGGCTTGAGCAATCTGACAGTATCCCAGCCCCTGTGCTTCCATTGGGTGGGTACGCTCCACCACGCTCCCTACCAACGCACTGATGATGTCACCTCGATTGGTGATCACATTGCCCAGCTCAGCGAACAAACCTAATAGTAATAATAACAGTCGCTCAGCTGTAACACCTTTCGATGTCCAGCAGCCATGTCATCTGAAGCAAGCACGAGGAGTAGGATAAGGTCAGGTTACAACACAGGAGCTGTCGGAATGCCGAGGTTGGGCTCGCACCATGGGCCTTCAGCTCAATGGGTTCGCCACCTAGCCCTGAGCTATAGCGAGCTCGGACCTGAAATCTACCGCATGACAACTCCAGTAAAAGTCCTGCGAACATCTCCAGCCGCTGCATGCCCTCTTTATGGACATCCCCAAGGTCTACCCACCAACCGAGATGCCCGTCAAAGTTCAACCTCATCTGAAGCCTGAGGCGAGATAGCTCAGTGGTCGGAGCGCGAATTTATTGACCGGAAGGTCCGTGGTTCGGACCCGACCTCTGCCTCTCAACTTCTTCTGTCTAGGCGTGGGCAACCTGGCAGTAGCCCACTCCTCGTGCTTCCTTCGAATGGAGGGCAGCTGGGCACCGAAAGGGTGCTGCAGCTGAACGATTATCGTTTTTATCATCTGAAGCCTACATGACCGAATGACAGCAAAGATAAAACGAAAGGATCAACTTCTAGAGATTCCGAAATCCCCACATGAAAATACTGGACCTTACCGTGGAGTGACGGTTTGTACGCCTAGAAGACCCATTGAACTATACTCACAGTCTCATACCAAGTTGGTCGGTGGTTAGAGGTCTGACAAACAGTCTCCTGGCCATAGAGCTTAGAGGTTGGAACGTGTGTAGTGATTTGTCCCATGAAAATGGTAATGCACCTGCATTTCCCGACAAAGACCGCTGCTTGCGGTCAGACATTTGACCCACAGGGCATGGTCTAGGATCCTAATAGTCATGGGAGTGGGCACCCCGGAAGTATCCCAACTCCAGCATAGCCATGATTCCTAAACCCAACACTACTGCCATGCCACATTGACGATCGCATGGTTCGCCCTACTTGCTGCAAACGGCAGGGTGAGTAAGCAAAAACAGGCTACAGGTGACGCCTCCTTTCTTTCTCTTTTAAGCAATCTTTTCACCCTCCTCAACCCCATTAATAACTCTCTCCTTGTAAGCCCGTCAGTTAGGACTGACGACTTAGTTCGCCCTGCATTGGTTTTGGCAGCAACATCTCCGCGTCATCCGACGCTGATATCCTCAGGAAGCTCCTAATCAATCTTCAAGCCTTGGCGCCCAGTCAGTCTGACTGCTTTTAATGTTCGCACTCTGAAACAAGCAGGACAACTAACTGCGCTTGCTCTCTGTCATGATTTTTGTGTGCTTATCATTGTACTTACCCTATATACTCGTATTGAACCTTTGTATGCACATTTCAGCTCATCAACGCTTGTTCTTAGACAAGTAAAACGTTGGTTATCCTATATAATCCGGATTCTGTTCCAACTCCTTCTCGGACACATTATAAACGTCTCACTCTCACACTGGATTCGTTTCATATTGAGGTGTACTGTGTATCAGAAAGAAGAATTCAAGATGCAAGCAGTGCTTGAAATAACTGTACCATCGGTCTCCACTTGCTTCCGGCCGCGCACCTCTGACGATCCAGAGGCCGCTGCGGCATGGTATGAAGGGGCTCGTATCGTCTCAAGTCACAGGGCGGAAGGATCCTTGCCTGACTGGATACCCGTTCATAGTCACCTCTGTGCAGTTCGTCTGACAACGCCCGTTAAGTAGTCTCACAGGCGGGAATTCGATCGCTGTCTGTTTGTTGTGTCCACTTACGCTCCAACCGACTGGAGCTCTGATACCATCAAAGACAAGTTTTATATCGTCTTGAGTGCCTTGATACAGCAAGCTAAAAGCGCACATATCATTGTGGTTGCCGGAGACCTGGAAACACAAGTGGGCAAGCTTAGCGCACCTAAAACTCAATTAGCTCGTTGACATGGATTGGACACCGTACGCACGATCAGAAGCGAACGACCGTTTCAGCTATGGCCTGACCACAGTGCTTGTATGCAGTACTAGCTTTCTAAATAACGGATCTTTGGGCAACATGTTCTCCAACAGCGTGCCAACTACGGACCCAAACTGATCACGTAGCCGTCGTTACCGATGGCGCGGATGAATAACTGGCTGCACTCCTTTTTGAATACGTGTGTGGATTCCGACCACGACCCAGTTACCACCCACCCAACCGAGTATTGGTAATATTTCCAAGGTCGGTGACGAAACGTCTGCGAAGAAATTGCCAAGTTCAATTATCAACAGACACTTGATCAACAACCAATTAACGAATCCGAGCTACCAAAATTTCGATATACTGCCAATAACGGACTGCAACGTGCACTATTTGGAGTAAACCCACAAATCAAGCCGCATACCAGTTTAGTGCAGCAAGACTATCTACTCGCTTTACGATCACACAGCTAACGACGGATGGCTTAAATACGTCCTCTTATGGTCTTCGATTCGAGAAGCAAATTCCGGAACTAATCCTTTCCATTCCCCCCTACGCTACATACATCAAACCTAGATGCAGCTAGCAGGTGCACTCGCTAATGGACGTCGTATTTACAAACGAGTTGACGTTCGAGTTCCTCGAGTACTAGACCTCACTTGGCTGCAGTTCCCACGTGGTACTCACCCTCAACTACTTTACTAGCCAAACCAAAAACGGAGCCGAGTACCCGCACTAGCGCTAGCATGCTTTCATACACACCAAGGACTGATGCGTGCAAACAACCGGAAGTTCGTGGAACTGTAGGTCCTCCATCCCTCGGTTCAGAGCAATTACCGACGCTGTATCTCGGATCCATGATCTTTGTGTCCAGACTTACCCAAGAAGCCAAATTAAAACCCGAACCGAGGGATTGATGAATCAGAGAATCAGCTTAAACCCATTCTCAAACGCCGGGGCGAGATGGCTCAGTGGTTAGGGCGCGAATTTGCTGACTGGAATGTCCGTGGTTCGGACGCGACCTCTGCCTCTCGACTTCCCCTGTCTAGGCTTGGGCGACCTGACAGTATCCCAACCCTCGTGCTTGCTTCTGGTGGCATGGCAGTTAGGCACCGAAAGGTTGTCAGTGGACTATCTTCTGGGGAGATTCGGAGGGAGCCATGCATTGAAGGCAATAGCTTAGATGCAGAAGCACTATGGCGAACAGGACTCGGTCATATCTGACAATGTCTCTAATCATTGATGTATTCCGTCTCGGGGTCCCCGTCAAGGAAGACGGTAACGGCCAGCGTAGCTGAGTTTGCTGGTGACGGCCCTCATACTTCGCTATCAAGCCATTATTTGACCTCTCCTGGCTCGTTCCCACCCTTCGCGTGGTCATGCGAAAACAGCCCTTCGAAGAAGTCGGTCGACTGGCATACGGAACAAGTGACTGAGCTAGCGCAGCCTATGCAGCGTGATCAGTTCATCCGTCGTGGGTGAGTTATTTCTTTCGAAAACCATCGGGCATTCCTGATCCGGTGTCCCCACCAGACTCGGGGAATGCTCTGAAGACACCGATGGTCAGACACTGAGTCTTTTGACGTCCTAGGCGTGCTGCGGCCAGGTTTCCGACCCGTATATTAATATGGAGCGCACCACAGCATTGTAAACTTGACCGTTAACGGACACGATGATGTGACGTCCACGCCACAGGTGATGTAGGTTCACGAAAGCTGCTCTGGTCTTCCCAATATGGATGGAAACATCAGTTTCGCGAGACCACCGGGACTGATACAGCTGGCAAGGTAGATAAATTTGTCTACTACGTCAATTAGCTCATTCGCAAGCCTGAAGCTAGGGTCCAAACCTACCCAGTCTTGCAGTAGCACTTTACACTTTGCAAGTGTGAGGCGAGTGCCAAGATCCAAGAAGAGCTATGTCATCTGCGTACACGATATTTGTGCGCAAACGTCCCGGGAGCACTTCAACCCCACAGGCATTAGAGGCTTGTAGAGAGTCTTCTATATTCGTATCAATTACGAAGTCGAAGAGGAAAGGTGAAAGAGGCTAGCCTTACCTGACATCACTTGATGTGGTGAACTCAAATGAGGGCTCCTAGTAAACCTTCACACATCCGCAGGAGTTGGTGTACAGCCCCTCAAGGAGGGTCAGGAACTTATGGGGGACACCTTTCCTCCGCGGACACTGCCATACTGCCTGAGAGTTTACAGGCAAGCGGCTTTCAAGTCAAGGAAAACAACCATTTTGGTCGGTAGAAGCAGTGTCGATCGGAGGGTAAAAATCTGGTCGGTGCATCCTATTGCAGGGCGGAACCCAATTTGGTTTTCACGGATCTGTCTCTCCCCGAAGGAAACACGAGGACTGGGATACTGCCAGGTTGCGAAAGCCTAGACAGAAGTCAAGAGGCAGAGGTCGGGTGCGAATCGCGGACCTTCCGGCGCCTACACCTCCAAGTGCACAGTGGAATACTGTGGAAACTGACGGCACGAACATCACGCACATAGGTCAGCAGCCACTTTTCGGAATGTCTCCAACCAAACACAGGCGGGGTCACGGGGACCCAATCCTGGAGGGCGTACAACACCAACAACACTCAAACTCTTCGTAATCTCTTTTACGCCCTTCTACCAAGTCACACGTTGTCCACCTCGCGGTTTGCACCATTCTGAAGGAGGCACGGAGAACAACACTCGTCTCGGTAGACGGTGTTTCGGGATGCGTAGCAGATGACCGAGCCAACGCAGCTGATGGTGCTTGATGTTTTCCGCGATTGAAGCACCTGCTGCACAACCAAATACCCGTTTTCTGATAACCTCGTTACTAGTCCGCTGTCGCCATTCAAAACCAGAAACGCTTTTAAGACACCGGTGGACCCAAAACCTGAAAACACTTCACATCACCTGTCCGCAGTGGCCACGTCTCAAAGTCGTACAAGAGCACAACCCTTACTGTAGCCTATCAAATGCGACCCTTAAGAGCTAGTGCCGTTTCTTTTTGACGCCACACACCGTGGGGTGATCAGAATCAAG
This sequence comes from Clonorchis sinensis, assembly GCA_003604175.2. Lineage (NCBI taxonomy): Eukaryota > Metazoa > Platyhelminthes > Trematoda > Opisthorchiida > Opisthorchiidae > Clonorchis > Clonorchis sinensis. The sequence continues at coordinate 7,499 of NIRI02000074.1, forward strand.
TTGTGCACTCCAGAAGGAACGGCAAATCTTGAAGTATGCCTCTCCACCGGTGGCTGGCGGCCACGTGCTCCAACTGGGTCCACGGTTGATTCGCAGTTAGTGGCCGCCAGGTTACGTGATGCGGACGTTTATTCTGGAAGTTCGTACTGGCCAGAAACAGTTCATGATCAGTACAACTGGAAGAGTCTCTATCCATTGTATGTGCGGTGACTCTCGATCGCCCAAATATGATTCCAAGGAGCTTAAAAAACTGACTTGGGTATTCATATCGCCCGCAAGTGGAAACGAGTTATGACTCCGACTTACAAGGGTGGCAGGAGAACGCACCGGTCCAGCTACCGCCGTCACTTTTTGTACTGTCCAAAGTGACGAATCTGACAGTGGCAGACCAACTGAAAACCTATCTAGGGGACAATAACCTAATTACTCCGAGACAGCATGGTTTCTGGTAACGTACTGCCTAAAAAGCTTGTTGCTTACCCGCAATAGCTGAAAAAGCCTTGATTTTCCAGCGGAAAGTGTCCCTTGCTCCGACTTTCCCAAAGCCTTTGACAGGGTCTACCAGGACCTACCAGGTTATTAGGTAGGCTAGTGAATTATGAGGTTCATTGCACCCTAATCCAACCGACCGTACTTCACAAACCTCAGCTGTTACGGTAAGCGGTACAATCTGCGACTACAAAAATCGGCTGCGGTGCGTCGCCGGGTTCGGCATTGTGGCTAGTACTATTTCTATTATTTACTGGCGATTCACCCGAGAAGCTTCCACCCCCGCATGCTCTTCACTGACAACATCAAAATCAGGAGAGCGACACAGGTGGGCGACTTTCACAGTTTTCAAAGAGGTCTATAAATGACTTACTGTGGGTTTTCAAAAAAACCACTTACCACTTAAAGAAGACAAATACCATGTGCTGCCTCCCGGGTGTTTCACTGATCGAAAATACGCATTTGGTCCCCATAACCGCCGAGCCGTTTCAGATGAACATGACTTATGCATCATCACACAGTCTGATCTGACATGCAACATCCGGGACACTAACTGCTACAGTAAAAGAGAGGCATAGGCTTAATAGTCCCACCTTTAGCTGATGAAATCAATTTACGTTCAGTCACTTTCAAATCTAACACTAGGTTTCAAACTTTGATTCATCAGGCTTACGAGCTGGTCTTCGTCAGTTCCATGGGATGCGGCAGCCAAGCGCGCTGCTAAATCTTCCGCAGAGAATCCAGCTCCGTAGCTACCTCCGACACCCGACTCTGACTCGAAAACATAAGGTGTTTTGGGCTCTTCAATTTTCATGTGCCCATAGGTCTTATCAGCGGGATGATACGTTGCTAGTATATTCATCTCGTCCCATTGAAAAGTCTTCTGCCTCTGTGATTCTTTTGGCTTTTTGAGAATTCCTTTTGGAGAAGTAGTTCCACCGGATTTGTCCGTCATGTTTTGCTTCCGCTCTCGGCCGAGGACCCACAGTAATCCGGCTGCTGATTGGTCAACTAGTCACGATAAGTCCAGCGATCAGCTAGATACGCAGACAATAGTTGATTGCACAAGCTTCCCGAGAAGGAATGACCACTGGTTGTCCCAGTGAGAGGCCTCAACATTTACATGGCGCCTTACAGTACATGTTCACTAGGTCCATCTTCCAATAGTAAACCAAGAGTTTGTAGTCTCGGTTCAGCCTAAGCTCCATGCTGTGCTTCAGACTGGTGAAATCGGAAAAGGTCAAGAGAACCAGGTTTGAACAGCTTTTTTTGGTGAGAAGGTTTCTGGTGGTGGGCGGTATCCTTAGCCACAGGAGCAATAACACTGAGGGTGTATAACACAGGGTGATAATGAGGCGAAGATAATAGATGCTGTGGGTTCGATGCCGGCTCCTCTGATGGATTTCATGGATTCACGAATTGCTACACAGGAGCGAGGCTTTTGTCGGAGCTTCCCGGATCGGCTTTCTTCTTGTCGCTCAGCAGGTGGTATGCACTGCCACACCTGCAAAGTCTAGTGGCACTTTAAATGCACGGGTTTACAGGACAGCCATGCAAGCCAACTAGCTAACTCTGCTGATCCGTTTGTCTGCGCTAGCTGCCTCTAAGTTAAGAGTGCAATGCAATCCGCAACTAAAAAGAGAACCAGCAAAAGCGAAACCATGCCCTCACTGCCAAGTTGGAAAGACCAGTGCGAATGTTCCGCTTTACTCGGGAAACTGGAGCTTCTTTCTAAAGCTCTAGAGGATACAAACACAAAGAATACAGCGACCTGGACGAAAATTTATAAAGAACTTTCTTCGCTCAACGAGTATCTTGTGCTATCCATTCCGGGTTTGCTGGCTGCGAAGGTCATCCAGTTCTCTGATGCGACAATAAGAACCACCACGGCGTCTCTGGTGGACAGGCACATAAAGGAGTGCAGGCTGATCATCTGGGGTCATTCACCAGAAAAAACACGCCCCCAAAGCAGGCACAGTCGCTCCTTGTTAGTGTCTTTGCAAAGCCCGACCACGATTCGCTTCAAGCAGATTCACGGATTCACGGATTGATACACAGGAGCCAGGCTTTTGCCCAAGTTTCCCGGGTCGGTTTTGTTCTTGTCGTTCAGCAGCTGTCGTTCACCTGAAAGGCACAAGTGAAAAAAGGGTGTAGAACTGCTCTTTAAGTTCTCAGCGCGGGGCAGTATGTTTGCCAGCGCGAGGACTCGCGTAAATAAGTGTCTAATAGTGTTTTGAACTGAGTTCTAGAGGGAGCGTGGACAACCGTATCAGGAAGGTTATTCCACGCAGCAAATACCCGAAATGAGAAAAAAGTTTGCCTAATGAAGGTGTGCGCTCTGAGCTTAAAAATCTTCTTACCATGTCCCCGCCGTGTGTTTGCTGGGTCAACGGTGAAAAACCTGTTGGCCAAGCCTTGTTTAAACAAGGCGTAAGTAAGAATTAAGTCCCCTCGGAGGCAACGATACTACAAGCTAAGTTGCGCCAGAAGGAAAGCAAGCGAACACTTGGGCTCCTAGATACTCTTTCCTCCCCATCTGCTGCGCAGAAGATCTTGAAGTGGACTGTCGGCTTTCAAAAGATTTACCCAATGATCAGGCATATATCTGAGGTTCGCCTTCCAGAGGCGCGAAAGCTGGGCCACAGCAGTTCAGAGGGAGAGGCGCGATACACGCTTCCGCTCGGAGCCAGTTCAGCCGACCCCAAAATTATGACCAAACCGATGGTGGTTATGCCCCTTGTGCTCCTGAAAGCATGCCGAATCCGGGTTGCAGTTTCTACTCAACCACCGCAGATCTCTCGACTACCAAGGGCAGCGAGGAGCCAAGCCTCGCGTTGGCGATGCGCCCAAAGTACGTAGCGCTATCATCGCTTATTCCAGTAACAGCCGATGAAGGCGCAGCAATGAACTCGGCACCCAAGTCACAACTTCTGAGCTGGACTGGGTCAGACGTGCGGAGACGAACGGCGAAGCGGCGATTGTGGACACAGTTGTCGCCCAGAACAAGTACAGCCAAAGCCAAACCTGACAACATCGAACCTGAAAGCCCTTCGTACACCCAGTTAGCCACACCGATCGCGGGCGATTAAGGAGTCATCATAAACACAAAAGAAGGTGGCTACAGTCAAACAAACCACATAAGACTCGCCAAATCAGAAAGTTGCTATCTAGCCTAAAGGTACAGTCCTCTGCGAAAACGAGCCTCGTAGGAGCGTCACACCTTGCTGCTGCCACCCAACGCTCAGGGCCTCACAGAGACACCTTATCTATCAAATCGTGCCACATCGCCCAAGACTCGAACAAACGCACGTTTCTCCCAAATCTGTGAACAACAGCAGCTATAATCTCACAAAAGACGGTATTGAACGAGCTGCAAGCAGCAGCGGGGGGAACTACGTCCCCCAAATGCAAAATGCCTGCACAATCCGGGCCCTCATGGGGCGAAAAAACCTGTACATGGAAAGCAGCTCTCGGAACAACCAAGACAGGGAACAGAAAAGTATATGGCAGAGGAACACTCGGAGCCCTGGACTCAAACCCGACTCTGTTTCTCGGGCTGAATCAAAGCGAGGGAGAGCTGGTGGGGTTGCTTTATATTCCCGTGCGTCCTCGCCCATCCCGAACGACCTCTCTGACACAACTCCTGCATCTGTTTGCAATGCACTATGGATTCAAATCTCGCTGCGCGGGCCCGATTCTCTCCTTCTCGGTGCGGTCTACCGTTGCCCCTCGAATCCTCCGGAAGATGACTAATCCCTTATACAAACACTTGAGCAACTCTCATCCAGGTACCACTCCAGCCATCTCTTACTGATTGGTGACTTCAGCGCTCCAAAGGCCTTATGGATGGAGCTCCAATACTTCGGATCAAGTGGACGTTTTGCGGCAGCGCTGACAAAAGTTGTTCAACGGAGTGCTTGGACTCAACATGTCGTTGTACCCACCAGATACCGCGCGGGCCAACAACCATCCCTCCTGGATTTGGTCACCACCAACGAAAGACACTTCGTTGATCAGGTGATAATCAACGCTCCACTAAGACTTAGTGACCACTGTGTGCTGACCGTGGATTTCATCTGCTACTGGGAGAGAACTCCCGAATCCCACAACCGGAATCGGAGCTTCTGCCATGCAGACTCCTCGGGAATGCGCCTCTATCTTGATCAACCTAAATTGGGACCAGTTTCAGTGTATGAGTTATACAGGACAATTGTCCATAAAGTTCACGGGGCCGATGCGATGTTCGTCCAAAACCTCAGCACGCAGTCGGATGGGCCGCGCGCTACCCAAAATGATCCTGCGTCTTCTGGAAAAGAGGTCCCAGCCATTTTTCAATAAGTTGGCTACAGGAGCCACGGAAGATGAGCTGGCATTTGGTAAAATGCATAGCCGCTGTAAATCAGCGATCCGCCTGTGGAACACTCGAACCCAAGCCACTATTCTAGACCTTACCCAGAAAAACAGAACTGGGCTGTTTTGATGCCCGAGGCAAAGCGTTCTCCTCGGGAAACAGGAACGCGAAACCCATGAGTGACCCAATAGCGGTATTTGGATCTTCGGGAACAAAATGCAGGTCCATATTCAGCCCTAACGTCCTCGTCACGTCCAATCTTATCAAAGCACGACCTTAAACAGACCTGGTCTTCACGGAAGATAACATTCGTCAACTGGTGCGTAAGATCCACCCGTTCTGCGTGTTGTGGTCTGATGAGGTCCACCCGAGGATCCCGAAGGAAACGTCGTTCACACTGACGAAACGTTCCTACCTGGTGGTTCGTAAGTCGACTGACGAAGTCCGCCTCCCCTCTGCTTCGAAGGAAGCGATTGTCACGCCAAAATAAAAAACTGGTGATCAACTATCGCTCAGCAGCTATAAGCCTATGATCCTCACTAGGTGCCGTGCAAGGTGATCGAAGGTATTCTGAAGCGAGCCATCTTAGCTCACCTTTCTACCAACAAATTGATATCTCCAGTTCAACCCAGATTTTTCCTAAACCGTTCTTGCGTGACAAACATACTCGTATTTATGGACAGCTTAACCCAAGCCGAGGAGGAAGGACTCGTTCCGGACGCCATATTTCTCGACGTCTCAGAAACATTCGATCGAGTCTCACACGTCCCGCTGCTCCACAAACCCGAGTCTTACGGAATTCAATGGAAACCTCTACACTGAATTAAGGCGATCCTATCAGACAGAACATCCCGTGTGAAAGTAGGCTGGACCTACTCTTCTCCAGCGCCGGTCTCCACTGGATTTCCTCAAGAATCCGTTTTGGGGCCACTGCTGTTTCTGGTATACGTCAATGTCCATGCAGATGTTCTTGCAAGTCCGTGTTTACTTACTTCGGACAACATGAAATCCCGGAGTTTCAATGTTAGTGCTCTGCAAATGGATTTTTAGACTTCAGAGCAATGGTTGTTAGACTGATGCCATGCTCTGAATGACGAAAAGTGCGTTCATATGCCATTCGGAGGAGGCACAGCGAACGCCTTTGTCGTGCATGGTAAGAAGGACCCAGAAGACATCACGAGGATAGATGCCAAAAGGGATTAGGGTCTCTGGCTCTCTTCAAACATGTCCTTCTCGCTGCACAATGAGAAGTCGTCTCAAAAGGCATTTGTCGTACTACGGACGATTCGCCGCACCTTCTCCCGTATTACTCGCATGGACCTGAAAATACTCCATGGGACCTGCGTTAGACCGCTCCTTGAATATGCCAACCAAGTTGTCTACTCAGGACGGGGGAGGACCTAACCATCATTCAGCGTGTCCAGCGAGCTGCTACGTAATTGTTGCTGGACTTAAATCCGTGGTCTCTTTCCCATGGAGTATCATCGCCTCCGAGGAGGCTTAATTCTTCTTTATGCCCTTTTTGAGCAAGATTTCGCCAGTAGGTTTTTCATCGTTCACCCATCTAACACACAACGGGGACACTGTAAGGAAATTTTCAAACTCAGGACGAGCACTTTTTTCAGACAAAATGTCTCTCATTTCGGGCAGTTGGTGCATGGAATAGCGTTCCGCCGAGGGTTGTCTGCGCTCAATCTAAAGCCCAGTTCGAAACACTATTAGACATTTTTTATGCGAGTCATCACGCTGGCAAGCTTACTGCCCCGCGCTGAGAACATAAGGAGCAGTGCTACCCCCTTTTATCGCTTGTGCCTTTCAGGTGAACGTCAGCCACAGGACGACAAGAATAAACCCGGCCCACGAATGTTAGGCCAAAGCCTTGACCCTGTATATCAGTCCATGAGTCAGTAAATAAGATGGAGTTTGGCCATCAGGGTAGATGGCGGATGATATTTCAGAGATTCTGAACAGTTTATTGTTAAAAAAGTTATTCGGGGAGGTATGGACGTCTTCAGTTGGGTGTCTATTCCAACAAGTCCAAGCGTTCGGGGCAATTTATCTCGGCTGGAAAAATGCAACTTACAACCAAAAGCAACGTCATTTTTTGAGAAAATGAAGAAACCGAGTTGGACATTTGGGCGGATGATCTTGAAGCCAAAGGCGAGGCAGCCTCGAAGCATTCGGTGTTCGACTGATAAAAGGATCAATCGCCGATGTCGATGTGGATAGGCCAGTTCATCGAGGGGATAGGCGATAATTTAGCCTTGCGCTGGATATCCTTGAGCCCGCTTTTGCTGTGTGTGGGCGAAGCCAGCTGTATGCTATTCCACTGTATTTCTCACGACAACCGACGAGTGGGTAACCATTTTAAACCTAGCATGGAAAAATGAACCAGTTAACACGTGAAATACCGCCAAAAGATAAACAAGTCTTTTTTCCGTTGAAGGAAAGAAACGGGAGGCCCATAACTTGACCAACAGAGAAATCTGAATCCTAAACACTATTCAGGCTTATATTTTGCCTCAGTGATAAATCAATTCAAGTCGGCGCAACTACAAACAGTCCCTATCAAACTTGGTCTTCACGGTGAACTCTTGCACAAGAAAAACACCTTTAACGCGTTGGGGCGAGATGAAGTGCATCCAGTGGTTCTAAGGGAACTAACTCTTAGCTCGATAAAAGTTTTCTACTTGACAGTTGTTCAGTGACTTAACGAAGGCCATCCTCCATCTACTTGGAATGAAACGACCACCATACCCAAATACAAATCTGGTGATCTGTTGTCTCCATGCGGCAACAGGTCCATCGGCCTCATTAGCACACCAGACAAGGTGTTTGGGCCCATTTTGAAGCGAGATATTTTAACTCACATTATTATAAACAATCCGACATTCCTGGCGCATCATGAGTTCCTCATAACCGCCTCTGCGCGGCGACCATGCCCACTATCCGTGTGACTGCGTAATACTGAGTACTCACAGATCCCGTCAGTCATGCTTCAATTCTGACGGTATCCTTATGATCATGCCTGAGGGTACGCCACCCATCAGCTGGGAATGTTATTTTTATTATTATTCATTGGTGGGTTATTGGGCGATAACTAGACGCACACCTCAGCAGCAGCAGATAGTGTAATAGGATGGTCAGTATTTTGAAGGTCTGGTACAAATTCAGCGGACTGAGGTGATCTTGTCGCTCATCTAACACTATCAAACAGGGGATAATAAAGCTATAGAGAACTACGGGAAATGCCATCAGGCTGGTAAGGATGCCATGGGCTAATCCGCCGGCTTAGCTGACTTTGCCTTATAAGGCAAAAACACACGCACATGTATGTTAACTGAGGCTGCATCTTTGAAAGCCCAAAGTTATTGACGGCTAACAACCCCGTGTACCATTCCAACTCACGATAGTGTCCAATCTACCGATGTGTCATGCGATGTAGACCAGGAAGTGTCTGCTGGGTTTGGAAGAACCTCTATTTTGCAGCCTTCATGTGACTTGTAGCAGTTATTCAAGGAGAATTGGAAAAATTTCACGTAATGATTCGACGGGACGTCCATTTTAAGACCCCCGCTGAAGGGATTACATACACGCCACAAGGCGTACAAATGTACATATTGCTACCAGCGACTCCTCCTACGAAGCCTGAAACCCCTGCCGTGAATCCGACGATGGATGTAACCACTACCTATGCTGCTTCAGCCTATATTACCTAGAGTAGAAAAGCAAGGTTCCCATCCCAGGTTCAGCCGAGGCATATTCTACCCTGGATTCTAAGCTGTTTTGCATTGGAATGAAGTTCTCTTCTTGCGGCACTCCCACCGTATCTCCTTGTCGCTGGCATCCTCTGTCCTCTCTTCCGACCTTTTAAAGGAGTTGTCATGTCTCCCATTCAAAATGATTTTGGACGCCTCCTGATAAACTTCGCGCAAGTCAGACTACAAAGCATCAAACCGTGTACTCCCGATCCCCTGCACAATACCTGTGATGCCATCGGGAGCACTTGGTCAGATCCCACTTTTCTTCGGTGTTGTCTTCCAGTTGTGTCCTTACGCACTGTGGTTTCACAAACAACTTCGAGGAAATATTCCGCTGAAATAGTGCTTTGGCTTTTTGCCTCCCAGCAGCAATGACGGAGAAGGCACATCAACTTTCCAAAGCTGAAAATAGTGGACCAGCTACGTCCAATTAAAAAGCTTTCAAAGACACCCAAAATCCCATAGGACTACTGCAAAACTTATTCATATCTATTTTTAGCCAGTTAGCAGCGAGCGCAGTGGTTAACATGCAAGCGTCCATTTCATGCGCCGCGGTTCGAATCCCGGCTGCAACGTCTTTTTTACGCAGGCTTATAGGAGGCTGTGGACACTGCGCCTCTTTCAGGTTGAATTTTGCAATAAGGTTCTTGACATTCTGTGAACTGGATGAAAACCCATTTGCACGGTCGCCCGCAATCGACTTTTCGTCGGTAGATGACTCATAATCCAACAGTATCTTTCTAGACGCTAACCTCCATTTTCCACTGGCTAACTTCCCCATCTTCATTACGCTCTCTTCCTCCATAAGCTTATTTTCTCCCAATGTCGACAGAATCTCCGCCAGGATGACCACCGGACCTCACGCATCCAGCCATGTTTGGCCTGAGAGGAGGGTGTCGGGATAACAAAGGAGGCTGAGGAACACAAATGTTACAGCCAATGAGGATATCAGAAGTATTGTTCACTGAATTAACAAACTGAACCAACTTGCGACATGTGTTCTGGTCCTATTGGTTTCAAAATTTCCGATTCGGGTAAACATTTGGGATCCACGAACTACTTGAGTTTGGAGTATTATGCTTCGGGTACTACTACTGCCTCCAGTGTTTGGTTGGGTCAGATCGTTCAGATAGAGCCTGATCAACAAATGCGGTGCTATGGCTACAACGATAAGATAATAAAGTTCCACAAACCTCAACTCAAGTGGCCACGGTCTCTTCTATATACCGGTTCAGGAACTGCTAATTCCAAATTGAATTCCAAAGTCTCACACCGACTCAGGGCAGGGTGGCCACAAGATAGCAAATCCATGTGTTGCTTTAGAAAATACGTGCGTACAGTGTCAAAATGCGGTTTGCATTCAATTAGAAAGCAAGAATGGTGGTATTTTTACAAAATGAAACAACGAACTGTGGAATCACAGTGCACAAAGCAAGATTAGAAGAAAAGCATCAACAGATATTGACCCAGTATTTTTGATAAGCAGCCAAGGTAAGCGATAACACCCGAAGTTGAGTACGAATGGCTGTCGTTGACCGCCGGATCAGTTTTTAATGCCTACTAATGGTCTTATTTAGCGTCACACACGGACACCGGCCTAGCGGTTAAGATAAGTAGTCAGGGTATGCGGCAACGCTTAACTCTATCGCGATGAGGGGCAATGGTTGGCCTTATTTACCGGCGATGTAGTTTTGCCTTATAGTGTGTCCCTGATAATTGACTTTCAGCCTTCTAGAAAAGACGGTATTCCACTGGGATGGTTGTACTTAACCTACAGATACCTGAAAAAGAAGTCTCATTCCGTGACTGCTTGCTCATACCTAAGAGTGGGGCACCCAAATAGATGCATATCCGCATCAATACTGCACAATGCGTCAAGTTGTTTGCATTTGTTATACCAAACACAGGTTGAGCTTCCCAAAAACATTGTCGTGTTGACGTTAGTTGAGCAAAATAATCCGATTTGCTATGTCTGACGAGATAAACGGATACACACCTTATTGACTGTCCATCTGGGTGTGACTTGCACGGGATATTCCGTAGATTCTATCTTCCGACTGAAGAACACTGTGGGACATTAAAGTGAGCTAAATTTCGTTTTTATTCTTTTTTCTCGAAAACTGGTAACCACTTGCGAATCGGCGGTAGTCAGTGATGTTGGAGGTTTGCTCACTTAAACAAAACGCTGTGAAAAACATATCACTGAAAATTGAAAACAGCTTGGACCGACTCCTCGTAAAACTTCTAACTTCAAAAACCCCATAAATCCGAAGAAGTCAATTTCAGTTTACTTCCAACAAGCTGCATGCTGAGACTTGCTAACCTTGGACAGTTGATTTAATGGTCAGGGTCACGAAAAACTTGGGAATAAAGAGGCGCGAAAATTCACAACAGGGATTAATGGTGAACGGCATCTTAGAATCACGGGATATATTGAAGTTGGATAAACTCACTGGTGTCACTGTTGAGGTTGAGTCAGTTGTAATAGTTCCTTGAAGAGTAGGGTTGTGTTACTGCACAGGATGGAACGTGAACTGTGAAGATCATTGAATGTGTGGGGGACAAACTGAAAGTCCACCATAATGGTTAATCTGAGAGAAGGGTTGCGTCGACTTGAACGGGGACTTCCCAGAGATTGTTGTGGCCAGGTAAGCAATTTGTTCATGTTTGCAGCCAGGGTTCCCATAAGGTGGAAGGGACAGTCCGAACTATGGAGAGCATAGTTGCGGGTGTGCCCTCTGGCTGAGTAAAGCAGTAGCGTGCCCTCATCGCACTGACAAACTTCAGTTTCTGGACAACCCCGTAACGGGCACTATAGCTGAGGTGATCGGGTAGGGGGTGTGCACTCCTCTGTGCAGCACAATTTCGGGTTCGTCAGTAAAATTCACAAAGGCAACACAAATCCAATGTATGATCACGGGCAAATTTGCTTCATTTGGGAATCCACGTAGATGTAAAACAGAGACGTGGTGGCGCTTATGGCGACAACACGGGGCAGCCGCCGCTAGAGACTCGAAACTTTGGAGGAGGGAATGCGATTATATCAGTGAGGCCCAATAAGTGCGAGGGGATATCAGATGATGTGAGGTTCAGTACTAGACAATAACCGAATGTTTATTACAAGTATAATGGTGAAAGCAAGTTACTGAACGAGCCAGAATGGGGTAGATTCAGTGCCGAGTAACCTTGCAACCAAGGACTAATTAGGCACGCCAATATGATTGTATAAGAGTCATAAAGCAAGGCAGTATAAGTGTCTTTCGCTTGACGAATATTTAGTTAATGGTAATATTAGGTTGTATTCCACAACTTGTAGGGATCATGCCAAATTGAGGGTTATTACAACCTGAACGCGGAGGGCAACAACACAACGGGAAGGAAAGTAAAACCAAAGCTTATTACCTGAAAATCCACGGTAGTTGTGAGAAGCGTAAAAACTTAAACATTAGGGCATGAGGTAAGACTGATCCAACGCTGAAGCCCGGTCGTCTTGAATTAAAACTGAAAGTCATTGCTGGCCAAGGATAACCTTGAGCGGTTGGGTAAAACGTCAGGGTTACAAGAGCCAAACGGAGATTGAGATGGAAGAATTCGAAGTGTAAACAAGTGACAAGTTTTGTCTCAGAAATATGGTTTAGGTTGAAATTATGTAGACTCACTTGTGTCGCCGTTCCAGGGAAGTCAGAATATTTTTGATAGGGCAATAGTGTAGTTGCTTAGGGCCGAACGAAAACCGCGAATGGAATCGTTGAACTTGTCAAGGGGGCAAACCGAAACTGCGGCGGAAGACCAGATCGTTTAAATCCGAGCGAAAGTTTCAGCGGGTTAGAACGGACAGGTCCCACAGGCGGTTGAGACTGGGTGAAAAGTTTGTTCGCAGTTTGAAAATACGGGCTGGGGTGGGCGAGAGGTGAAGGTCGTGGGTAGGAAGAAAATAGTTACCGGAGTGCCATCAGACTGGGTGTGGTAGTGCCATACCATTACTGCACTAAAATTTCGGTTTCTGGACAGCCCCGTACTGGTGTCGAGGTTTCGGCAATCAGACAGTGGATGCGCACTCCTGTAGCGGCCGGTTCTATGTTGGACGAGGCGATGTACACAGGGCGAACAAGGCTGATGTGAGGTCACCGGTAATTCCGATTCAGTTAGCTGACCATGTGGGTGCAGGCGGGAGGCCAGCCAGATTATATAAATGACGGTCGTGCGGGGTGTTTGAGGCAGCTACTATCGGAGTTTGAAGCTGGGAAAGAGGGGCGAAAGAGGAAGGAATGAGATGAGAACAGTAACTTCTGGTGGTTCCGGGAGACATCAGAACAAACGGGGTCTAATAGAAAAACATAGTCACTCAAGCAGTGATTTAATGGGCACGCGTTTGTGGCAAAGGGGTGTCTCGTATTTTTGCAAGGCGTGTAGAGGCTGAAAAAGTAAATCTTCAAAAGGTCCGTTATACCGACAAAATTGGTGGGAGGGTAGCATTCAGTTTAACGCAAACAAGAAAATGAGCTGTTGTTTGGGAAATACTGCCAACGGAATAGGCAGCTGAGTAATTTGAGGAGAGAAGGTCTCCGATGGCGGTGCTCGCTTCACTGCATTCGAGCCACACCTGCAAGGACCCTCGGTTAGTTGAGAGCTTACTAATTAGATGCATTAACGAGAAATCGTCAGATTATTCTGGTATCCAAGGTTTTTAGTAAGAGCTTAAAGAGCAAGCAGCATCCGCCTCTAACTCTAACCTCCTGATCTTTATACATGCCAGCTCCAGTCCTTTCGTCAGTACTTGCATCGATAGTCCGCTACTGGTGGAAGTACGAGACGGAGAAGGAAGTCGAGAAACAGACATTACGCGTTATAATGCAGCTGGATATTGATCTTCGGACGGTATCCCAGCCAACTTTGTACGATCCTGTGCTAAGGCCATGATCTCAAAGCAAAAAATTGGTTACTTAGCCTAAACGCACGATCTAGGACTCCTATCTAACAAGTAACGAGCAGTCTAAATCAACGTAGGACGGTCAGGAACAACTGCGGCGAAACTGAGTTCTACGAACTTCACCTGCGTTTGTTCGGTAATCGCAAAGGTAGACCGTGGTTGGCTAGGTTGAACCTTGGGCAGTTAGCAACACAGGAGGGTGCAGAAGAGGCAAGTGTGCTATCGGACAAATTAAAAGGAAGAAATGTTGTTCAGTTCAAAGTTGAACGAATGTTTTACAACAGGTCCAGAAATGTGAGCAAATCGACTAAAGAAAACAGTTAATATAAAATCGACTTTGTATAAAGTAGAATAGTTCAGTCTTGAAACTGGAGCGGCCACCGGAAGGGTAACGAATTGATCTGAGGAAATGATAATGATAGTGATAATGATGTTTATTCCCAACTTGTGGGGGCATGCCGTCAGGCATGATCATAAGGTTACAGTCAGAATAAGGGTATGACTGGTGGGACTGTGAGTACAGGGGGTTTGGGTGGGAAAAGAGGACAACGCCATAGGCGGTGAGCTGGATCCAACGTAAACGTGGTCGTCACTAAACCGGCACGAGCATGGAAGTTTTTTGTTGAAAGAACATCGAGCAAGTTCAGATCGTAAGGATTTGAAGGTGGCGGGCTAAAACAAAGCGAGGGAGCGCAACAATAAGCTTCTTGCCCGAGATATGACAAGAGAAATGTAAGCTGTGGAAACTCAGAAACCAGAACATCAGAACTGGTGAAGCAGCAAAGTTGGCATCATCCAGCCGATCAAATTGAACTGAAGCCAAAAACAACCGCTGAGGCCTCGCGGCCTTGGACTATTGGGCTCGTGGCCAGGGTCATAAAAGCGTAAGTGGGGATGATGAAATGGAGGGACTAGCAGAGCGGGTAAATGGTACCAGGGATCTCAAAAACATGGTATACAATTAAACTGTAGTGACTCACTGGTATCGCTGTTGTGGAGGCGGGCATAATAGTTCCTTTGGAAGAGAGATGGTGGCAACACACGAGCCGGAACGCGAACTGTATAGAAAGTTATTGGATTTGGTGGGAGGCACAAATAGGGAAACACATAGGGAAACACAAATAATTACGTCTTGTAATTAACGCACTAAACACAAAAGTGGGGCGCTGGTTACAAATAGGGACAGAATAAACGTGGGGAATTTCAAGTGTCAACGTGATGAACGATACACCGCCCGCCAAATTCTCCATGTTGATTCAGCGTACACCCGGTTCTTGCCTTCTACCTACGCTCAGCTACATTCTAAGGCACCCCATCAGCCACCGATACGAATGGTCCGAGTCCACTTCTGCCACAAGTGCCGACTTCGATGGAGTACAAGCCTAATCGCGTCCCTCCAGTAAACACACCTTTCTAATATCTCTTAAGAACGCCGCCCGCCGTTCTAACATGCAGGGTTCTTACTAAGCCATCTGGGCTCGCCTCACAACTATCCACTACCCCTAGAGGCCATTTCTCACGAGGCAGGTCCTCACCAGAGACCAGAACCAGGTCCCCTCGTTTCAATCCTTAAAATGCTCTGAGCCACTTAGTACGCACCTGCAACTTCGGCAGATATCCCTTATCCAACGACGCCAGAATAAGCCAGCGAGCTAATTGACCTGTTTCCAACCGTCATGATATCGCGAAGCCAAACCGTCGCGACCGGGTACCGCAGGACAGCATCGCATGAGCAACAAACTGTTTGGAGTAAGCGGCTCAAAATCGTTGCTGTCTGATGATAGCGGGACTATAGGTCGGTTATTTAGAATCCGTTCTGCCTGCATAAGGAGCGTGTTCAGTTGTTCATCGGTCAAACACTGCTCCCTACATATAAAAAGAATAGGTCAAACCGACCTGATTATACGCTCCCACAAACCACGACGGTGGCTAGCTGCTGGTGAATTGAAGTGCCACTGTATATCCATAGTCAAAAGCCGGTCTGATATTTTACTCTGATTCCACCGCTTTATCTCCTCCCTAAATTCCGTTAGCACTCCAACGAAGTTCATGCCATTATCACTGTAGATATCGGTGGGCTGCCACATCTACCAACGAAGCGCATCAAACATTGTTGGAATGAATCGGTCGACAGATTGCCCGCCATTTCCAAATGGACTGCTCAAGTCTTCAGACAGCTAAAAATACAGCCATAGCGTTTTTCCTGTGAACGGCCGCGTTTAGTCTTAAAGGGTCCAAAGCAGTCCACTCCCACGCACTCGAAGGGACAACAACCTGACACTACTCTGTCTGCCGGCAATGGAGCCATCATTTGTGTACTGGGCTGTGCGGACCGGCGCCTACATAAAGTACGCACCAATCCCTTGTTTAACGGCGCCGGTCCCATTGATAATCCAATATCGCTGTCGGATAGAGGCCAAGACCTGCGATACCCCAGTGCCCTTCCACTTCGTGAAAGTGACGTATGATAAATGCAGTAAAGGGATGTCGTCTGGGAAGAACAGCTGGACGTTCTACTGAGTGACTGTAATTCGAGTAACTGAGTCTGCCCCTCACGCACAAAATGCCATCGATCAAAACAGGTGACAATTTTCGCAAGCTGCCGCTTTGAGTCCGATTTCTGGGACGCTTCACATCCAGTATGGAAGCGTTAACCTGATGTAGCTCTTGAGCGAATTGACTGGATTGCACGATCTGTATCAAACAATTACATGCTTGACGGAGTTCGGATACTGTGATAACACCGGAAGGTAAAGCCTCTTTCCTCGCTCTGCCCGTCTTAATCAATAGATATTGCCTGTAACGCAGTAACCAAGCCACGGCCTTCTGTAGCTTCATCCAACAGGAGAACTGAGACATCAGTGGGCACATGACATCATATCTCTCAATCGGTTAGCCTGTGCTACGAGACTCTTCAGCTCGATACCATCGGGCTGCGTCAATCCAGGCTGTGAAGGCCAGTTACTCTCTAGTTCGAGTAAAAATTTAGTCCCGTTGACCATCCACGCAGCGGACCGAGGTTATATGTCCTCGAGAGGCAACGTCAGCTGGATTGTTCTCCGATGTCACGTGCCTCCATTGAGTAGATGACGACATATCACGAATGACTGTTAGTCGATTTGCAACAAAGGTGCAAAATCTGGAAGATAAGTTGTGGATGTAGTAGAGAACAATCATAGAGCCCGTTCAAAACACAGTACGTTGGAAGTAGTCATTTGTACTTGCCCCAATTATATCTGCTACTCAGACTGCCAAACAGGTAGCTGTTAACTCTAACCTTGGTATCGAAACGGACTTGAGGGGGCCACCTGCGCCTTCGAGAAGACAAGCGAACAGCCAGAAACTTCAGCGTCCACCAAGAAGCGAGCATATGCTACCACACTATATGCGGTCTCTGATGCATCACAAAATACATGAAGTTCGGCGTGTGGAATATCACTAACCTCTGGGCTTTATACACCTAGGAAATCGCAAGTTATAGAGGCTACGAAGGTTAGATAACCAAGTATCCCAGCGTGCGATCGGCGTCATATAACGGTTGGCCAAACCAAGTCCACCTTTGCACAGGGATTGCAGTAGACACTTGCTTGATATTAACCACGGAGAAACAAAGCCCAGGGATCATACAGTTAAGATATACAGGAAAGAACGCACGTGTGGGCGGTTTCGTCGGTAAGTTAAAGACAATCACAAGTGTGTCAGATTCCTATCCCACTGCACCTAGAGCACGCTCCATTGGCAATGGGTCCGTAGTTAGGTTTCTCACACGGGACGTGAGTTCGGTTGGATAATAATAATAATAATAATAATGTTTATTCCCAAATTTTGGGTGACATACCGTCTGGCATGATCATACGTTTACAGTCAGAATGAAGCATGACTGGGGATTTGCGGGTACTGCGGATTGCGCGAAAAGAGGACAATGTCATAAACAGTGGGAAATATCCGATGAAATAATAATAGGTTGCTTTCCCAACTTGTAGGGAACAATGGTCAGGAGGTCCGACTAGTTCAAAGACATGAACATGGCATGAACTAGAACTGAAAACCATTGCTGGCCATGAGTGACCTTGGGCTTGGGCAAATGGCCGGAGTCACAACGAGCAAAAGTGGAGATGGAGGTAGAATAATTCGAATAGGGAGCACATGGCGAGTTTTGTCTCGAAAATGTGGCTTAATCTGAGATTAAAGAAACTCACTGTTGTAGGGAGTCAGTTGCAGCAGATAGGTTGGATGGGGACGTGGTAATGCATAGGGCGGACCAAACATCGTATACGGATTTGAACTTGTGGAAGAGGCAAGCCGAAATTGTGGCAGAAAATCAGGCTAGCCAAATTTGGGCGAAAATTCATCGGTACGAAAGAACTCGTCCCAGAGACAGGGCCGGATGAAAAATTTGCTCGAAGTTGCGACTACAGGCTCGATTGGGCGAGGGGTGCGGTCGAGATTTTGAAGAGAATAGTTGCGGGAGTGCCATCACACTGGGTATGACAGTGCCATGCCATCATTGCACTGACATGCTTCGGTCTATGGACAGCCCCGTAACGGTCGTCAAGGGTTTGCGATCGGAGAAGGGATACGCAGTTCTGTAGCAGCTGGATCTGGTTGAGACGGGGATTGACACAGAGAGTCAGACGGATGCAGGGTCACAGATAATTTCCCTTTCGTTGGAGGACCGTGTGAGTGTAGACCGGGGACCAGCCAGTTTGAATGAATAACAGTCCTACAGGGCGTTTGAGCAACTGCAGTAGAGATTTGAAGCTTGGGAAGAGGGGCAACGAGGACGAAGTAGAATGAAAGCGAGCATGTTAGTGTCAGAGGCATATAATACAACGGTGTCAACAGGAGAAAAATCTAAAAGGGGATGACAGCAAACTAAATGGACCCAGGAAGGTGGATACGTTTGCTGACAATACGCGATCGTTGAAGACCAGCTCCTCATGTGAAACCTCCTTTGAGAGCAGGCACTTATGCGTTAAGGAAGCCGTTACAGAATCCGGCAACGACCTTAAGCAGTCATCAACAAAAATATGTTTTGTCTATTGCGCTGCACGTTGAGGTCGAATAATCAAGGCCAAATTCCTCAACGGCCTTTGTAAAGGCGAACGTTGCGCAGAAACGGGAGGAGGTGGCACTCAAGCGGGTGAGACGTCCATTGAAATTCAGTAGGTTCTCCAAAGAACTCATAGTTTTCCCACCACTGGTATTTCAGAGCACCTCTATCACACGGGTCAATCTTGACTTGCAGGAACATCTCTTCGATGTCCTGCCACAGCAACTTTCTCTAAACGAAAACCGAGCAGTAACATTTACAAGTTTTGCGGTTAGATCAGGGCTCTGACACAGGTGATCGTTCAGTGACACACCATGACGTTTGGCAGCGCAGTCGAATACGACCCGAATCTCTTCTGGCTTTTGGTTTGATAACGGGGTGGTGTGGGAGATACCACTGCTTTGAATTTAATGACAATGTGGAGCATCTACCACCTGTTCAATGTATCCTTTCTCAGGTACGCGCGAAGCACCTTATCGTACTTTCCGTGTAAAACACGATCCCTGCACAGTCTAGTTTTCAGATTATCTAGGCGTTTTCTAGCCACCTGGAAGTTATCGGGTAGGAAGTGTGTTATCCTTTCATAGGAGTGGCAGCTGATAGTGCTCGCTTACTCGCACCGCACCAGTCTCCGCTATCAACAGTGCTTTTGATCCTCTAAAGAGAGACCAGTGCTCGATGCTGAAGTGTCTGCGAATTCCGAGTTGTACAGTCGCTGCAAATGCTCCTGGATGCCCTGACTGCACCCGGTTATACAATGACTGACGACCTTCTGCTTCGTTTCCTTTTTCATCGGACCAAGAAGTACCCAACCGAGTAAAGTTTTAACAGCAAACGGCTGTTTTTCACTCCCAGGCGCTGATTGAAGACCCAGTGCGCTGGATACGTCATACCTAATGAGGATTCTCATCGTCTACCGTCAGTTCGTCGAAGGCAATTTCCTTAAGGTGCGACCATGTGCGAGCCAGCTTCTCTGAAAGATGGGACAGCTCGCATGGGTAAGCTGTCAATGACGAAAAGCCCTGTCAACGTCTATCGACTGGCTTTCATCCATTGATAAAAGCCTGATGTCATGCTTGCATTCCATGGAAGCACCCAGGGTATCAATGGCCATAGACGTGGGTAGCAGCCTGACCCCGTTTTTAACAAAGGTCCCGCTTTACCGGCGTTATGTCGGACCCAGCATCTAAAAATGCTGGGTCACCTTTCCTGCAGGAGTGTCAAGCGACGGGAATAGCTCCCGGGCGTGCTGGAGGACGACTACCTCGAGTTAAGGCACAAGAGCCTCCGCCTCTGAGAGACGGCGAAGCTTTTTCCAGGTTTCGATGGATGCAACAACCTATGATGTCGTCCCTACAACCCGGCTGACCATCGAACAACTGACTTGCAGTCTTTGGTCATGTGGGGATTTCTAAGCAGACAAAGCATGCATTATGCTCCTTATGCATTTCCATCTATCAGGAACTTCCATAGATGGAGCGCTGGTAGCTAAAATTGGGTGAGACTGTGAACATATTGGCAAGGCTTCACGGATTCACGTTGATACACAGGAGCGAGGCTTTTGCCCAAGTTTCCCGGGTCGGTTTTGTTCTTGTCGTTCAGCAGCTGTCGTTCACCTGAAAGGCACAAGTGAAAAAGGGTGTAGCACTGCTCTTTAAGTTCTCAGCGCGGGGCAGTATGTTTGCCGGCGAGGACTCGTAAATAAGTGTCTAATAGTGTTTTGAACTGAGTTCTAGAGGGCGTGGACAACCGTCTCAGGAAGGTTATTCCACGCAGCAACTACCCGAAATGAGAAAAAGTTTGCCTAATGAAGGTGTGCGCTCTGAGCTTAAAAATCTTCTTACCGTGTCCCCGCCGTGTGTTTGCTGGGTCAACGGTGAAAAACCTGTTGGCCAAGCCTTGTTCAAACAGGGCGTAAGTAAGAATTAAGTCCCTCGGAGGCGACGATACTCAAGGGAAAGAGGTCAAGCACCGCGAGACGCGTTTCGTAGTCCATGGACTTGAGACCGGCAACCATTTTCGTAGCAGCTCGCTGGACACGCTCAATGAGGATTACGTCTTTCGTGCGTCCTGAGTAGACAACCGGGTTGGCATATTCAAGGAGCGGTCTGACATAGGCCCCATAGAGTATTTGGAAGTCCGTGCGAGTAATACGAGAGAAGGTGCGCCGAATCATCCGTAGAACAGCGAATGCCTTCTGAGCCGATTTCTCAAGGTGCAGTGAGAAGGACAGGTTTGGAGAGAGCCAGATACCCAAATCCTTTTTGGCATCTATCCTCGTGATGTCTTCTGGTCCTTTCTCACCATGCATGACAAAGGAGTTCGCTGAGTCTCCTCCAAATGACATATGGACGCACTTTTCGTCATTCAGAGGAAGGTGCCAGTCCAACGACCACTGCTTTGCGGCGTCCACATCAATTTGGAGGGCACTGGCATTGGAACTCCACGATTTCAAGTCGTCCGCAAAAAAGTAGACATGGACTTGAAATAACATCTGGAAGGTCATTGACGTATATCAGAAACAGCAAAGGTCCCAAAAGCGGACCCTGAGGAACTCCAATGGAGACCGGCGCCGCAGAGTAGGTCAGGCCTACTTTCCACTCGGGTGATCTGTCAGGAGTTGACGAATGTCCTCCACCGTGAATACCAAGTCGGTTAGAGGCCGGTCGTAGTACGCCTTGACAACGTTGGATGTGACGAGGACGCTGGGACTGAATACAGACCTGCATAGTGATCTCTGTAGAACTCAGATACCACTATTGGGTCACTCGTGGGTTCCCCGTTCCTGTCCCTCAGGAGAACGCGGATGGTTGTTTTTTCGGCGATGCCGCATGTATTTGAACAGCACATTTCTGTTCTTCCGGGCGAGGTCTAGAATGGTGGCTTGTTTTCGTATGTTCCATTGGCGGATTTCCGATTTACAGCGGTTCCGCATTTTACGAAATGCCAGCTCATCTTCTGTCTCCTGTAGTCAACTTTTTGAGAAATAGTTGTGACCTCTTTTCAGAAGACGCCGGATCCTTTTGGGTAGTTTACGGCTCATCCGACTGCGTGCTGGTTTTTTTGGGGACATCGCGTCAGCCTCGTGAACTTTCTGGACAATAGTCCTATATAAGTCTTCCACTGAGGCTGGCCCAGTTTAACTTGGTTAAAAAGATGCGCATTCCCGAAAAGTCTGCACGGCAGAAGTTTCGAATCCACGTTTGGGGTTCGGGATTTCTGGCCCAATAGCAGATGAAATCAAAGGTGAGCACACAGTGGTCGCTATGTCCCAGTGGAGCGTTAATTGTCACCTGATCAACGAAATGTCTTTCGTTGGTGATGACCAGATCCAGGAGGGACGGTTGTTGGCCCGCGCGGTATCTGGTGGGTGCAACGACATGTTGAGTCAAGCGCTCTGTTGAACGACTTCGGTCAACGCCGCTGCAAAGGTCCACTTGATCCGACGCACTGGAGCTCCATCCAGGGGGCCTTTGGAGCGTTGAAGTCACCTACCAGCAGGAGATGAGTGAAGTGGTAGCTGGAGGAGAGTTGCCCAAGGGTTCGTATGAGGAAGTGGTCATCTTCCGGAGGACTCGAGGGGCTACGGTAGACCACACCGAGAAGGAGAGAATCGGACCCGCGCAGCGGGACTTGAAGCCACAGTGCATCACAAAAGGTGCAGGAGTGGTATCAGAGAGGACAATCGGGATTGGCAGGGCCGCATGTAAGTATAAAGCAACCCCACCAGCTCTCCCTCGTTTTGAGTCAGCTCGAAAAATAGAGTAGCCGTCTATTGAGATCTCCGCGTCAGAGACATCTGGTGTGAGCCAGGTCTCTGTGAGTGCGATAATGGACGGCTGTTCAAGACAAACTGACTGTTTAATATCACAAAGTTTGTTGAAGAGGCTAAGACAGTTTGTGGACAAGCATTTCAACACTGTCTCTGCTGCCTCCGAAGGTGAGGAGCCGAGAGTTGTGTAACCAGGGAGGTTAGCAGGCTTAATAGCTGCACGTCGGGTTTGAGTCGAGGGCTCCGAAGGGACCTCTGAGGCATATTTGTCTGCTCCCTCGATTGGTGGTTTCGTGGGTTGCTTTTCATTTGCAGGGTTTTTCGCCCTGTGGGAGCCCGGTTTGCGCGGGCCTATTAGTTTTGGTGGACGAATTTTTTTCCCGTGGGCGAAAATTTCGACCATTGCTACTTGTAGCCCTTTCTTTAACTTCTTCTGGACGGCCAGGTTCGCTGTTGCTCAATGGGCGATCTCGCGTCTGTTTGGTTTCTTGGGCATTTTGGCGCGATTTGGTCGGAAAGGTGCCTCTGTGATGCTTTGAGCGCTGGGTGGCAGCACCGGGTAGTTCTTTTGGTGGTGCTCCCATGAGGCTGGTTTTCTCAGAGGACTGCATCTTGAAGCCAGCCAGCAGTTTTCTGATTTGGCGAGTTGTATATGGCTTGTTTGGCCGCAGTCGCCTTTCTTTCGCGCCTGTGTGGTCATCCGAGTCACCCGCGATCAGCGTGGCCAACTGGGTGTATGAGGGACTGTTCGGCTCACCGTGGTCAGGCTTGTGGCTTTGATTGTCATGGTCCTGGGCAAGAGTTGTGTCCACAATCAAAGAGGCTACTTTAGAGGAGTGGAGCTGGAGATTGGCAGTTTCACAGCCTCAGTGGTCGTACGGTTCTCGCAGCATTCCCCGATGTCGACGTCAGCGCATGTGGTTGGTTTGCCGGTAGGCTTCACCACTTGACTCCGCTCGTTTGACCCAATCCAGCTCGGTTGTAGCTTGGGTGCGGAGTTCTCTGTTGCACTTTTGACGTCTGTTACGGAAAGAAGTGCTGATAATGCGTACTTTGGGCGCTCCGTCCACGTGAGACTTGCCTCCTCCAGAGCGTCACTATAGAATTCGAGGGGTCCGCGGTGGTTGAGTAGAAACTGCTGTCCAGAGTCGCGGTCGTTTGCCTCGGCGTGCTTTCAGGAGCACAAGGGACCGCTTGGACCACTGTCTGCGTCTGGCCTAATGTTCGTTAGAAAGTAGTGCAACCATCCCGTCTAGGGGCTTGGTTGGTGGAAGTTAGCGGCGCAGGAGGGCGTCTTACGTCCCTCTCGAGCCAGTTGCCCAAACCGACTCCGCGCAACCCTGGAGCGTGCGTTCAAAAACTCCGTCAAGTCAGTGAACGTTGGGTCCCGACCACTCATCGATATCGTATCTGCCACTTCAGCCCATTTGTGCTGCAATGGTGAGGGAAGAGAACGCACGATTCTCTCTACAACCGCAAACGAGTGCAAGTCTGAAACATAACGCATTTGCGTCAGCGCAATTTCACAACTGCATTTTTACGCACAAGTCCGACAAAGACTTGGCTGCTCCAGTGGTCTGTCGTGTAAATCGAAACAGGCTTTCAAGTAGACAGCGAGCAACAATATGAGGCTGACCAAAGATTTGCGTAGAATCTCCCGAGCCCTGGAGTATGCCACTTCCGGCGGGAGCATCACACATGGCCGCCGTTGCGTCGCCTTGACAGTAGTGGATCAAATACAGGAGCCTCTGACCGGCGTCCTGAACCTTGCTCTCAATATATATCTCAAACTGGCGGGTGAACCTCCAGTAATGACTCGGATTACCATCAAAGTATGATGGTTCCACCATGGGTAGTTCCATAGTCGCTGTTACTGGAGTGATGGAAACGGCCGGTTTTGGCGCTGGAGATGACTGCCTGGTAGCACCAGCATAACTTAGGGGGTCTATCGTCCAACTGATAGGATTTCGTACTGCGCTAACCGGTCAGTTGGGGCCACTGGTTCCCAGGCTTCATCTGGTGAATCCTCTTCGGCCTCCAGCTCAATTTTAGGTGGCTCAGTCTTGCTCTGTGCCTATAAGATAGCACGCTGGAGCTCGATTTCTCGCTTAACCCTATATTCCTGGAGCTGAGCAATTCTCAAAGCTTTCAAAGATACACTACTTTTACGACTGGATGCACAAAGTGACTTACAGGAACCGGGGCGCGAAGTAAACTGCATTGCAAGTGTTTCCTCCGCAGACGCAATTGTTTCCGCGTCCTGGGCTCCTGTTTTCTTCACGTTTTCAATGATTGACATCCTTATTTCGAACAAGACGATGTAAAGGTGTCGAGTACTGTAACGGGCGAACGGTGCCTTCGAGTGACGCGCAATACCAGTGAAAGGAAGAAGGCCTTCGCTGCGGAGTTGCTTATTTGAGAACGCCAACTGAACAGTCACAGACTATTGAACAGGGGAGCAAAACTCTCATGTGCATCTCGTTTACAAAACTGAATATCCACCTTCTCTTTGAACGCGTCTTCCCGAACTTTTTCTGGATATTCATGACTGCTACTCAACTGGAAGCAAATGTTACAAAGACTCCACAAATTCCGTAACAGATCTCTTTTCAAGAGACGCAAAGCGGATTTACGAGAAGACGTGCTACTCGCATGCCCCATCAGTAGTATCCACCGTTACACCAGAACCTCCATGCAGGCAAAACAGTGTCGGAGCTGGGTTTCTATACGGTACTCCACAGTAGATACTCGTCCAAGAAAAATGGTCCACTTGGACTACAAAGGTACAAACCAAAGGAGCAAACAGGCTCCCACGTGGGACAGTCACACGTGCACAAAGTCGGTCGCAAAATGGCCGGATGACCTCAAGGCCAAATGGTTGAAGTGGTAAGGACAAACAAACGCTAGTTCATATACACGCACTGAACACAAAAGTGGAGTGGGGGTTACAAATGGGAACAGAATAAACGTGGAGAATTTCCAGCGTCAACGTGATGAACGATACAGCTGGCCTTCAGTGCCTGAGAATTAAGCTCTTAGTTTGCGTGAGGTTGCCAGTATGGTTAAATATGAAGAGATTGAAAGTTAGGGTGAGGATTGTAGAAGTGTTGTTTCTCGCGAGCTAAGGGGCGAGCATCTGGAAATAGTAGGTCGTCGTGGGACTGGCATCGCAAGCTCAGATGTCAAGAAAGCTTAATCAAATACGCAAGAGTCAGAGGGAGGGTGGGTGCAGCTATTGAGAAAGCCCTCTAAATAAATAATTAATTGGCGCACAATAAAATCACGAAACGCCACGAGCAGGCTAAGGGCAAAAATATTTTACAACTGATCGGGTTACTGAACACTTCAGCGACGGAAATCTCGTAGAGTCGTGTGGTGGCGATTACAGGCATCACATGAAATCATCGCTCTTTCTTTTTTCCAACTAACATTTTACAACGTTGGTACTATACCGCCGACCGCCAGGAGGTCAGGGGGTGGTTTAGGGTGGTTAGGAGGTGACCGCACTGCTTAAATCTTAAGCTCCGACCTGCGGTACTACGTATCATGGACGTCCTGTTTGACCGTTAACCATTCCACCCGATCTGTGCATTGCACCTGAAGAAATCTCGGCCGGACAAAAATCAAATACTAACTGCTATATTGCATTAGTTTTGCCTTTCCCGCGGAATCCCTTGGCAAACCCACAACATCTCACTGCTCACAGAGCTGCATATCCCAGCCCGACTACCTCAATCACGGCTTCCGTCACGGGGCTGTCCAGAAACTGGAGTATCTCAGTGCAATGAGAGCACGACACTGCCATATCCAGTTTGAGAACATGCAACTGTTTACTTCTTACTTTGCCTGCGCTCTCTAGCCCACTCGTTCTCTTATCTACAACCACAAACAAAATATTCATCTGGCCACATCCGCCGCCGGGAGGCATTCATTCCAATCTGCTGAATCTCCTATTGACTCTAAGCATCTCGGTGTCTTTTACTTTGTACTCCTCACCAAGTCGTTCACTTTCCGTGCAGTTCGCGTTCCTTCTTGTGGGTTTGCGTAAACTCCTTCCCCCAAGGAACTTTTCCATCGACTCCGCTCCAGCAGCAACACTAGCGAGTCTCTCCAGTTTCGCTGCACACTGTGGTTCTGAGTTTCCTACTATCATTTGCATTGCAAATTTCTCTACTCCGATATCCCCACTCACGCTTTTAGTGACTCTGGCCATACTCCCAATAGTCCAGGGCCACGAAGCCTCAGTGACGGTTTTAAGCTTTTGTTCACATTGGCTGGCAGTTCTGCTGCCTCTCCAGATCCGCAATTCTGGTTACACATTTTTTGCAGGTTGAAGTTTTTTATCACGTGCCAGACAGGAAGCCTCTTGCTATGCCTTCCCTCGTATTGATTTGCCTGCCACTTTCAAGCGGTAATGATCATATCTTTCCTCATCTGATATGTTCTCCGTAAGAAAGAAAGAACCCCTGTAACTTTGGTTTCTTACTCATGCCGCCTCAGGCATGACCAAGTCCGCTTCTGATAAGGCCCACTGTTTATGTCACCGTCCCTTTTCCAAGAAATTCCCAGTACCCACAAACCCCACCAATCATTTTCTTATTATGACTATAACATTATGATCATGCTTGAAGGTATGCCACACACTAGTTGAGAATAAGCATTATTATTGTTATTATTAATTTAGCTCCCCCGCGACATAGATTTTGTCAAATGCCAAAGTTTTCTTGCTAGCTACACTTCGTTTTACATATTTGTTCCTCTCTTATGCCTTCACTCCACTGAAATTAAGTAGAATTCTCATAGCCCACGGTTTTTAAAGAACGTACCGCAGTTTTGTATCGTTTTTCTTTGCGAATGTCATATATGTTGATCTGCCTTGATCTGTCTTTATTAGGATGTGTACTTTCAAGTTTGACATTCGCTCAGCTTTCAGCTTCCTATTGAACGTACCCGGTTTGAGGTCCACATTGTTTTTTATTAGAATACTCATCAACTACCGTTCGTGTGAACGTTCTCTTAACGCCTAAGTATGAAAGATATACAGATAATATTGTTGTTCGGCCCACCCGTTGTGTTGGACACCCTCCATGTCCATCACAGAAACAATAACGGAAAAATACTTTTTCTTGCTCTTGTATGGCACATACACTGCAGTTTAGGAACAGCATACAAGCGGTTGAGGGTATAATACCTTCCGGGATGGTTCCTGTGGGCATTTGTGGGTTGTAGTGGACCACTATGAAATAAGGATTTCTGGGGTTGAAATTTTTCCCAGGATCGCGATTTGGAATTTGAGGGTGCCCGGTGCAACCGTCAAATAAGGATGCCGTCAACAATTTCGATTTAACAAAAAAGAATAAAATTCACTATTTAGACAAGTGTCTTGGCATTACTTGACAACGTTCACCAAAGCCAATACAAACTAGCCTCAAATTATCGAAAGAGTGTTTCAGATTGACCGAAAAATTCTGCTTACGTCCTAGGTAGCGGTCTTGTTCCTAGGCAGCGGGTACGTAACAGTAGTTGTACAGCCGCGCTAGAGTGCACAACATGGTCATCGAGTGATTTCTTGAAGTTCACTAAGTTTTTTCGAGTTTCGAGACACACCAGGTGAATACAGGCACGCGGTCTTCACCGACCTAATCTTGACGAAATTCCATAGCTGACCAATGTGTGTTTTCTCAGTTGTTTGAGAACCGTTTTGCTGATTTGAAATGTTAGTTTTGATTACCCCCACAGCTCGCGGTCAACTTATCCAAACTTAACAACCAAATCGTCCTTCATTTTGTTTCTATCGCAAAGGCTTTTAAATCAGAATAATTTCCCCAAGAAACTTCCGAAGCCAGCGCAGATAGACGGAGTCTGAAGTCAAGAGCACGAGTAAACCGCGTGAAACTGTTATCACACTGCTGTGACAGCGGCCCTGTAACGCCGCAGCCACATTTAAGCTCGTCAACACTGTTGCGAATGAAGGCTTGTTTGTGCTGAGAAACAAATTCTGTCTCTGCACAGCAATCTGAGTAGGTGAAGCTCTAAAAGTTTGCTAACACGAACAACACGCGTTTGTTTAGTATATCTCGCGTAGTGTTGCAAGCGAATTTGGGTCATCTGAAAATGACGCTTAAACTGTTATGCCGCTCCATCCGGGACCACGTGTATTTGATCTCAATCTGCTCGTTGGTCACATTGTGATAACTATCTCACGTTGTCTGAAGTATTTACTGGTTGGTTTATTATTTTAGACATTTCTGCCATTAAAGGCTTAGAAGTGATGTAACGGACCCATTGCCCATAGAACAGATCTAGTTCTTCAATTACCAGGGTAGCCCATTATAGTCTGTTTGGAGAAGCACTTTTCTTGTGAGGGATGATAGCTCGTTCGGTCAGGATATGAGACAAATCAGTATTGTTGCAAGTAAACATTACTTACCCCCCTATGGCAGGCAACAAAACTTGGATTCCGTGCCCAAAGTGTGCACTGAGCGGGCTCAAAAGTTTTTTGCAGAAAAATGACTGTGGTAGTGCTCCGGCTACCCGAAAGATATTTTACCAGGAGTGTGTGGCCCAGGTCTGGGAATAAACAATGATTCAACCATGGTTGTCCATGTTCCTCACGCAGGAACGGTTTGGGAGAAATCCGTGTTGAGCTTGAGAAATCAAGTTGTTGGGAGTAAGGTGATCTAGAATAGCTCGCTTCAGAATGCGTTCCATCACCTTGCATGGCACGCTAGTGAGGCTTATAGGTCTGCAGCTGCCAGGCGATAGTCGGTCACCAGTTTTGTAGATTGGCGTGACAATCGCTTCCTTCCAAATAGAGGGAAGGTGGCCTTCGTCAAGTGACCGGCGAAACAGCAGATGGAAATGAGTTGCCAGTGTGTACGACGTTTCCTTCAGGATCCTTGGGTGGACTTCGTCGGGCCCCAACGCGCAGAATGGGTTGATCTTGTGCAACAGGAGTTGACGAATGTCCTCCACCGTGAATACCAAGTCGGTTAGAGGCCGTTCGTAGGTACGCCTTGACAAGGTTGGATGTGACGAGGACGCTGGGACTGAATATAGACCTACATAGTGATCTTTGTAGAACTCATATACCACTATTGGGTCACTCGTGGGTTCCCCGTTCCTGTCCCTCAGGGAGAACGCGGATGGCTTGTTTCTTCGGCGATGTCTCATATATTTGAGCAGCACATTTCTGTTCTTCCGGAAAAGAATCGAACGAATGTTAACTGTGTAGTTACGACTTCAGAATTAGGAGGAATTATCGGTCTTTCAAAGTAACATGGCTCGAGTATTCTTGGTGATGAGCAGGTTTCAGTTGGCAACGGGGGGTTTTCAGTCACTAATTTATCGTGAAACACGGAGGATTGGGGCTGCTTCATTCGAATTGGGAATAATCGGGTGTGCGCATCCCACTAAACGCACAGCTTTTTGGACACAGGACCTCCTAATAGCACTATGGACCCTCAGATATTCGAACACGAGCTGGTGAACAGGCCGAGCCTCAGGTTTCCTTGAAATCATGGTTCCAGCAAAAGAAATATTTACATAAATGTACAACAATTACTCGTACTTGCTATAAATGCTATTATCATCCTGCAGAGTGTGGCGTTCTGTATTTTTCTTTGGCTTCTGTTATAACGTTACGTACTTGGTTGATTACATAAATGTTGTTTGTTTGAATAAGAAAAAATTTTAAAAAGCGCATATGCACGATTTCTAGCAAGAAAAAATTGGTCTCCCTTCAAGCTACCACTTCACTCATCTCCTGCTGGTAGGTGACTCCAACGCTTCAAAGGCCCCCTGGATGGAGCTCCAACACTTCGGATCAAGTGGACGTTTTGCGGCAGCGCTGACAAAAGTTGTTCAACGGAGTGCTTGGACTCAACATGTCGTTGTACCCACCAGATACCGCGCGGGCCAACAACCATCCCTCCTGGATTTGGTCATCACCAACGAAAGACACTTCGTTGATCAGGTGATAAGTAGCGCTCCATTGGGACATAACAACCACTGTGTGCTGACGTTTGACTTCATCTGCTACTGGGAGAGAACTCTCGAATCCCACAAGTGGATTCGAAACTTCTGCCGTGCAAACTTCTCTGGAATGCGCATCTATCTTGAACAAGTTAAATTGAGACCAGCCTCAGTGGAAGAGTTATATAGGACTATTGTCCATAAAGTTCACCGGGCTGACGCGATGTTCGTCCCAAAAAACCAGCACGCAGTCGGGTGAGTCGCAAACTACCCAAAATGATCCTGCGTCTTTTGGAAAATAGGCCTCAAATATTTTTCAAAAAGTTGACTACAGGAGGCACAGAAGATGAGCTGGCATTTCGTAAAATGCGGTATATTAGTTCTACAAAGATCACTATGTAGGTCTATATTCAGTCCCAGCGTCCTCGTCACATCAAACCTTGTCAAGGCATATCTACTAACGGCCTCTAACCGAATGCTCTTCACGGTAGAGTACATTCGTGAACTCTTGCACAAGATCAACCCATTCTGCGCGTTGGGGCCCGACGAAATCCACCCAAGGATCCCGAAGTAAACGTTGTATACACTGACAACTCATTTCCATCTGCTGTTTCGCCGGTCACTTGACGAAGGCCACCTTCCCTCTATTTGGAAGGAAGCGATTGTCACGCCAATCTACAAAACTGGTGACCGACTATCGCCTGGCAGCTGCAGACCTATAAGCCTCACTAGCGTGCCATGCAAGGTGATGGAACGCATTCTGAAGCGAGCTATTCTAGATCACCTTACTCCCAACAACTTGATTTCTCAAGCTCAACACGGATTTCTCCCAAACCGTTCCTGCGTGACGAACATGCTCGTATTTATGGACAGCTTAACCCAAGCCAAGGACGAGGGACTCATATCGGATGCCATATTTTTCGACTTTTCAAAAGCATTTGATCGAGTCCCACACGTCCCGCTGCTCCACAAACTCGAGTCTTACGGGATTCAAGGGAAAATCCTACACTGGATCAAGGCATTCCTATCAGACAGATCATTCCGAGTGAAAGTAGGCTCGACCTACTCTTCTGCGGCGCCGGTCTCCATTGGAGTTCCTCAGGGCTCCGTTTTGGGACCTTTGCTGTTTCTGATATACGTCAATGACCTTCCAGATGTTCTTTCAAGTCCATGTCTACTTTTTGCGGACGACTTGAAATCGTGGAGTTCCAATGCCAGTGCCCTCCAAATTGATGTAGACGCCGCAAAGCAGTGGTCGTTGGACTGGCACCTTCCTCTGAATGACGAAAAGTGCGTCCATATGTCATTTGGAGGAGACTCAGCGAACTCCTTTGTCATGCATGGTGAGAAAGGACCAGAAGACATCACGAGGATAGATGCCAAAAAAGATTTGGGTATCTGGCTCTCTCCAAACCTGTCCTTCTCACTGCACCTTGAGAAATCGGCTCAGAAGGCATTCGCTGTTCTACGGATGATTCGGCGTACCTTCTCTCGTATTACTCGCACGGACTTCCAAATACTCTATGGGGCCTATGTCAGACCGCTCCTTGAATATGCCAACCCGGTTGTCTACTCAGGACGCACGAAAGACGTAATCCTCATTGAGCGTGTCCAGCGAGCTGCTACGAAAATGGTTGCCGGTCTCAAGTCCATGGACTACGAAACGCGTCTCGTGGTGCTCGACCTCTTTCCCTTGGAGTATCGTCGCCTCCGAGGGGACTTAATTCTTACTTACGCCCTGTTTGAACAAGGCTTGGCCAACAGGTTTTTCACCGTTGACCCAGCAAACACACGGCGGGGACACGGTAAGAAGATTTTTAAGCTCAGAGCGCACACCTTCATTAGGCAAACTTTTTTCTCATTTCGGGTAGTTGCTGCGTGGAATAACCTTCCTGATACGGTTGTCCACGCTCCCTCTAGAACTCAGTTCAAAATACTATTAGACACTTATTTATGTGTGTCCTCGCGCTGGCAAGCATACTGCCCCGCGCTGAGAACTTAAAGAGCAATGCTACACCTTTTTTCACTTGTGCTTTTCAGATGAACGACAACCGCTGAACGACAAGAACAAAATCGACCTGTGAAACTTGGGCGAAAGCCTGAATCCTGTGTAGCAATCCGTGAATCCGTGAATCAAAAGACTTGAACTGGCCTTGAACCCCTTGTTTGAGTCGCCAGAGACAGCCATTTTGCGGCAACGTCCCGATGGTGCTGATGGATATCCCGGACGCGCGGGGCTCACAGGGGCGATCTCGGCGATCAAAGAGCAATCACCGATGTTGCTACAACTCGAGGTATCGTAATGACGTGACGAGACATGTATCAGATTCGACTTCTTCCGATTCCTCGCTCTCAAGTTCGGGTGGTAAGCGCAAACAGTCATCCTCTTCTGAGAAAACATCCTCCGGTTATGGTTGTTCGGACCCTAAATACCCACGTACCCAGTATGACTATAAAAGGTACAATAACAACTCTTGTCGGTTTTGTTTGGTTGTTCGATTGCTTTATAACTACGCTGAACCTATTTGTGATTGTTTTTGTCTTGGTTCAGGCGAAGACGTAGTTCCCATGTATCACATCCTAAGTCGGGCCACGCGGCGGGCACGTGTAAAGTCGTTCGCATATCTGGCGATCAGGCCCATGCGCGGGACTACCGCAGCCGCAGTTCAAGCCGTTCATGCCGGTCTGACGTTAATCGTAGTCGCGACAATGTACCCTCCAACGCCAATCTCACCCACTTGGTAATTCGCCATCGTAGCCGAGCTGGGGAGCATTCGCGCGGACGTTCGCCACAGGGTCCGTTGCATAATGGGCATCGCACATCCCCCCATAGACGAACCGCGAGGTATGATGTCGGTGGGCTGAAACGAGAAAGAAAGGCACAGAAACGGCGGGATGAAAGAGCACAAAGGAAGCTCAGCCATGAGGGCCACAAGCGCAAGCCGTCGCCCGTCGTCACCGTCGGCGATGTGATCAAGCGGAGGTACCGTGTCGAGAAGATAATAGGAGAGGGTAGCTATGGGCAAGTTTTTGAATGTTTTGACGTGTGCACTAACTCACTGGCAGCGGTTAAGGCGCTGAAACCTCAAGATGATTACAAGGATGCGGCGAAGCATGAACTGCAGGTTATTGAGAGTATATCCCGATCAGATTCTAGGAATCGGTCCCATTGTATTACATCTCTTGATTTTTTTGACTGGCATAATCACTTTTTCCTCGTATTCCCGTTACTGGGGCCGAGTGTATTTTCTTTTCTGGAGCAAAACAACTACGAACCTTATCCTGTTGAACACTCGGCCTCCATTCTTCGTCAGTTGTGTGAGGCTGTGCATTTTTTACATAGCATAGGCATTACACATACCGACCTTAAACCTGAGAACATCCTCTTCGTTGACGGTTCGTATGACGAAGTATACAGCAGTCAACGGAATCGAAAGGTGCGTCGCATACGAAATGCCTCTGTCCGGCTAATAGACTTTGGCTCCGCAACTTTCGATGGTGATCGTCACTCTACCACAATTCAGACACGCCATTATCGCGCTCCAGAAGTGGTAATGGATCTCGGTTGGGACGTGTCAGCTGATATCTGGTCCATTGGTTGTATCTTGTTCGAACTCGTCACGGGCCAGTGCCTCTTTATGACGCATGACAATCTGGAGCATTTGGCTATGATGGAACGAGTCCTTGGTCCCATACCGAGGTCGATGATCAAGGCCTCCCGACGTCGGCGTTACTTCCGGCATGGTCGTCTTGACTGGCCCGATGACTCTTCCGATGCTCGCATGGTGCGAAAAATGCTGAAACCGCTAGGCGAGTACTGGTTCTCTCATTCAGATATGTATACCCGTTTGGCATTTGATCTGGTTCGAGAAATGCTTGTGTATATCCCTTCCTCGCGGATCACGTGCAACCGAGCACTAGAGCACCCTTTTATGCTATCATTTGATGACTAATTTGTAAATACTATATAGATTCTTTTCTTGCATTGTCTTCTTTCTTCCGAACTGCCAGTCGCACCTACTCGACAT
Source organism: Clonorchis sinensis (assembly GCA_003604175.2). Classification (NCBI taxonomy): domain Eukaryota; kingdom Metazoa; phylum Platyhelminthes; class Trematoda; order Opisthorchiida; family Opisthorchiidae; genus Clonorchis; species Clonorchis sinensis. The sequence goes on from NIRI02000074.1 coordinate 41,857, forward strand.
CGTTTAGACGCCATCTCAACTGGCTTGAGGATTCTTACTATGCACTGTTAGGGTACCTAGCTGTTTACGGAAAGTAGCAGTTTGTCACAAACGGAGTTATTTGGGGCTACGTAACGGAGTGAGTCAGCTTTTATAACTTTTCAGCGTGTAGCTCCGTGCAACTTATGGAGAATGCATGGGTGTAAATGCAGCTTGGGGGCACGGGATCTCCCGAATGGGGAGCCATTGTGCCACTTGTTTTCAGTGAATCGAAATAAAAATGATTAGTTCTGTGTATCACCTTTTGGGTGTTGTGCTGCCATGCCAACGAATGAAGGCCCGAGGGCTTGGATACTGCCAGGTCGTCCAAGCATAGACAGGCTGCTGTTATATGTATTTGTATGCTGAGGCTGGTCACCGATGGTCGATTAGCTCTAGGCGCAAAGGTAACCGGCGCGTGTACGGAATTCGTGAAATCTCGCCGAAACTACGAATATCGCTTCCTTCACGTCGACGTATATGCTGTCGTACGTTGTTATGTTTTGGAAGTCCTAGGAGTACTTGGTTGGTGATGCAACTCCGGACAGCACTTTGGACATTTTTGGCACAAAAATCTTAGACTGGATGTGTTCATTATTTCGCTATTATCTTCATCTACACAATAACCTAAGTCTTCTACTATGTCCTGCTGTAAATTACAAGTGTACTGAAATGAAGCATGGTAAGCTTGGTCTTTCCAGTCAGTACTTGTCCAATGAGGCTTGCGGTTCGGAGTGGCAGCGAGCTTGTAACTACCATTCGGTGAAGACGCTACCCTGTTGAGGTGTTTGGTTTACGATCCCAATGCCATTTAGAGGTAAGGTTTTCCTTCGGCACGGTCAGCAACTGACGCTGTTCTAGATATCCCTTTTCCGTACGAGTACTCTTGTTGTCGTCTTTTATGTCGCCGTTCTTTTATTGTCTCACTACCCATAACTGTCGTTTAGAACCAATTCAATTGTTTGTTTACGTCCGGAGGATTAGTGTATACTGAAGACCATCCGGACGAGCACTTTGGATTGCAAGTCAATGTTTAATTTGTCCTTGGTTGGGTTGCAAGATGTGAGTGATGCATGGAACTGGCACCCTATTTACAGGGTGTGCTGTGATTTCGACCGTGATGCTTTTCGACTAGAAACTGTGGTTTGTTTCTTGGATGTTGGGATACCAGTTTGGTAAAGCATTATGGTATATTCGCCGACCGTGCATAATGTGAGGCTTTCTTCAAAGGTTCCACGCATGTTCATGCAGAAACCAAACCCTAGCAAGCAAGGCGAAACGAACCGTCGAATCAGAGGACCTTAACGGTGACAATATGCGGCAGGTTCTATGTGCACGTGCCAGTTGAGGTTAGCGAAAAGGTATGAAGAAGATTACGCAACTTTTGGGCGCTACCGGCGGTACTCGCCTCCCAGGATGGGGACCGCGTGACCCCCACTGCGCCTGGTTGGAGACGCTGCTAACGACGGCTGCTAACCGATGTCAGCGGCATTCTTGTCAGTTTCTATCCAGACTGTCTGAATGAGTGTATGGAGGTGTAGGCACCTTGCAGTGATTGTAGTATGCTTGTAGTAAGTCCATTTCCCATCCACTTTTATTATTTTTACAATAAGGCTTCAACTAAGTCATAGTTGTACGGCAGGCGAAACACCAGTGTTGAACGCCGGTGTCATGCCGTCGATGATGTCACAAGGTGCGCAGTTTTTTGTCTCCCAACCCATTCTCTAATTTGCAAAATTATGCGCCGTGCACAACTGACAGCGACGGGGGTGATGGTTGTTAGTCGTCGAAGGTATTACAGAGGAACATTCAGTAGTCAATTTAAGGCTTGTATTCCACACGGCGATAGAGTGGTCGCCAGGCATTGCGCCAATCTTCGCCAGTGACAGTAAATCCTAGCCACATCGCTCCAGGTTTTTCCGATATGACAAGTCTGGGGGACACGACAGCTTTATAAAACATCCACTTCGGTGGTTAGGAAACGCTGGTTGCTTGTAAGGACGATTTTAATGCCCCACCTTCCTCGGAAACTTGGGAGCAAGCCCATCACTCCTGCTCCGGCTTCTCTACTGAACAGAGTGGCGCTAAAAATAGTAAAGATCTTTCGGGTGAACATCGCTTTTTTGTGCATAGCTGCCAGGCCATCCGAAGGAAGGAGGGTTGAGATAATGCTAGGTTGTCCAATCAGTAGCAGAGGTCGTTTTCGAAGCACGGACCTTGCGGCACCAAGCTCGCACCTTAACCACTGGGCAATATGAGCCTACACAGTGCTACTGTCGTCTCGGATAGTATCTGGATAAGGCTCAACCGAGTTAAATAAAGCGTTCGGACCTCAGCGTAGCATATTGTCCGCTACTGGAAACCCTCGATGCGTACTCGCTTGGTTCGGTTTTGACTCTACTGGATCGCAGTTGAACCTCTTGTGACATTTTACGATTGAGTGTGTTTTGCGAACTATTTGCAATTTGATTTCAAGTAGTGCTTAGGGTTGAGGGAAGCTCGGGGACTGCGCCTATCTCATGAGCCTCAAGACAGACGAAGCCGACCCCTGAATTTCGGCTGCACCTGTCTAGGCTTGGGCAACCTGACAGTATCTCTACCATCGTGCTTCATTCGGATGCCGTGGCAGTTAGACATCGAAAAGGCGCTACAGCTGAACCACCTGTCATCGTCTGCTTATCTTCTTTCCTTCATGCATCAGGTCTTGTTTGATATCCAATAGACCTCCGGCTAACTCCCACAGACATCGGCTTAATGAGGCGTTTGTGAAGCTGGCTCATTTTATCTTAGTACAGGGATGCTTTGTGTCAAGCTTGTCAGTGGCATCGCAGTAGAGGATTCTGTACGTGGTTACTTCATCGGGAAGCCCCGATGAGGTTGACTTCCGTAACAGCGTGCCCGGCTTAGCTCACTACGTCGCTGGTGATATTGGATGAAACCTAACGGGGGCTTTGATATGGTAATTTAAAGGTGAGAAATGATGTGTCCATGTCACGTCGCCCAAACTATCTGAACCCAAATCTCGAGCTTGAAATGGCTATCCGGACGATCGCTCATGGACGTTAAGTACGCGCACAGTATTGCTCTTTTGGAGTCCAGTTCTGCCCAGTTTTGTGTACTCACCATCATCGGTATCAGTACACCACTAATAAACGCTAGTTCTAATAGCAAACAGCCATATGTGTCCAGAGGAAGACTACCCAGAACACGTTGGAACGCATCCGAGCATCACCTCGAAGTAAGACGCTATCAACAGGATTGACCCAACGTCATCTGGGCCCAAGTTGCATCAGTGGTTAAATCGCGAGTTCTCTAACCGGAAAGTTCGTCGGTCGAACGCAACCTCCGTCTCGACTGCTCCTGTTTAGGTTTGGACAAACTAGCAGTATCCCAGCCCTCATGCTCTTTTCGGGTGGCTTGACAGCTAAGCACTAGAAGTGCGCTACAGCTAAATTTTTCCATCTGGCAGCCTAGGCAGCCCGACTAGGAAATAACAGGTTGCCACTGGGACTGATTACTTATTATGTCTTGTTTGGGCTTGTTTTCTTCCATTCATTGAATGAAGCAAGGTAATTCTCGAGCGTGGAAGACGAATGATGTCACCGTTTCCAAGGGGAAGCCGGGTGAGCGTGGAGTCAAGTTTTGTGAAACTTTTCAGCTCCCGAAGATGAATTTTCAGCGTGCAAATTACATTGCTCTCACGTGTACATGTACAATTATCCTCATGCCCTGGCGTAATCATTCTGGTGGGTCCACATTAACAAGGGGAAGCTCTTATTACTGCTTATTGTTTGAAGAGTCGGGCATGCTAATCATATCGCTCAAATGTGAACACGTTCGCCCCTTCAGACGTGAAAATTCGGATGCGTCCAAGGTGCGCTTGTAGAGTAGAGGTAACACGCTTGCCTCGTGTTTCAGATGTCCGTGCTTCGAACCCCAACACGGACAAGGATGATGAGTTCCAGTAAGAGTGAAACTCGAATCAAGTGCTTTTCCCCTTTGGTGTAGGCTCACCAGAATGATCACGTCAGGAAGTGAGGACGACTGTTCTAACAAGAGGGATTGGATGTAAACTCTACAATTGCCACAGCCATCCACAAATACTTCAATTGTTGCGCCCTTTCAGTACCTGGCAAACATGCCACCTGAATGAGTCTCGATGGCTGATATATCGTAAGGTCGCCCAAGTGTAGACAGCAGCAACCAGTCGAAATGCGGAGGCCGGGTTCGAACCACGGACCTTCCAATCAATATTCTGGCACCCTAACCACAGCTATCTGGAGCTCAACCACCTACAACATCTTCGATATACGTTAGAAATTTACCTGATTTGTTCAGTGAACTGGAGGTTCTGGCTTATTATGGTGCGGCTAACTATAAAACGGGCCAAAGCAGCAACCACAAAATTACCCCAGGTAAAAGTTTGTGCTTTAAACAAGTGCATTTGATACGATTGGTTCTAGTAAGTGACTGTTGAAGAGGGTCAAAGACATTGGGCGAACTTGGGACAATATTCGAAAAGCTTGCTTACTGCAAAGCCGGTTAAGGCTTTCCTTCGGATGAATGTATACTTGAGGCCTGGGAAGTGAGAACAGTAAGTACGGTGCGGAAGAATACAAGCAATATCAGACCTGTGAATAAGATTGAGGGGAACTAACGAGTAGATCGCTGTAAGAGCTACCGTAGCTGCATCTCAGGACGTTGAGAGCACGAGTGCTCGCTAACAATATTTAGTACGGTTTTTAGTTGTGGATTCGCTCCATGCACGTGATAGCGTGTCATAAGCGTATCGGCAATGAATGAGGTCAGCGATGGGTTCCAGGTAGTTCGGTGGTTAAGATGTAAACTTGCTGACCTGAAGGTGCGTGGTTCTAGCCCAACGGTGGCAACTTGACTGCTCCCGTTTGCTTGGTAGACCCGGTATCATCTCATCTCTCCTGCCTCCGTCGCGTGGCGTCGCAGCCATGCACCGAAGAATAGCATTATGGAAAGCACCTCTGTTAGTAGACAATGGAGAGGAGCAGTGTCCAGCCATTCTTGTGGGTTGTATGAAGCCGGGCTCAACTCAATGAGAAGAAAAACTAATGAATAGTCTTTTAGCTGTAAAACTTTTTTAGACGCATAGCTGCTGTGCCATCCGAAGGAAGCACGGTGGCTGAAATACTTCCAGGTTGTCCAAGCCTAGACAGGAGTAGCCAAGACACCAGGGTTGGGTTTCCCCGGTCGTTAATTCTCCTTCTTAACCACAGCCATCTTGAGCTCACCGAAAGCCGCAGCAACCGTCAGCGTCATCAATGCAGTCATTGAACAATAAGCTTACAACATGGGTACTTTACTCACTGCTGAAGTGACGGAGTGAACTAGTATGGTGTCTCTTGTACAGAGGGATCGCCCATACCCAAATTCGTGCCGGCCGCCGTGGTGTGCAGTTGCATCGGTGGTACTCATTTAAACAGTAGCAGAAGAATGGACTTTCACGTAATAAATCCAACTTTAGTTATCCCTGTCTTCTCTACCGGCGCTTTGTCTGCTCGTCAACAGTCAGAGGGTTTTCCAGTGAAGGGTCAAAATAAATTGGTTCTGCGAGTATGTCGGTACACAACAGTGCAGTCGATGGATGACTCGGACGTGACTGCTTACGTCATGTTCCCCGTACATTTCTGTTGCTGCGCTTCCATGACATTACATCGGGTGTTAATGTTGGTATAACAACAGGCTTGCAAATTGTGGGTCAACTTAGTCGAGGTCAGGACTAAGGGCACAATTCGCTCTTTCACTTCCGCGCCTGGTAAACTCGTGGTCACTTTTATTGCTGAAAACCGTAGTGATCTACATCTTACTGAGGTAGCCTCTAAGTTGACTGTTCTCCCAAACTATCTTGCTTTGCAAGAATTCCGGCCTTTCTTCCCTGTTCGTTGACGTAATCTGCGGACGTTGCATTAGGGGTTCTGCGGGATAGGTATTTTGTTCATACTCACACCACTCTCCTTTGAATGGTCGTCCTCCTGTTCTGGCGTAATTATTCCGGTGAGTCCACACTAAAGTGAAGCACTGGACTCGAGTTTCGCTCTTATTAGACCTCAGCAGTGCATATCCGCTGGCCGGGCCGCGATTTGAACCCCGGACATCTGACATGCGAGGCGAGCGTGTTACCACTATTCCATCAACGCACGTTGGACGCACCTGAATTTTCACGTCTGAACAGGCAAACGTGTTCACACTTGAGCGATGTGATTGGTGTGCCCGATCCATCGAACGACGACCCAGTAACTGTCCTGGTTGTGACGATCGATTGACCCGCCAGTTGGGACTTCCCAGTCAGGTAGCGTGACACGCTTGAAACCCACTGGGCGATTTTTTGGTTGCATTAGGTTGCATTAATCTGCGAACGGTCACAAAAAGACCACATAGATCAAAACAGATGGAAGGTAGTCAATAGGGTGCTGGAATGTGCTGAAGGATCAGGGTCGTTAAAACAAAAGTGTCATTGGTACAAGGCGTTCATTTCAGTAGCGTGGTGTGTTTTTCAGCTTGTGAACTTTACTGCAACTTAGTCTTGTCTTCTTCGGGGTAGGTTAAAAATAGGATTCCACTGGGTAGGAAAAAGAAGACAAAGACCCAAAATTTACTCCGCTTTTCTGAGAGGAGCGGTACGGTAGCTGCAATGCGGAAGTAGAGATATAGTCGATGTAGCCGAGCCGACGTCTCAAGGCTCCCGCTGGTCATGTAAGGGCCATAGTGAAACCACGTTTCGCATCACGGAGCGACATCGAAATCCGGTGCTCATTCGAGAACCACACATGGTGAAGTGCCTGGGTATTCTTGGCGGCCGTCATTCAGCGCGGATGCACCCACCTGCAGAAACCGTCATAATCATAATAATCGTTCAGCTGTAACACCCTTCCGGTGCCTAGCTGCCATGCCGCAGAAACCAGCACTACTGGAGGACACTTGGGGATCGGTACAGAACTGCGAATAATGAGAGCTATTGTGACATGTGTCCGAGTTGATGTAGGCATTATACTGCATATCCTTTGATCTGAGACATGCAGTGAGGAATTCTGCTGAAAATTAATACCAGTCCGAAAGGTAGTTGAGTTCAGGCAAGGTGTGACTCATAATGAGAGTAATGAATAAAGGAGTCTGATGCTTTGGCCAGGCGGCTTACTGTCTGCGTCAACAAGCGAGCTACATGAAATTACTGATCCAAACCCGCAAATGAACTGCTGCCGGAGAAAAGTGCTGGGGCCAACCGTTTCAGCAATCTAGCCGGTAGCGTCTAGATAACGAGGGTGCCGTAGGAATGTTTGGCATATTTGGATCTTAGTTCTCGCTTACGGTTATGCAGCCGTGTACGTAGGAGCACCCAGATTTCTGGTTCACACTCTTAAAGGCCGTCAATGACAGCGGATAAGGATATGAAATGTGCATTTGTCGGTGGCATGCTGTGAGCCGGTCGTTTGAATACTACACTACCACTCAGTTTAGAAGCGGCAAGTCGTGGTTAAGCGGGAAAGCGTTAAGAGAGAATGGCGAACAAGAGAGTGTTTTCACTTTGTTGTCCTGGCCCCATGCGGAGGATGATGTGGCATAAGATCACCGGTACGCGTTGATGGTTGTGTTCCGGCTGAGGTGCCGCCATGATACCCGAATGCAGGAGGGCCATTAGATTCATCAACCAAAAGCTGATTGAAAAGCGCAACTTCGAGGCAGTGGTGGTCAGAACAATTTGCTAAATATGGCAGTTAGCAGTGGAAACTGGTATTACATAGTCTTGAAAACCCTGCGGAAGACCGTAGAAGAAAGTAAAAAGAGCGGGGCTGTGGAAAAAATGATATAGATTAGTGAAACCACAAGTTCTAAAACCAGTGACCCAAGCACATCTGAGCATCGCCTTCAACCAGGATGCCATCAGTGGGACTGCCCCAACAGTTTTTAGACCACAACCACCGCCGGCTCAGTACATAAGGACAAACAAGCTCACCACTGAGGTGGTCAAATGCCACGTTCCAAGGTCATCGTAATTACGCGCAAGCAGAATCACATGGACCCCTTCCGCGACAGCGCGAAAATCTCACAGAACTAAACTTGGCACCAAACCGGAGGTTGTCCTCCACGGACCTTTCGTTAATGAAGTTTTGGAGTGAAACAGCACGTTTTGATTCATAGACGGTGCCAAATATTCCAACCCACAATAAAGAGGTTGTCAGACGAACATGTATCCCATGAGCGACCAGTACAGTTCCGGTCACTTCTACAGCTCACAAACCGTGCATCGAAATGCAGTGATTCTATTTCCTACAGCTTCGTTCACACAGGAGAGAGGATAAGGAAATGAGAGTCAAGCGCCGGAGGTATTGGTCCAAATGTCCATTGACGTCGAATGGTCCTGTTTGCTTGGTATCGCTTGGTATGGAGCAAGAGTTGCGGATTGAAGTCGATAGATTTAATGCAAGAGCGTTATTTGGCTGTGTAATGCAGTCATATCAATCATGGCTATTAGCCATCAGTTTGCCTCGTTCCTCTGTCCGCATCCGGGGAGACGGCTGTTACCAACGCGATTGGGTTTACTAGTAAGGGCTCATGCTTCGTTGACATGTCACTGCTGGGTCGTTTCCATTTGATAAAAGGCTGAGTGAAGAGGGCTCTACGATGCACATGATGCTCAGCAATACGAAGTACAAGGCCGAACCAGCTTGACCCGTAGAGTGTGACAGCTGATCTGCCGATGGAGAGTGAACTTTCCAGAAAACCATCTGATGTAGTTCAGCATTACTGGTCTGATGTTCCCAGCAGACCCACGCGATGATTCGGTGGCACCGGTGGTCATAAGTAGGGAATCAGCTGAAGATCTTCCACACACAACAGCCACTTCTCTGATCCATGAAGTAGGACAGGTCGCACCGCAGCATTGTACACTTTACGCTTGACAGTCAGGCTCATGTCACGTCGGCACCACAAATATCGGAGGTTGGCGAACGGTCTCCTGGCCTTCAGGATTCGGAAAGTGCCTTTGTCTTTCGCCAGTCCGCCGGGACGTACGTAGCTGTCCAGGCGAACGAACCTGTCGGTCGGTTCACCTGCAAGCATGAAATTTGAGTTTGATCCCATCCAATCTTGTAGAAATACTTAACACTTTACCGAACTGTGCATTAGAATTCTTTAGAGCATCTAAAATAGTTTGCATTTTTAAAAAGTTTGATGCAAGAAGAGCAGTCTCGTCGGCGTACTTAGTGTCAGTGAGCGGTCGCTCCTGGAACATTTTGATCCTCAGGGAGGCAGGTAAAGTTGGATGAAGGAGCACAGGCTTTGATTTCCGAAGGTTGAGTTTATGAGGAACAGCAGAACTGCTCTTCAAAGTGTTCATCCCATCGTTCAAGATGAGATTTCTGTGAATGACTTGAGTTCCCATTATTTTGGGGGATAGTTTCACTGACAAACACTCCTTAGACCTACTAATCGGATTAGCTCCAACCAGGTGCAGTTGTTTCCATTTGAACGAGCGCTGTATTTCTGAGGCTTTTGCTTTTCACCGGCGCTCTCTTACCACACTGGGCTCGTCATTATTCGGCTAATTTGCATCACTTGTGGCGTCAAGCAGGCATATCACTGGGTTTTACGGGTCGAGTGTACCAGGCTACAGTAAGGGTTGTGCTATTGTATGAATGCGAGACGTGGCCGCTGCGGATAGATGATGTCTTCAAAGTTTTGACCACAGATGCCTCAGAAGTGTTGTTGGTTAGGGATGGTGTCAGCGGATTAGTAACGTGGTGATCAGAAAACAGGTATTTGGTTATGCATTAGGTACTTTGTCCGCATAAAACATGCAGCACCATCGACTGCGGTGGTTCGATCATGTGCTACGCATGCCGAAACACCATCTAACGATACTAGTGTCTATCCTTTTGAGCTGTGAAGATGGGAATGATGGGTTTATTATTATTCACATCATCCAAGATTGTAGTACCTCCAGTTTTATCGGAAATTCAAAAGCTGTTATTTTGGTGGCTCATCCATGTTCACACTGCATATTCTTTCAAATTCGTTTTACTGTTCATCAAATCCAGTTGTACCTCTTACGGTCTTTCTGTTATTTGGATGAGTCGATGCCATGTGCGCTGTAATACCGCATGAATTTAAATGGATCATGCTCGTTGGTTGCTAAAAATGGTACTAACGCACCACGAAGACCCGTTTCCTGGGTCTATATTCCCCGCTGCGACCAAAAGTTTCATAGATGAACTGGACGTGGACGCATGTTCATGGACCTATAGAAATCATCATTACTTTCCGCAACGACATTCGTAGATCATGGGGAGACAAATGTGCTGCGTTTCACCTTTGATCATACTGAGCCGAGTCTTCAGTTACCATGTGTGAGAATGACACCACTTTTGACATGGTATAGGAGTCAAGGTCTGAAGATTTTTGCGCATGTCTTAAGCAGCAGCTTTCTGAGTAGTAGGTATAGTGGCTTAAGGAGTTGACATAGATGCGGTGTGTCCTGGTGACATTTTCAGATCTCGTTTCTGGATGCCTGTCGGTAGCGAAATCTCAGTTAGGGCACAAGTGGTTGGAAACTTCTAGCTCCCGGATATCCTATGCTCTTGGACATGCGCAGACTGCTGCATGTATAAAAAATCTCAGTTCTCCACAAGGTTGTTCAGCTGTGCGGAGGCACTCTAGCCACTTTCGGCACGCATGTAAATGTTAATACCTCAACTTGAGCTTATCATTGAATCCGGGACATATTAAGTTTGTTCGTGACGCAGTTCGCATGAATGAGACGGTGGGTCATGGTGGGTCTCTGTTTCGAGGGAACACTGCATTACATTACGTTGTTTGTATTCAACGGCTGAAACCAATCATACCAATAACAGCTCATTCTCCCATCAACGTACAGATGTACTCAAATATCTGCCCACGGAATCGTGCTGGTTGAATTATATTAGAGGCAAGAGTGCTGGTGTCGTAGTGGGAAGTGTTGGGTTGTCTTAAGTAAGGGGCATGAATCAGCTAGGTTACAAATGCCGCTGTTGTTGGTCAAAAGTGTACATGAACAAACTGATACACGACGTAAAAATCGGGGTTCAGTGCGGACATAGTGTGACGTGATGAGCATGTATTGCCGCCCTGTTGTTGGTAAGCTAACCCGTCCATACTTGGGCACGTGATTACTGCTCGAAACAGTAACATGATGGTTAGAGTTAATGGTTGAAAAACGGAGTGACTATTCGTTTTCAAAGACGCTTCGGACAAAAGACCAGCATAATCCTAGAGTGGTTAGGAAACGTAGCTCTCATACCTTTTTGGGATATTAGATTGGTTTCAAGTCATCTCCAGTAAAGCAGTTCACCATTTTAAGTGTTTCCGCGTTGTTTTTTTATACACAGGGGGAAATGTATTTACTCGGGGACTCGTGAAACATCCAGTGGTATCTTATTTCAGAGTTATTGAACAACTAATGTGTCACTAATTGATTAGTTGTAGTTGAGAATTTGGAAGATGCAGAAGACCTTTTATTCCAAAATATTTTCCTTAGAATGCAGAACTGCTAGCAGACGACATGTAACTTGTTCAGTCCCCAACTTGTCTATTTTGTCCATCACGTTTAATAACCTGTAAAAGATACTTGTAATCACAACGTGGCTAACCTTGTTTGCGCCGTTGTATTGCTATCGTTCCGACGCCTCTTCCCACCGCAAAAGAGCTGTGAACGTTATTTGAATGTGATCAATTTACCTCTCTCGCCCGTCTGGTAACTTGAGATGGAATTCCAGCGGAGCAAGCCACTTCAATTGCTCTGCTGCTTTCAGCTACTCCCTCGATAGCTTCGTATAAGTAAATCAGTTTTCCTTTGTTCCAGCGTGTCTTCATTGTCTGTAATGTCAAAAGTACTGGAACTTCCGTTTCCGATTCGTATCGATAGAAAAATGAGCGATTTAACCGACTGACAACGAAACGTGGAGTGATTTTGAACACGTATTGATATGCAGCCGTCAGCTATGTATACCAGTAAATCAGTGCACCTGAGGTTTACTGACTTGTCACCGCATTTCAGAATTATTCTGCAGGATAGGAGGAAGCCTGATGTCCGGGTGGTTGATCGACCGGTATGAACTGGCTCCACCTCACTCTTGACTATATGCTTTTCAAGGCACTGTTTTAATACGAGAGTACGATTATTTTAGGGCGTGGCTGATGCTACAGACAGGTGCCATTTTCCACGCTGAATTCGGACAGGCCTGAACTTTTAGGCAGCCAGCATGTGACTTGTCAGAAATGCGTGAAGGTATTTTCAGGCAACTCTTCTGCTCGGCCGAAGAAGTTGTGGCCTGACGACAATGGCGTATGTGCCGTCAGTTTTTGTCCAGGCTATATCACTGAGTGCCGCATGTGAACGGAGACTAAACTGCACGTCTGCCGAACAATGGTTCTATTTGGTCTCTTGTATGGCATTAAAATCCTAGCAATTCACCGGCGCAACGTATGGCACTTAAGCAGTTTTCGTTGCCTGAGGCAGACACTTGGTGTTCTCTGGAGTGAACAAGTGCCAGACACAAAGGCAACAATCAACCGTCTACATCGGCTGGGATGTGTTTGCCGAATTGAGGGGAACATGATCCTGAAGCAGCTTCCATGTTGTCGCTTGAATACAGAGGAACGGAATTATTGTCTAAAACCTCGATACATGAATACAAAAGAGGAAGTTAGGGACGGAAATGACAGTGACGTGTTCATCAGCGATCGTCAGCTTCCAGCCAGAGTGCCAAAACGTGCAACACTTAAAGGTGTCATCGAGACAAGCTGAATCTGCAGTGACTGCGGTTATGGTTTTGCTGGCAGCATTGATCTGGCCTATAAGCGACGAACACAGTGATCCATCGGCGGATAAAGTAATACTGATACGCCTCAACTTTCTGTTACCAGAGGACGAGGCCTGTGACGATTCTAAAAGTGAGCTTCCGGAATTATCTCCGAATACATCATTGGCCGCCGGCTTCTTGATAGTATTAACAACATGTTGCTTGCACCTCTGATAGGACGCAGTTGGTTTCCTCAGTACTCACTGTCGGGATCCTAACTTTTCCGAATTAAACTCAATTATCTGCCCCGCTTCTTGAATATAGTAAAGCCCGGAATGGAGGTGACCTAAGAAGAATCTGCTCACACAGTCCAGTGTTCACTGGATGCTCTCTAACCTATTGCAGATGTGGAAGCTATCTGTAAACGCCCCAGAGTATTCTGTGTTGTCATTTGGGTCCTATATCGATCCAGGGGCAATGGTTGTGCCTAGTCAAATCGGTAGCGGTTATGTCCCGAAGGGTGACATCAACCTTAAAGCCAATCAGAGTTCATTCTCTCACATGTCACTACACAGCGTGTACATTGGTTTTTCTCCATACGTGCGGCCATTTCTGCAGTATGATCAGCTTGGCTCATCTCCCTATCAAAGTGAAGGCCTCCAGGGAAATCGTGGGATTGCCCGTTTTCTGGACACCGTTTTAAAGTCGTTTAAGGAAGTCAAGTTTCTTTTTTGGACTCCCGAAGTTGCCTGGAGACCTCATATAGAGTCGTTTTATCCTGAAAGAGAAGCTTGAATCAGGTCTCATGGACTTCCTCACTATAACCTGTGCTAGCCAAATAGGACAAAATATCAAGCTGTTGAAGCCAAGAAGTTTCCGTTGCCAAGTCAACGCAGCTATCGATTCGCGTAGTTCGGGAGTGGAACGTGTTATTTCTACCATGTCCGAAGAATGTTCCAAGGCAACACTTGATGCTCATATACGGTGCTGCTGTGATCGCGGTCAGGCCCGATCATCCGAATTGGCTTCGGGAAGTGGAGACTGGTATGAGTCTCTCTTTTGCTCCTCACAATGAATTGATGAATGATTGAATCCAACAATGACCCGCACAAAAGTGTGGGTATTCCGGAGTGTCAAGTCTACACCCGTGTCAGAGGCAACTCTCTACGAACATCGTTATACAGACGTCTGAATAGTGATCATTACTAGCTGGCCACATGCGTACCTAGGATGCGTCTTGTCAGTGGTTCGGGCTGCCAGATGACTCTTTGCATGCATTGCGAGGCTGAACTGTTCAGTCATACTCACTTTAATTGACAAGTATGGTTAACGAGTTAAGTGTGCCTCTGGCTACAGAACGAAATCTTCCTGTATTAATCTCTCGGATTTACATCGGTTACAGGTGAATGGATATCTGGCTCAGCGCAAACGTATGTGGCACGACCCATGATGAGTATGTTTATTGGCGAAGACAGATTCAAGTCCACTATTTTGGTGCTCAAGTTTCACCTACTAGGTAGCGGAACTCCCCAAAGTACTGGAGTTCGGATGTCATTATAACTTGGAAGATCGGTATATGCATTTTTCTTGTTTGGTAACAAAGATGAGTGCATTTCTCCTTAAACCTCCACTCGATAATTCGAATGGCGAAATGCAGTTGGGTGGACAGAGGAATCGCAGTAATCCGGGGTTAGTTTTTTCGTTTGCTTTGGGGCTGTAAGGCCGTAAAAGTTCAAGTTTTTGGCATGAAAATGCCATAAACGGTATCCACTGAGATAGTTAAACGATGTAACCGACTGGATGTAAGAATCATGCACCTTTGTATCAATTTTTGTCAGAGTACAAGTTCTTTTGGGATACCACAACATGCAATTCATTGACCGTCTTCCTTTATTCCCTCAAGGTGGTTATCATAGACTGAGATATGAAAAACGTTTTGATCAGCCTACCAAGGTAGTTGACCAACAGGCAGCATTTGCCCCGCACAGTGCACTAGATGATGCAGCATTATCTGAGAATTCTGCCTGGTGAAGGATGTCACCAGGTGACCAGAAGGTTAACTTGTATCCGGGCAGTTCACTCGAAAGGTATGACTTAACTATTGGTCAGAAGGATTTGAAACCCGGTGAAAATGTGCTTCATGAAATGTAGGGAATTTTGTCACAGAAAGTGATTCGGCATCTCTACCGAAGCCTACAAAAACCCATTTATTCAAAGGTATCGGTCTGTGCGAAACGTAATGTTTTTCCTTATTCTTAGAAGTTATTATGTCCACTGAAGTACACTTAAACATCAGTTTCATTTTTCGGAGCAATTCACAGTTGGACTGAAAGGGGGCAAGCTGTACCCACATTGGTGTACTTCGTATATCGACCTACATTTGGATTGTTTTTGGTTAAGTGTACTGTGACAGTATGCCATTGAATTGAACAACAGCAGGCGATTATGGTACAAGGATTAGTTATGTTGGTGCGCGTAAGAATTCTGTGTCACATTGTGTGAACTCACAATGAGGGGAGTTTTTTTCCGGTAACGTTTTCGCTTGCTATTATTATTGCTATTATTTATCATTATTGTTATTAATTGTTAAGCTGTAACACTTTCGCTGCTGTCATGCCACCAGAAGGAAACACGAGAGCTAATATACTTCCAGATTGCCCAAGCTAGAAGGAGCTACCGATATGTGGTTTTTGGTTTCGAATATGGACCTTCTGGCCAGTACGTTCGCGCCTCATCTACTGAGCTATCTCGAACCATATTTGAAGATGATCAAGTTGCACTATAATGAGACAGGTTTCTAGCTTCAAAAACTAGAGTTTGCAGTTCTGCCTTATCAGGTCGATTGAATTCATAATGTCCTTTAGATCACAAGGTTGCAGAATAAGCCAATCTCATACAAACTTGGGTACACTCAACCGGTTAGTGTACTTTATCACTGAGACCTCAAACAGAAATTCGGGCTTAGTAAACCGTTGGGAAAAATTGCCTCCTCGAATAGGATGGAATCATCTGATCATTGGGTGTGAAGACTGCTGAAGGGATTCGCTGGTGCTAAATCTCTTGGTCTCCTACAGTGTGCGATCTAGGGAAGGTTAGTGGTCGAGGTTTGCCACTTGTAAGCTTGCAGACCTCCAACAAACTAGACGCTGCGTATTATTTTTGACTGCTTGGGAGCATGTATACTATTCTGATAAAAGATGACTACTAACAAAATATAATCGTTCAACTGTAACACCTTTTCGGTGCCTACCTGCCATGCCCGACGAGGGTTGGGATACTGCCAATTCGCCAAAGCCTGAACAGGGGAAGTCGAGAGGGAGAAGTCGGGTTCGAACCACCGACCTTCCGGTCAGCAAGTTCACGCTCTAACCGCTGAGCTTTCTCGCCCCTTGAGCCATATCATAAAATATATTCGATATTTTCCACTTACCGTGAATTTGATGTCAGTCTGATGTCTCAAGAGGTCCAACATATCGTAGGCATGCGTAGTAGCCACTAAATGGGGATTGTTCGATTTCAACAAGTGCTCGATTATTGCTGCTGTTAGTGCTGATGCTTCAGTCTGGAAAGAAATGGAAAATGAAGGTTTCCAATCTCGTAAGGTTTATTACTTCCTTATTGGAAGAGCTCATTGGGTATTGAAAAGCTAGTGTAGCGTGTGACCGCGCTTGGACCCAGGCTGTGTCTTCAGCTTAACTAAAATTACTGTTGGGTGATTACACTGCTGTATGTGAGTTTCCCGTGTACAATAAATCCGTTTTCTTAAGGGTTTCTCTGTTCATTTGGGTAAAGCAAGTTTTTTGAGGCTACCTCTTGTTCCGACATCAAGTGCATGTTATGGCAGTGCTACTCTTTGCTAGCGCCAGATATTCATGTTTCCAAATAGTCCGCCTGTCCTTACCTTGTGACCTATTCTGATATGAGATCCAACTCGTTGTTCTGCGTAGATATCAGTGCATTCATTGCGTTTTATTCCCCATACACATTTCCTGATTATATCTCTCTGGGGGCGATAATTCAGCTGCTCCACAGCACAGGGGTTTTCTTTTCTCCCATCTCGAGCGCCACTTTTATATTACTCGAACCTAAGACACATCGACTGATTTCCAACGACCTCGTTTTCGCAGTCACAACCCTCTCCCGACCACTGATGCTTATGCTCTTCTTACTTAGCATGTAACCAGACTAATCTTCAATTCACTATTTTGGAACCTGTTTGTGAATTCTGTTAGGCTGCTGTTCGGTCAAAAGCTTCTGTGAACAGAGACCTTATTGGCCTAAATATCTATCGTAAATCGCTAGTGGATGCTGCACAGCGCAGGCCGATGAAGGGTTCAGGATCACACCAGTGTCCGTTGGTTCATGGATTCGGTTTTCTGCCACATTTCCGTTCTATATGATCTATGATCATATTTATACCCGAAATTGACTCCATCTCCCTGTCACATTTGACATGCAGATCCAAACCGTTACCTGCAATGGAACGAGGATTATCATTCTTATTGTCGTGTTCGATCAGCTTACCATTTGTTTTTAAAAAAAACCATCACAGTATGCAGCCTGCAAGTGTGCTTGCAGCTAAGCTCAGTTTGTTGGCAGCCACTTATATCGGGTATCCGGGTTCTCTTTCCACAATATGCTTTCGCTGCTTCCCAAGCTTTTGAGTCCCGAAACTGCCTTATATCACCCTGGGACTAGTTTAATTTCACAAATAATTCTAAGCCATCTAGCGCTGGCCCGTATTGACTTAGAGCAGTGATTTATCTGCATACAGGTGGGTTAACTGGAACATTGATTATTGTTTTGTCATAATTGATGAACGAACGGCGACCTCAATAATCCTGATGTCCCAGCTTGCATCCCACTTGCTGGTCTCCTATCATAAGTATTTTCCGTGAAAGATACCGAGGGTTGGGATACTGCCAATTCGCCAAAGCCTGAACAGGGGAAGTCGAGAGGGAGAAGTCGGGTTCGAACCACCGACCTTCCGGTCAGCAAGTTCACGCTCTAACCGCTGAGCTTTCTCGCCCCTTGAGCCATATCATAAAATATATTCGATATTTTCCACTTACCGTGAATTTGATGTCAGTCTGATGTCTCAAGAGGTCCAACATATCGTAGGCATGCGTAGTAGCCACTAAATGGGGATTGTTCGATTTCAACAAGTGCTCGATTATTGCTGCTGTTAGTGCTGATGCTTCAGTCTGGAAAGAAATGGAAAATGAAGGTTTCCAATCTCGTAAGGTTTATTACTTCCTTATTGGAAGAGCTCATTGGGTATTGAAAAGCTAGTGTAGCGTGTGACCGCGCTTGGACCCAGGCTGTGTCTTCAGCTTAACTAAAATTACTGTTGGGTGATTACACTGCTGTATGTGAGTTTCCCGTGTACAATAAATCCGTTTTCTTAAGGGTTTCTCTGTTCATTTGGGTAAAGCAAGTTTTTTGAGGCTACCTCTTGTTCCGACATCAAGTGCATGTTATGGCAGTGCTACTCTTTGCTAGCGCCAGATATTCATGTTTCCAAATAGTCCGCCTGTCCTTACCTTGTGACCTATTCTGATATGAGATCCAACTCGTTGTTCTGCGTAGATATCAGTGCATTCATTGCGTTTTATTCCCCATACACATTTCCTGATTATATCTCTCTGGGGGCGATAATTCAGCTGCTCCACAGCACAGGGGTTTTCTTTTCTCCCATCTCGAGCGCCACTTTTATATTACTCGAACCTAAGACACATCGACTGATTTCCAACGACCTCGTTTTCGCAGTCACAACCCTCTCCCGACCACTGATGCTTATGCTCTTCTTACTTAGCATGTAACCAGACTAATCTTCAATTCACTATTTTGGAACCTGTTTGTGAATTCTGTTAGGCTGCTGTTCGGTCAAAAGCTTCTGTGAACAGAGACCTTATTGGCCTAAATATCTATCGTAAATCGCTAGTGGATGCTGCACAGCGCAGGCCGATGAAGGGTTCAGGATCACACCAGTGTCCGTTGGTTCATGGATTCGGTTTTCTGCCACATTTCCGTTCTATATGATCTATGATCATATTTATACCCGAAATTGACTCCATCTCCCTGTCACATTTGACATGCAGATCCAAACCGTTACCTGCAATGGAACGAGGATTATCATTCTTATTGTCGTGTTCGATCAGCTTACCATTTGTTTTTAAAAAAAACCATCACAGTATGCAGCCTGCAAGTGTGCTTGCAGCTAAGCTCAGTTTGTTGGCAGCCACTTATATCGGGTATCCGGGTTCTCTTTCCACAATATGCTTTCGCTGCTTCCCAAGCTTTTGAGTCCCGAAACTGCCTTATATCACCCTGGGACTAGTTTAATTTCACAAATAATTCTAAGCCATCTAGCGCTGGCCCGTATTGACTTAGAGCAGTGATTTATCTGCATACAGGTGGGTTAACTGGAACATTGATTATTGTTTTGTCATAATTGATGAACGAACGGCGACCTCAATAATCCTGATGTCCCAGCTTGCATCCCACTTGCTGGTCTCCTATCATAAGTATTTTCCGTGAAAGATACACTTCTGCGAACTGGGCAAAGTCTTTCAAATTCCGTACAAAGATCATCCACAAATGAGGATTGTTTTTCACTTTTCCAGATTTTCCCGATTTCCATGGATGGGAACCCCTTACGTGAAAACGACCGAACGCCTTAGTAGTCCTCAATCTTCGAATATTACAACAGACGAAGTTTCATCAACAGTGTCAGTAATCTCAATTTGCTCTGCCTAACGCCGTTATATGCGCACGAGCCATCTTTCCGATGTCTCCTTTACTCCATGGCACTCAAGATGTGCTCTATAGGAATAGATTCAGAGCGGAAATCGTACCTCTTATCGTCCGTTCTCGGTGCGCACAAAATGCACATTCGTAAGTCCGTACAACGTGATATGTCACAGTGCAACTTCTGCAGCAAACTTTGTTGCGGTGAGAAAATTGGCGTATAGTGATATGCCCCCAGACGTTAGAGTGGTCGTGTAAATAGTGATGAGTGCACACACCTGAACATTTATCCGTTTTGACAAGCACTCAGTTGCATGCGAATTTGATTTTGAAAGGAGACTCAAATTCGAAACAAGACCAGCTGTCGCTCATTGGTGTATTGAGTGGGAGTTGCTCAGTCTCGCATGGCACCATAAAGTAGAGTATAATCGGCAGACAAGTAGATCAAAATCATCATCATCATCGACAGCATGACATTAGTGTTCGACACCGATGCTTCGCTGCCGTACAACCATGATTTGTTTGAAAAAGAATAAAGATGGACGGGGAGGGGACTTATTGCTCCCTTACTACAATCATTCCGAGGTGCCTACACCTCCAAACACTCATTCAGGCAATCTGGATAGAAACTGACAACAAGATCGCCACTGACATCGGTTGGCAGCCATATCTTGCAGCGTCTCCAACCAGGCGCAGTGGGGATCACGCGGTCCCCATCCTGGAAGGCGAGTAGCACCGACAGCACCCAAGCGTTTCGTGATTTCTTTCATACCCTTCTGCCAGGTCAAGGGTTGGCCACCTCTCTGCTTACGCCACTCTGAATTGGGCACGGAAAACAGCACTCTCTTCGGCAAACGATGATTAGGCATGCGCAACACATGTCCCAACCAACGCAGCTTCTGGTGCTGGACACATTCTTCAATGGAAGTACCCGTTGCACAACCCAAAACTCGCTTTCTAACTGCCTCGTTACGGATTCGCCGACACCATCCCACACGAGCTATGGTTCTGAGACAACGATTGTCGAACACCTGAAGACGTCTCAGTTCCGCTGCTCGAACAGGCCAAGTCTCACAGCCATACAACAAAACAGCCCGCACTGTAGCTTGATACACGCGTCCCTTGAGATTCAGGGACACACCACTTTGACGCCATAGGTGTCTCAAATTAGCAAACGCGACCCGAGCCTTGCAGATTCGTGCATTTACCTCATCTGTCACACTACAATCAGAACTAATACAACTTCCAAGATATGTAAAACGCTCCACAACTTCCAGTGCCTCTCCCTGGATTGTAAGTGGCGTGTTCAGTGACTGCATGTCCAGGAGCATGACCTTACACTTTTTGGGTGCAAAGTGCATACCAAAGGACGGGATGACTTTGGTCAGTTCATCTAAAAACACCTGCGCCTTCTCCTCCTCTTCAAAGATAAGAACGATGTCATCTGCATATTCCAGATCGACAAGGTTTTCGTCAGAGGCTATTTGAACACCGGGGTTTTGGAGACCTTCCAGCGTTCGTCTCATTATTTCATCGATCACGAAGTTAAACAGGAATGGGGAGAGTGGGCATCCCTGACGGACGCCACTTTGTGTACGGAAGCTTTTGGAGAGCTCGCCGTATACTCTCACACGTCCGGAAGTCTTGGAATACAAAGAGCTTATTATGTTCACGAACTTCCGGGGCATTCCTTGGTGGGCAAGCGTGTCAAGCAGAACAGACCGGTCAACCGAGTCAAATGCGCCTTGGAAATCCAAGAATACTAGAATTGTGGGTCGCTTATACGTATGGCGTTGTTCTAGCACCTGACGAAGTGTGAAGATTTGGTCAACGCAACCCCTACCAGGCCGGAATCCCGCTTGCTGCTCTCGAGACAGTGTCTCACGAGCCACCGTAAGGCGACGAAGCACAAGTGACGCCAACAGTCTCGTTACGACCGGGGTCAAGCTGATCCCCCTGTGGTTGCCACACTCACTACGAGCCCCTTTTTTGAAAATGGGCACTATCACCGACTCTCCCCAGTTGTCTGGGACAGACTCCTTTTCCCAGATGCAGGCAAACAGATCAGACAGGCGTTGACTGAGGATTTCACCCCCATCTTTGAACAATGCGGGTGGGAGGTCATCCGGACCAGAGGCTCGGTGGCGCTTGAGAGAACATATGCAGTCATAAACCTCCGAGGCCGTAGGTGGTTCCACGTTCACCGTCCAGGGTTCTACGTCACCTGTGGGTTCCAGATGGGCGCCAGCTGGTGGCCATGACAATTGTTGTTCGAAGTATTCGGCCCATCGGTCGAGACGTTCTTCT
The DNA here is from genome assembly GCA_003604175.2 of Clonorchis sinensis. NCBI lineage: Eukaryota > Metazoa > Platyhelminthes > Trematoda > Opisthorchiida > Opisthorchiidae > Clonorchis > Clonorchis sinensis. The sequence goes on from NIRI02000074.1 coordinate 63,738, forward strand.
TTATTCGAGATGGTCACTCCATTCCGATCCTTGATAGTTTCGCTCACAGGTGGTTTCCGGGGACCGGTCGCACGGATCAACTGAAATAATCTTCGGGCATTACCGGATTTCTGGGCCTCTTCCATTTCCTTGGCTTTCTGTGTCCACCACACTTCGCGGTCGGCTTTCACACTCGCCTTCACTTGACGTCTGATAATTCGTCGCACCAAGTTATGTTCCGGGCCGGCTGGGATATTTCTCCGAGATTTAAGCAGTGCCACCGTTCGGTCTGATATCCAGTGCTTGAGTGCGCCTGGTGGTGCCGTGCCACAGGCGAAATTCCCAGCACTATGCAAAGAGGTGGCAATCTCGTCCCAGTATGCGTTCACATCTGATGGTGGAGCATTTGGAAGAGACCCTAGAAGACGATTCTGGTAAGTTCGTCTAACATCCGGATCTGCCAGTCTCTCAGTTGCCAAGCGATTTGTCCGCACCTTACGCGGTCCTGGAAAACGTAGGGAGAAGCGACTCCGGACGAGCGCGTGGTCGGAATCCACAAATGTGTTCCAAAACGACCGGCAGTCAGTTACTGATCCGCGCCATCGGTAACTGATGGCGATGTGGTCGATTTGAGTTTGTGGTCGGCGTGTCGTTGGAGGACACCATGTGGCCAGACGACTTCGGCTATTCCGGAAGTTAGTACTGCATAGAAACAGCCTGCGATCAGCACACAGCTGAAGCAATCGTTCCCCATTGTCCGTACGTACCGAGTCCAATCCATGTCGACCTCCTAATTGAGTCTCAGATACGCTAAGCCTGCCCACTTGTGCATTCAAATCTCCGGCAACCACCACGATGTCTGAGCTTTTAGCTCGCCGCAGCAGGGCATTCAGGGCGTCATAAAACCTGTCTTTGACGGTGTCGGAGCTACAGTCAGTTGGGGCGTACGCAGACACGATAAACAAACATCGATCAACATCCCGCTTGTGAGACTCCTTCACAGACGTTGCCAGACGAACCGCACAGAGGCGACTATCAACAGGTATCCAGTCAAGCAAGGATACTTCCGCCCGGTGACTTAGGACGATACCAACCCCTGCACATCCAGCTGCAGCAGCCTCTGGATCACCAGAGGTGCGCAGTCGGAAGCGAGTGGAGACTGATGGGGCGGTTAGCTCAATCACTGTGCTTGCATCTTGAATTCTTGTTTCCGAGACACAGCACACATCAATGCCAAGCGAGTCCAGTGTGAGAGCAAGAGCAGCTTGTTGTCCTGCTTGCTTCAGAGTGCGCACATTGAAGGCGGCCAGATAGACTGAGTGTCGAGGCTTGAAGAGTGATTTGGAGATACCTGAGGATGTCGGCGCCATGTGACGAGCAGATGCTGCACGCAAAACCGATGCAAGACGAACGGAGTCATCAGTCCTAAGTGCTGGGCCTACAAGAGGAGAGTTATTAATGGGGCGGGGAGAGGGGGAAGAAAAAGTATGTGAAAGAGAAAGAAGGGAGGCGTCAGCAGTAGCCTGTTTTCGCTTACCCGCCCTGCTGTATGCAGCAAGTAAGGCGACCCGGCTGATGGCACCACGCGACGGCCGATGTGGCATGAGTTTTTTTGTATGTGTGCAGTTCATGGTTGTACGTGGGCTAGGATACTGTCAGGGCGCCCACACCTAGACAGGAGGACGATTAGGGTCCTCAACCAAAGCCTTTGGCTCAAAAGCCTAACCGCAAGGCAGCGGTGTTTGGCGGGAAATGCAAATGCATTACTGTTTCTACGGAACAATTCGCCACATGTTCCAACCCCCAACCTGGAGGACCAGGAGACTGTGTTCGTCAGACCTCTAGCCATTGACCAACCTGGTATGAGAGACTCTGTGAGTGTCACAGGGACACTTCCCAGTATAGCTCAATGGGTCGCTGAGGTGCGCAAACCGCCACACCACGGTAAGGTCCAGTCTCTTCGTGACGGAGTAGATCAAAATGAACATAGTGGATCATTGGCTCACTCAGTGAGTGACTATGAATATCGTTCTGTGGATGAAAAAACCGGTTGTTTTTCCAGAGACTTGCTCACAATACTTGCCAATGAATGTGCCGCTTGCAAAGTGAGATGTCTGGATTACTATTAAACCAGCAATTCCTCCCAGTGTCGAATAAGTGTTCTATTTACGTAGTTTATATTCTTTCGTATAAACGACACTGTTTACTTGGTTCTGGTAATTTGAGTAACTGGGCCATCGTCGACACCACAGTTGCAAAATAATCGATTAAAAATATTCAATTCACAAGTTATCTTACTGCCCCAAAATAAGACCATACAGGTACCACATTTTGTCTATGTAGGTGCTATTTATAGCAGGAAGCAGCTATTTAAGTTAACTCGCTGCTTCTGTACTACACAAGCGCTTACCTTGCCGATAGAGTGAGCAAATTCGTCCAAGAGAATTAGAGACCTTTCTGTTGAAAACCTGAGAGCAACTAAGGCCAAGTTCAGACTTAGAGAATCCGAGGAACGATCGAGAACAGCGAGTGTTTCAGTGCATGTGATAGCGTATATTGCATCCATTGGTCCAATTGTCGCTTCCTCTGCGGGAACGAAACTCCCAATCTGACTCAGGTACACGGTAATACCGATCTACAACAGAAAAAAATTTACTGAATATTTTCTGGATTTGGTAAACTACTGGGTAAATGTATCTCTCAAGAAAATTTTTTTGCTACTTTTTCAGACTGATTACTGACTTTTACAACCGTGAGACTGATGAACATTAGCCTGCACTTCGTGCACTCTTAGAGTTCAACAGCTTTAGAACACCTGGTTTCTCCGGCTCAGGACGTGATGATCCAAAATGAACCGGAGGATTAATCATTGATGTCAGATATCTAAAAAAATCTCATTCTTACAAGTTACGTGCATCTGGCATGTTCCGTCTGTCCGTTTTGTATCTGAATCGTCCACGCTACTACTCAACCTCATTGCATGTCATCAACCAGGCGTATTCACCGTAGCCATCCGCATAATACAACAGTGAGATAAGAAAATTAAGTTCCAATTTTCAGCCAGAACGGATGGCGCTGTTTGGAAAAGATATGCTGATTCACTGAGAGGTATACCGAAAAACACTCAATTATCTGTCTAATCGAGGTTGTCACGTAACATGCGCGGGGATCTGCTCACTATTATATTTAGAGTGTAGCCGTATGAGTGGCTTATAATGATTCAGGAAGGTAACCCAACAGTTCGGCTTGGTCTGTAGCAGTACGCTGAGCACAAGTAACTCAAAAGGACAAAGTGATTCACACTTCTGGTCAAAACATATTCATTGTCAAGTTCTTGTTTTGTCGCTATGTTGCCGTGGTTCATATAACCATCACGCTTTAGTTCTGATGTCAGCATGAATTTATTTATATACACATGTGACGACAAGACGGCACAGGTGCTGTGTCGATACATACTGTAGTGTTTCGGCCAATGGACTATTAGATCAGTGCGGGCAACATGGACATAGAGGGATGGAAAGTTGAGTGTTGGCAACCCACTCGACTCGACAGTGTCAGTCTGTGTTGTATGGAGATGCTTCCAAGTAATTTATCAACTAAGCTATCTTAGGTGCGCGGAACAGGTCTGACATTGATACCGGTGATTTCATTTAGGTGGATAGTTATCATGGCACAACAGCTTTTTGTCACCGGTGTGTTTCGCGATCTTTTGTCGTCGTAAAGTGGTGAAGTGTAACAACCTAAGACGGCTGGGTGTGGAACTGCTGACCGATTCAAGGCACACACACTTCATGTTTTCAAAAGTATTACAGCTTGTCAATGACTGACGAATGGGTGAAAAACAAACACTAACCTGCTTAATGTACACACTTTTCCCACTGGCATTCGGTCCAGTCACCATCGTGGTCCTTCCGGTTTCATTCCCCGAGTAGAACGAGTTGCGTATAGTATTGTTGGATACTAAAGCTTGGATGGGGTGCCATCCGTTCTTGATATAGATAACACTACTGTCCACCAGTTTCGGGCGCACACCGTTCATCGAACTAGCTGCCAGCGCGAAGGCACATAGACTGTTAAGACAAAATAAATATAATCATGATGACCTTTTTGTATCTATGGGTTCTGCGCGTAGTTATCGTGTGCTCTTAACATTATGAATGATTTCCACTGACTACAAGCGCCAGCTTCCTTCAGCACTGGAATAAACCAACGATGCATTTCCTACATTATTGTGGAATGTATTTTTCACTTGGGAATACTGAATTGTATTTTGGGTCCCAGATGAAATTGCACTCTGCAAGTGAAGTGAGTGTATGCCAAAAAGTCTAAGGACAGTTTATAGTGGATGACTCTGTATCGAAGATCGTCAGCAGTGTGCTCCCACGAATCTTTAGAGGCAACCATCCATTTTACTACGAATGACTAGGTGTCATTAGCTTCCACTCAGGGAGCATATAACTTTACAATCCCATAATCGCAGTCCACCTCACGTGATTGTTGCTTGAGTGAGACTTGAATACTCAGTTTGGGCAAGCTGGAATCAGGATACACTTGGAATGGGGGAGAGGGCGAAGTCCGATTACACTGAAGAATAAGCTGACTCTAGGCTGATGTGTCCATCACGAGGTAGTATGGGCAACGAAGAAGAGCATAAAACACTTCCTCGCTTCTATGAATCTCTGATGAAAGACACCTCTTTCACAAGACTGCTTGATCGTAGAGGAAAAAAATCCAACTCCGGAAGGGATATCCGTTCAACACAGCGAAATTCCAGTAAATTACATCCCATGAAACACGTTCATCATTGGACAAGGTATGACCCATCTTCTTTAATTGATAATAGAGCATATTTTCTCCGGGCTACTTTTCCCTGTGTACAGAGAGTACTTCAATACTGTTCGCTGGATGAATGCATTCCACCTTGTACAAATCCATTAGTTGGTAGTAACCGCAGGCATTATAGTGAACTCAGGGAATTTCGAATCCAGATAACTCAACTCAGGCTATCACTGACATCGTTTCACAAACAAAAACAATTATCAACGTTGGGCGGGCAGATATCTGCGTGATCCTACATGGAAATTCAGAAAAAAAGCCGTTCGACGACTAGTTCGAAGGTCGAGGAGACTTGAGTATCACTGTAACCACTATCACTCCCGTAGACTGTCGCTGTCAATGAAATGAGATCAGTAGAAAAGAAAACGTCAATGAAACGATCTTGGCACCGTTATTGAATTATTGAGACGGAGTAGATTATCACCTCACTGAATCAATGATGGACTGAAACAGCTGAGCGGTCATGTGGATTCCACACACTATACCTCAGTTCTGAGTCCAATAGCCATGTTTGATGTGTTAAGAACAACAGCGCGTGCTGAATTTGCATAGCTAACTCAAATGGTACGCGGGCTCTAATAGCATCCACTTATCTTATGACAAACAAAATAATGCTTCTAAATAGTGACCAGTAAAACGAACAACATGACGTTTGCTGAAAGGACTCTGACTTCAGAAAAAAAAACAGCTTTACACGCAGAACAAACTACAAAACTCAAGACTTACCAGTCGATTTCGGCCGCAAACTGATGCGCCCGCAGTAATTCTCCCGCGTGTTCCAGTATCCTGTCTTGTAGTCTGTGCATGATTGCTGTTTCGGAATCTGATTGGGTATGAAGCAATGAATGAGAAAGCTTAGTATCCCAGCAATGGGTATCGGTAGCAGCTACTTTTAAATAGCTGCTTAATATGTGGAGCTTTTCCCATAGTAATTCCGGTCTGATACCGAAGAAAACAGAACGGGTCAGGTTAATTTTGATTTCCGTTTTTATCACTTACGTTTATTGCATTTTTATTCTCAAGAGCCGAACCATGTAATTTTTACTTGGATTTTGATGACATTATTTTTTACTTGCAAGGTTGCATCTTAAGCCTTAGGGGCCAAACTGCAGCGTGACAAGCTTCTCGGACGATACTTATGAGGGGAGTGGATGACAAAATTTTCGAAATGGTATGCGTTGTTGTCTCCTTCCACTCACATCCATCTATCGTATAGTGAGAAGAAAACTGGTAGAAATAAACCAACTGGTCACACCATTCGTTTGAACAAAGTTGCTGATTTTCCTAGTGATAAGCTAGAATGAGTGAGGCTCTTCTTTGGTCTGGTGTCCCATCGAGTTCCCCAAAATGTAGAGGATTTTATATTTTCAAAAACATTCTTGGTTAGTAAACTTGATATGGATGTGCGGTCTGGTTTTCAGATTGAAGATGACTTTGTTTTAGGGATCGTGTTTCTTATTGTATGACCATCTCGGTGGGTGATATTTGTGCTGACTATCCACTCACTCTGTTGCTCCCACTGGGTACGAATGACTTCGCTCCATCCACTTAAAACGTCTTGTCTAACTTATTTAACTGTCAGGGTTACAGAGCGTAATTTCATTTCGAAAGTATGCTTAGATGAAATTCTTTTCAAGTGGTACTGTAAATACATCGTGAAGGTGTTCGTATTACTATATGAACGTCTATTCGCTAACTTTCCCTGGCAGTTCCTCGGTTGAAATGCTTACTCGTGTGATGCATACCTCTTACGTTACGTAAGACGGTGTTATATATATATATATATATATATATATATAACATACGTACGAAAACCAACCAATAACATTGAAGAGTGGCAATGCACTTACCCCAATATCTTCTGGGGTTACCTACCGAACAGAGTTAGTTAAACTTGTCTTAAGGAATAAGTACCACGCCCACTCGTATCCGTTTTCAGTACTATTGAGGCTCTTTCTTTTACATTTACAACATATTAAGGCGTAACACACACTTGTGGTCCGTTGGTGGGCACAAGCGCCGCAGTTTCGCATGGCAGGCGCATCTTCGGTGCCCCCCTATCCCTCCTACTTAATAGTTCGTCGGGTGACAAAAACTTTCTCTGTTCCAGTAGCCGGCGTTATGAGGCCGATCAAGCAAACCGATCACTAAAATGGTTGTCAATTGAAGCCCCACCGGAAGTTGATTCATGTGACACAGTACCGACCACGAGCAAAGTATCATGCGGGATTTGAGTAGTTGTCATTTTCTGTTGTACATGAATGCTAGCAGTGGGAATATAACAGGATCGACTGGATTTTTGGTAAAACGAAGATAGGAAATATAATCTGACCTGACAACGGTACAGTCTGCGATCAAGAGAAACGAAAACAGTATGCTAGGGACAACCTGCGTCGGTTGAAAAGCACTTTTGAATTTTCATATCTGGACTTAGTTTTGGAACTTTAAACAATACAAGGGGCGTATTGCTGCTAACCTTATTGTAAGTTTCTCTGATACAGTTTCTGAAGTAAGAATGCTTTACCACAAAGAGCGACATCCCATAAAGAAAGCTGTCTCTCCATTCTCGAAAAAAAGCTACTGAACATGACTTCCTTTAAGGGACTATTCCTTTAAATGACAAAGCAAATGTTACCAATTTGACCAGTTCTGTTAGATTGACCCATCCATGTCAAGTGTGACCGAACTAGCAATTACCTTTTGGACTAAATATTTCGTCCTTAGGCCCAAACATTTCTGTTAAGTTTAACATACAAAGTCAAGAACATGGAATATACATGCTGTGGTGCCGTTTAGATCACACAATCCTAAGCAGAATGCAACGGAGACCTAAAGTGTGACTCAGATTATTGATAATGAGGACAAAATATGTATGCATGTATATCGTGCACCGTAGTATGAATGCAAGTACCCTAATGCATCAAACAGGATCGTTGTTCTTGGCGATGAATCTGAGTAATACGATTAGCTGTTCTGTGTGGGTGGTCCCATAGGTTCTTGCTCCAACTTCTGTAAGTGACGTGTTGGAAAAAATGGGAGTGAATGGTGTATGCGAAACATTATCACCAACGTTGGTAGCAACAAATTGACCCGTTTTCCCGTGATCGACACTGTAGCACCTGGAACCAGTGTGCCAATGGTACACGGTTTATAGCTGCTAAATTGATTGCTTGACTGATTGTCACCAGTAAAAAAACGGGCTTCATTGCTGTACAACCATATCAATCTATCTGAGTGAAGTCTCATAGTAGAAAGAAAAATACAGGACAGAGAGGAGGATCTAGAGCTAATCTACACCAAACATCCCATAAACCTACATCTCCAACATCAATAAGACAATCTGCGTGCAAACTGACAGCATGAACGCCACTGACAGCGGTGAGCCACTATATCGTTCATCATCTCCAACGGATCACGTGGACTCTCTCTTGGAAAACGAAGAGCTGCAGTAGCGCCCAGGTTTTTGTGACATCCTTCATTCCCTTCTACCTCAAATTGTGTTGCACTCTAGTTTTCACTGAGTTAGGCACAGAAAACGGTACTCGTTTCGGCAGGCAGTAACTCGTCTTGCGTACCACATGGCTCAGCAACGTTAGCTTTGCATTGTTGGATGCATTCTTTGGGATAATTATCCTCTACATTCTCCAAAAGCCAAATCCTGTGCAACTCGTTTCGGTTTTGTTGGTTCCAGCCGATTATGGCGATATGTCTGAGACATCGGTGGTCAAAGGCCTGAAGATGTCTCAGATCCTGTGCTCGAAGCGGTGAAGTCTCGCAGCCGTACAACAATAGAGCCTGTAGGCTGATTCACGCACCCTTTGAAACCCACTGGGATAACTTTTTGATGTCGCAAGTGTTGTAACTCGGTAAATGCAATTCTGGTCTTCGAGCTTCGTGCCTTGACTTCATCTTCGCACTACTTTCCGTGGTAATGCAGTTTCCGAGATAAGTACAATGTTCCACAACTTCTAGTACCACACCTTGAATACTCACAGGCATGCTCAAAGACTGTACGTCATTCAGCATGACTTTACACTCTGTGGATACTAAGTAGATAAAGAAAGACTAGATGATATCATTCAGCATTTCAAGTAATGCGCTTTTGGCTCTTTTAAAGCAATGAGAAGATTGTCATCTGCATCTCCCAGGTAGACAGAGTTCTCGGAGAGATTTGAACGCTGGAGTTTCGAAGAATTTCGAGGGTTTGACTCACTATCTCAATAATAAAGAAATCAAACAAAAATGGAATGGGCCTCCTTGTCAGACGACCCAGCTTGTAAGAAAGCTTTCAGAGAGCTCCCGTATATTCTCAAGCCCCCAAAAGGCATGTGGAACTAAACGGTGCATGAAATTCACCCACTTCCGGGGCATACCCTGTTGCGCATGCGCTTTGAAAAGCACCAAACGGCTGACAAAACCGAACGTATTCTTGAAATCAGGAAGCACCAAAACTGTAAGGCCTATATAACACCTTCTCTGCCGGAATCCTGCTTGCTGTTGTCAAATCCCGTTTTTATTTACCTTCGTGAGACGACGTGGAATAAATGACGCAAAGAGTCTACTCATAACTAGGGTCAAGCTAATTTCCCTGTGACTGTCACACTCGCTGCAGGCCCTCTTTCTGAGAATAGGGACCACTATCGACCCATCCCAGTTGCCTGAGGTGATCTCTTCCTCCCGGATAGTGGCAAATAAGTTAGACAAGCACTGAACGAGGATTTCACCTCCATCAGTGAACAGAGCGGGTGGGAGTTGATCAGGGCTGGCAGCTCGATGACGCTCGAGGGACAAAAAGCATTCGCTTATTGGCGAATACATAACGGGTTGCAAAACCCCTGTCCAGGGCATCGTTGCCGGTTGGACATCCGGTTGAGGAACTGCAAGTAGCCAGTTGAATTGGTCTTGAAATTCTTCAACGACGATTCACGAGCTGTTCTTTTATACGGACAAATGAGCCGTTTTTTTCAGTGGTCCTGGTGCCTTCCTCTCGCCTGGTGTGCGTATCAGCTCAAACAGTTCAAGCAAATTCTCGGATTTTCTTGCATCCTCAATCTCTTCAGCTTTCTGGATCCACCAAGCTTCTTGATACGCGCAGGTGCTTTTCTCCTTTCAAATCTGACACTCCATCTAGCAGTATTGTGGTCTCGATGAGGGGGAATGCGTGTCCAAACTTCGAGCAATTTTAGACTGCTACTTTGGATCCAGTGCCTAAGTCTAGCTGGTTGAACCATTCCACAAGCGGAGTGTCCAACTTCTTTCGGGGTCACAGAATGTGTCCAGCACCAGAATCTGTGCTAGCTAGGCCATGTATTGCAAACGCCGAACAATCGTTTTCGAAAAGAGTACTATTTTCCATATCCATTTCAGACTGATGACTAGCCCTTGACCTGGCAGAGGGGTATGAAAGAGATTGCGAAAAACTTGGGTGCTGTCTGTACTACTCGCTTGCCAGGATGGGGACTGCGTGATCCCACTGAGCCTGGTTGGAAACGCTGCAAGATATGGCCTTCAATCGATATCAATGACATTCTTGTTGTCAGATTCTGTCCAAATTGCCCGAACGAGTGTCTGGATGTGTAGGTACCTCGGAATGATTGTAGTTGGCTACCACTAATTCCCTTCCATGTCTACTTTTATTCTTTTCTTCACAATAAGACTTTCAAGTAAATCATGGTTGCACGGCAGCGAAGCATCAGTGTTGAACATTGATGTCATGCTGTCTATGATAATGATGATGACAGACAGTACCTTCTGGTAAGAGTCAAAATTAAGAGACGGCTTGTCTGAAATGCACATTGGTAAATGGCTTTGGTAGGTTTGCTTGACACAAAGGCTGGAGAGCTTCTCAATGGTCACGTGAATGGTGCCGGTCTTGGACGCCTCTAAAAAGCGCAACGAACAAGCGAATAATCTGAATCCACATAGGTGTTCAAGAACAAATGACACTCAGCAATTGACCCACGCCACCTAGAACTAATGGTCTATCTGTGTTGATGGTTGACCTGTTGCCGACCGGTTTCGTTTGTTTCGGAAGTAGGTACTGCGCAGAAACAGTCTTTGGTCAGCACAAAACTGCATAGGCGTTCGTGGTCTTCCGTAGGTCTCGATTTCAGCCGAAGACAACCACCGAATTGAATTTCAGCAGAGCTAACTCTACTTCTTTGTGTATTCGTACCCCTGGTAACAACAACACTATGTGAGATCTTATCCCGCGCAACGGAGCGCGTCTTAAAAACTAAATGCATCAGATCTACAGTCCGTCAGAGCGCAAGCAGATATGATGAACAAGTAGTAATTGACGAGATGTTTAGGAATTACTCTCACAAACGTTGCTAAATAAAGTGCAAAGAGGGGACTATCAGTGGGCAACCATCTAACGCGTGACCCTTCAGCTCAGTGGCTTAGAATAATACCAACCCCAATCGAACCAGCGGCAGCACCATTGGATTACCAGTAGTCCGCAAGCAGAAGGAAGTGGAAATCAGTGAGGAGGTCATTTTAGTAACCGTACTTTGTTCTTGAATCCCTGTTTCAGACAAACAGCACACAGGCGAAATCGAGTCCAGCGTACATGAAAGAGCTGATTATTGCCCGACTTGTTTCAGGGTGCGAACGTTCAGGGCTGTCAGGTGGAAGGAGTATCGGGGTTTGAAGCGTGATTCCAAAGTGTCCGTGGACATGGTGGCCGAGGCAACTATAAATACTGTAGCTAGTGGCGATGGGATTTGTCAATCCTTAAAAGTGAGCGTACGGAGTTGTCATTAGAAACGGCGCAATGAGGTGGAGAATAGGGAGGTGTCAGCAACAGTCTCTTTTTGCTTACCCGCCCTCCTGTATGTACGTGTGGAATTTATGACAGTACTTAGGATGGGATACTGTTAAGGAGCCCATGCCTAAACATGAGGAGGATTATATTCCTCAACCGAAGCCCTTGGCTTATCTGTACAGTGTTGGGCGTTGTTTGTGTCGGAGTTGCGTCCCAGGTTGTAAGCCATTTTGCTTCTGGACCAAGTCTCAACGACGGACGTGCAGATTGTTATACACGCCGCGTTGCTTTTGCACTTCAAGAACCTGGTATCTGTGATTACTACACTTGAATTACAGGGCCACTGATGTACACGCATGATGATCGGTTTTGTGAATATGCTCCAAGCTATGAACTATTTTAGGTGCGTCGAAGGCTCGTAGCTCATGGAAATATTTTGGCTCCCACGTTATACTGCAATTATTCGTTGACGTTCCCACTAACTTGGTGACTGACCTGACTCCTTAGTTCGGCACATAGTGGGTCTTGTAGAAGTAAAGTGTTGTGTTTCACCGAATTGAAGTAACTACGCAGAATTGAGCTGCTGAATGAATAAAATTTTTTAGTAACGGTTTGTGTCAATTTGTAATACGATGATCGTTTGCTTGAGATGTGGTGCAACACGCTTGTCACCAGTTGGGTATACCGACACCCGTTGAAACGTCCTACATAAAAGCGAGAGGAAATATATTGTTTTTATGTAACATAGTTTATTCTGACGCGAGTTTTGAGTGCTAGGAGGGCTTAACCTAGTAACTGCCACAGTTGCTATCTGCTGCCTCCGAAAGACCACCGCGACAACGCAGGTGAAAAAAATTTGATGGCGATCTTAACATGAGCAAGGAAACTTGGCAACCCAAGCCAGTAACCACTTTTAGATCTTTCTGTTGGTACTGGATAATCTTGTTGCCAGGGCGATGACCAGAAAACTTGCAGACGATAAGTAGTTTCAGCTTGCTTTGGTACATGCGTCAAAATTAGCTACGAATCTAATATAAAAACAGTCAAAATAGTTCCTAGCTTTTCACTGTTACCAAGATGCACCTGATGTTTACCACCCTATGGGGCGGAACAATCTCACAAATGCTAGTAAGAAAACAGGGACTGGAGAGCATTCACAAAACTGGCAAGTGCTTTGCTTCTTGGACATGCCACTTCTGTTTTTTATATTTACAAACTTTTTTTGTAAAAGCTTTAGGGTTAAAGTCAGTTACTACTAATGTATAATCGTTTAAAAAAGTTCTGCTCAGTTATTCTTATCGAAAGTCTGATGGGGTATAAAACTTACCAATAATTGCGTACATCACATCTCCGAAACGTTGGTCCAACTCTTGTGAAAATTTGTTAGAACTTGTTACAACATACCTCGGGTCGTGTCATTCCGATAATAGGCCATGTCGTTGTCAGTAAACTAAATTGAAATGGAAAATTAAGTAGGGAAAACAAAAGTTTCGCATACAAAAGGCAATTACCTTCTGACATAGTTAGATGAAACGACAATGACTTCATTAATAGAGCAAAGTCGCTCTGGGACGTCCCAGACATCTCGACATTAGGTTGTTCGATTGTCGCCCTTTTCAGTCGTGTCAGTCTAGCATGTTGGAGTTGTACTGAGCATCGCGGTAACGTAAACAGTGAAAATAGTGAATATCAAAGCACAATTTTTTTAGTAATTCAACGAAACAGCTCCACTCTGGAGGCGATCCTCGGACAGTATGCAAGGTTTGGAACGATACCCCGGAACAAAAGTTAAAATAGGAATAGACAGTGGATGACGTCAGATGGATGGTACTCTTCTACTCTTCTGAGGAGAAACTTGGTTACGTGGGAGGTTGCGTTATTCTAAGTTTTGCTCCATGAAATTGTGTGGCCCTTCAGGAATCAACACACATATCTTTGATTAAGTATATTGCTTCGCACAACAAGTCTTATATGAGAAGATTTGAAGACGTAAAGTGGGGAACTGACCATTACTTTCATTTTTTACGAAAAAATTAATGGAAAATTTTTTAATGACTGAGTGTTCCGTACCTGAAGGCAGAAGCTAATGGGTAGAAAACGATCCGATCTAAATAGCCCCGACGTGTAAATCACTAGATTAAAGGCTTTTCATATCGTGGCAGGGGGAATAAAATGGGGTGGCACGGATGTTAACCTAGATTGTCTTAATTTACTCCATATATCCGCATCAGTGACCTGCAATTTACACAAAGTGTCAGACTTTAGTCTAAACAAGTGTAAACACAAGTTAGATTGAAATGAATATGTACTTCTTATCCATGATTACATTAACTCTTAACATGCCACACTTGGCCCATTAGGAAGAGGGTTCAATTTGAAAAGTTTTCGGTTGCAGGAAAGGTATTATTCATAGTTTAATCAATTGGTGGAAGCGATATGCTTCTGCTTCATGGGCCACAGAACTCAGTTTCTTCAAGACTTTAATGAACTTATTCTTCGGATACATTAAACTATTGGGTCTCCAAGTTGGAGCTTCGGGAAGTGTGCTGAGATACTATCTATCGCTGCTATTACTGTATGATACATGAAAATTACTGGATACGACAGTTATTAAGGAAGATTAACCATAAAAAACAATCGAAGAAGCCTCCTTTTTGCCCGTTTCCTAGTTCTGTGAGATAATAAAATACATATCCGGCCACAATGCTTCACAAAGGGGCGTTTCCGGTGCGTGAGATTTGCTGGTTACGGACCAACGAATACCAAACGTTAAGTTCCTCTGTTATAGTTTCTTCAAGACCAACGTTCATTAGGCAGAATCGTTATCAGAAGTTCTTCTCTAATAAAAATGGACGCACTTCTATGACATCGTCAACTTATATATTTAAGAAGAAAACGAAGCCAACTAAATTGCACGCAAACTAACAAATAAATGGTCACATTGAGTGCACCCACTGTCAAGACGAAGGCAAGCACCCAAGCCAAACATTGAAACACGCATTCTCGCGCTTACTGAGAAGACTCTTCACTGGATGATTTACCACGGATACCACCCAGAGTCACACGCACGTGCCACTCGCTCCATGTCTACCCAGAAGAATGTCAACGAATTTAGTGAGTCGACCGTCGTTCTACACAGTGAGCCAAGCATTGGATAAGGAGGCTTGGTATATATTAAAAAACACTACATATGTCGGAAAAACTAATCATGCCATAAATGACCAATGACTACGATGTGACCTATTATTTATTGGCTGACTTTCCTGTCACGCACGTAAATGATTGCATGGGAAGATAGGACCCATAGTCAAATAACTGCAAGGACAACAAGAATGGGGGAAAGACGCATCCAACGGAACGAAGCATTTAAATGACATGGAGGACGAATGGTCGCATGTAACATGGTCAGTTGGGATCGGACAGATAAGAGTTAACTCGAGTCTTGAGTAAAGGTGCGTTGAATGACGAAGCGAAGGAGACTATTCCAGAACTGTGCGGTTCTGTGGGAAACGAAGGGAATAAGGGTTCTATGAGGCAACGGTGGGTTTTCACTTGAAAAAAATTGACTGCAATTGCATGAATGGATGGCATGGGAAATGGAACAGAGGATGACAGCCTGAAGGAAATATTGTTGTGACAGCAGCAATAGACCAAGTAAAGAATGGCTACGTCTCATCGGCGAGAAAGGGATTAAAAGTGGTCTTTCAGGGTGGGGGAGGCGATAATGTACACAAATTTCCGCTTAATTTGGTGGGAGAGACGCCATTTCGGACATGACAGCAACATTCCGTGATTGAGTTGTGCTGAGAATTGCGGACGGGGGAAACTTGGAAAAAGAAGCAAATTTTAGCGAGCGGAATAGAAATCTGAATTTCTGAGGGTCAGCTCCGCAAATTATTTGATATGTGACGACTGGTGACGGTTATTGAAAATGAAAAATTAAGAGAAGAAAAACCCGGAGAATTGGGAGTGAAGTTGGAGCTGATGGATGAAATTGGTTTGAGATGAAACGGCCAAAAGAGCGGGATAACTTGAGGAATTTAAAAGGCGTCAGAATATCCAGAAAGTTGTCACGGCTTAGACTATATACATGAAGCGCTGTACAAGCGTTCTTGACTTCGTTTTGGGAGTTGATATACCTCGTGTACCTTTGGTAGTTATTTTGACGTGAACACTAGCTTGGTAGGCACAGACGGAGAACTAAGCTGAGGAAAATACTGTTACTACAGTTTCCAGTCTGGTTGACTAAAAGAGGGAACATTTCCCACACGGAAAATTTGACGAAAAGGCCTACATATCGCATTCAAATGGAAGCTTTCGAAATATCCAGGCACGGTAGGTCATTTTCACTAAGGAATTCCAGGGAAGATGAGCAAATGTTGACGTAGGCCAAAGGTCACAAAAGACACCTAAATTAATATAGATGGTTGTTTAAGGGAGCATCGCACTATCGGTGACGCAGATGTTTGGTGGGGATAAACCCCAGAATTCCCGAAGTACGTTCATTGCACACAAAGTTGGTGTAAACAGGGCACAACTGAATCTTAGCTGGATCGGTTCAAGTAAAATATAAGGTTGCTAGGAACTCGAGACGTACGCCTATCCAATGAGCACTAAGAAAGCCAAGCCTATCGTGAGCTGTGAAAGGATTTTAGGGACCTCGTGGGTGGTGTTCTTCCAAGAAATTAACCTCCAGAACTTTTGTTGAAATGATGGTTACTCCAATGGAGTGGCAGTTTTTCGAACGGGATCCACATTTCCCGATGGGAGTGCGCGTGAGTTCTTCGATGGAATGGTGCAACGTTACTGCATAGGCATTGGCAGAAGGGGAGAGCAAGGATTGGAATCAGTTCTGGACCGCCAAACTCCGGGCAACTGGAGGGAAAACGTTCCAGACCAGTAGGCTCTGATGTGTCATGAGAAAGAAAAAGACTGACGAGCGTCCCTAGTAGTAATGTTGGATAGGGATAAATGATTGGAAACTGGAATGTAAACGGGAACAAATGATGGGACAGATATGGTTTGATTGGAACCAATGTGTTGAATGAAATTTAGTCATCTGTTGCAGGAATCCAATAGCTCTACGAGAATCAAGAGTGGGAAGAAAGATGAGTGAACATAATTTATGGCTGACAGCCTCTGCAAAACTCCATAATGATCGACTGATCGACCAGCTAATTGACTAGCCATGCAGTTTGGTCTTGCCGATGGCACAAATTAAGTGAAACTAGAATTTTAGAACTTTTGTGGATAGTGGCATTTATGCCACCGACTTGTTTGCTCTCATGCTGAAGCAGACTTGGTAAAACCTCACAGGAAGGAGAACTTGTAGAAGTGTGGGGTAAACCTCAGTACGCCATCGTAAAAGACATTGGTAATATCGTCAACAGAAGCTGAAGGGTCACTCAAAATACAAGCACTCCGGAGACAAGACGCATGCTGAAGCAGTCGAAGGAAGACGCAGGGGTAGGTGGAATGAACGGCAGTGCGTAGATGCAGTGATCAGACACTGATCGGATAATCCAAATCATCACTGTCATCTGTAAGAACCGCGTACTTGTCGTACAGTGGTTGTAGCCGCCACAGTTTGGTTCACCGATGACTTGGGGAGGTGAGGTAGGTAGCTGCGCATTGGAGCCGGGAGTTGATAGATTGGTGCGTAAATACAGCACTGTCAGTGGTGGGAATTTGGAAGGGAGCTATGCATTGAAGGTGATAGCTTGGATGCACGAGCACCACTAAGGGCGCGACCGGGCCATGTCTGACATTGTCTCTAACCATTGATATAGCCCTCTCGGGGTCCCCATCCAGGGAAAGGGCAATGATCAGCGCAGCTGAGTTTGCTGATATTGGCTTTTACACTTCACTGCAAAGTCATTGTTTGTCCTCCCCTGGCTCGCTTCCACCCTTCACGTGGTTGTGCGAAAAGAACCATTTGAGGAAGTCGGTCGACCGGCATACGCAGCACGTGGCCAAGCCAGCGCAAAAAACTCTGTGTTGATCCGGTCTATATGCACCGAGTGAGCAAGTCGTTCTTGCTTTGCACGTTAAAATCGACCGCAAGGCACAGCTCACCTTTGGTGTCTGACAGCACATTAGTTTCACAGTTTCCACCAAACAGAACAAAAAGTTGGTTGTAAATTAGACGATTGTTGCTTTTTTCGCCAAGTTCAGCAACTTGTTTGCATATGTTTTTTCACCACTCATGGAGATATTGCCACTGCGCAGTCGGTCGGGTACTTCCTGTTTGCGTTTTTATATTGATATGAATGGCTGATCAGGGGCAGTTTTATCGCAACTTCATTGACCCGTTCACACTCCGTGTTCCGTTGTGGCCTGTTTTCCTCCGATTGGATTAGTTATTCCAATCCCTTCTAGTTTTAGCAGTTTGTTTTCTGTGTTTTGATCAGTCTCCTCCGGATTTGCACTGCGTTATGACTTGATTTCCTTAATTATTTTTGGCTGTTTGCGTTTCTCCGTTTTCCTCTTTAAACAGGATGGGCTCTGCATTTAGGCGGTCAATCAGATGTCTTTCCTTGTTCACCTGGTTCCATTTATTTTTCAGTTGAAGTTATGCCATATACTTCCGAGAGGCCCCCAACTAACGAATCGAAGGACACGATTACACCTGATCCTTGAACAGAAAGCAATGGTGGATTGAGGAATGTGAAAATTTCCGGTGAGGGACCACGCAGCTTTGATTAGGACTATGATAAATGGGGGAATATAGTCGGCAGTGGATTGAATTAGTCTACTGTTCCAACTAAGAACGTTGCAGAGTGAAGCTGTGAATACGCGAGGACTTCCGTCTTTTGTGGGTAGCTTTGTTTGGGTTATGGGGAGAGAACTGACTACCCAACCCGTGAACTTAAACCGTCTAACATTAAACGCTCACCAATGTCACTAGTTTTTCTCGGAGGATTAATTGAGGTGGGTAGTTAATTAACCACTGCTGAATCCTGATTATGAAAGCGGAGGCAGATCTGCTAGCATATGTGTTCTGTTGTGTTCGGAGGTCTGTTTCTCCAAACTCATCGTTCTAATTAACTTCTTTTAAGCTCAAATTCTGGTATTGCATTCAAATTACTTCTCTTGCCGCCTAAATATCATATCGCATCGCTCAAGTGTGAACACGTTCGCCTGTTCAGACGTGGAAATTCAGATGCGTCCAACGTGCGTGGGTGGAGTAGTGGTAACACGCTCGCCTCGCATGTCAGATGTCCGGGGTTCAAATCCCGGCACGGCCACTGGATATGCACTGCTGATGAGCTCTAATAAGAGCGCAACTCGAGTCCAGTGCTTCCCTTTGGTGTGGACTCATCGGAATAATTACGCCAGAACAGGAGTACGACCGTTCAAACGAGAGTGGTGTGAATATGAATAAATATCACAAAGTTTTCAGTGTTCAATTGTTTAACTTAAGGTTTCTCTAGATGTGGGAATCTCCTAGTGAGAAGTATGTGTAACTGACATGGTCAGTATGAAGTATTTTGTTTATGGAAAATGACTATCATCCGTTCAAGTGGCTTGATGAGACGGTTTACGAGGTGAGGTAAGATGAAGAATGAATACTTTTCAACCTATGGATACAAAGTCATGCTCATCCAATGTTTTTTCACTTTCTTTTCAATGACCACATCCGCTTGGTTATCACATGCCACACCGAATCAAGCCTGGTGGCCTCAGGTAAGCGAAAGTATGTATGCTGCTTTGTGTCATTAGCCAAACAGTGTCTGTTAGCTTATGGAAGAAGTCCGTACTTCTCAGTTAGAACTTTCGATAGAAATTAGTATAGAAATGATGGTTAAGAAACAGATGTGACTAAAAATGGTACTAGGTGGCTGTTTTCTTCCTTACGAAGAAAACTACACTTGCATTATTGTACTGATATAGATGCACGGAATTATGGAATGACGGTGATGAATAACGGTCAGCAAGGAACCGGCATAATAATTTAGTTTGAAATGGGAAATTTTGATGGAAACCCGCGGAGGATGAAAAACGGAAATTATGCATGAGCAATCAGCAGCTTGTCTGCAAAGTTTGATTAGTGGGGAATGCTTTTTATATTCATGGGGTTTACCATAGACAAACAAATAGAAATCTTGACCTAACATCGGAAAGCGAGCCATAGTTCAATAAAACGTTGTTTAATATGCCCTAACGAATGCATATATACGAAGCACACGACGTTCATATCTGTTGGGTTTGGGTAAGCTCTGTGATTACTTTCAATCAATTGGAAAAGTTTGGAACCGATTGAGAAGTCATCGTTTCAGAACAGCTTGGTAAACAATCGGTAGTTTACCAAGCTCCTCTGAAACTCTGTGATTACTCTTTACCTAGTGACTCCATACTAAATAAGATCTTCCTACATATTTAAATTTAACAATAAAGGTGCAGTCAATACAAAGAAACAACTATTTAAGGTTAATTTTTGGGGAAGTACTCACCAACGTTTTTGTGCACCCATCGGTTCCTGATTTACTATACCTTCAATTTTCCAAGCAGATCGCAGGAGATGAATTTCACACAGGAAGACAAACAGAAATAAATAGGTAGGATGTATGTAACCAAATAACTAAGCTTTCAGGCAGACGTTATTGAGTTGCCAATTCTTATGCGTGAAGTCGAAGTACACATCATTCGAACAAAAGTTATCACCAGCGGGTTACACTGCGGTCGTTCGCGATGGTGATATTAATATGGTGTTGATAACGATCATTCTGATACTGATTTAACCACCCGCCAGAGAGAATTATCCTATGTTGCGACTTCAAATTTTTCCCTCCTGAGTATATGCCAGTTCGCAACACTAAGATTAGCAGTTAGTTAGGGCGATTTTGAGCGATGATTAGGTAACATTCTTGAGCTGCCTGAGGAGTCTTCTCAAGAGATTTTGGAAAACAGACAGGGGTTAGCGGCAGACCCACGAAACGAAGCACAGGTTTTCATACGTGTTAGAATGCTGTATTTCACCGCTAATTTATGTAGTTCGCATTACCTTTTTATTTTCCATCTTTTCATTAAATTTCGTACAAAGTGCATATAAGCGTATCCAATCACAAATCATTAACGAGAGAAACTCACAGCATAGCTGAGATCACACATTTCTATATCCGGCGTTTCAACCTCGGTCTTTGGAATTTTGAGAAGAAATCCAACCTACGATAGCAGCGGAATTCGAAATGAGGGTTGAAGCAACGTTGTGTAGCATTGAAAGCCATCATTCATACGGATGTCATGTAACCTGACACAACAATAATTCTGACTGTGTCCTAAAAATATCATAATCGGAACGCAAATACACTCATTCAGAGATAGAATGCACAAAATTTTGGCACAAAATGCTACTTTGCATGCCAAAAACATGGCATGGAAGTAACCGGGTCGCGTGTTACGAACGTAGATCTGGAATTTGTCAGTTTAAAATGAATCCAGATGAAAGTTGGTGAACCCATTTTAGGTTGGTTATCTTGAGCCTACTGGTGATACTGGTGATATACTAGTGATACAAGCTAAAAAGAACTGACATATGCCGGGAATATTATTTTGGCATGCATACTGGGGCCGTTATCGAACTGATCAAATTGGACTTCCCTTCTAGGTTGTGGCTTAATGGTTTCATCCGGCGGTTCAGGTTTCCTGTTAGCCAGTGAGCCGGGGCTCGATAAGTCGAATTTTCATGCCAAGAATCAGAACAAGCGGTACCTCCAGGTTATGCATGTGAGCTCAGATATACAGTCTAGAAACCACGATGTAGATTAGTCGTACTTCTTGGAATGTGTTGGTGCACAGATTTACTGGTATACATAGTTGACGGCTGTCATTCTCACACATGGTAACTGAAGACTCGGCTCAGTATGACCAAAGGTGAAACGCAGCACATTTGTCTCCACATGATCTACGAATGTCGTTGCGGGAAGTAATGATGATTTCTATAGGTCCATGAACATGCGTCCATGAGACTTAGTCTCAGCGTCGAATATGGACTCAGGGACCGGATCTTCGTGGTGCGTTAGTACCATTTTTAGCAACCAACGAGCATGATCCAGTTAAAATCATGCGGTATTACAGCGCACATGGCATCGACTCATCCAAATGACAGAACGACCGCAAGGTGTACACCAGCTTTTTCCCCATACCAAGCGATACCAAACAAACAGGACCATTCGACGTCATTTGACCAATACCTTCGGCACGTGACTCTCATTCGCCTATCCTCTCTCTTGTGTGAACGAAGCTGTAGGAGATGGAATCACCGCATTTCGATGCACGGTTTGTGAGCTGTAGAAGTGACCGGAACTGTACTGGTCGCTCATGGGATACATGTTCGTCTGACAACCTCTTTATTGTGGGTTGGAATATTTGGCACCGTCTATGAATCAAAACGTGCTGTTTCGCTCCAAAACTTCATTGATGAAAGGTCCGTGGAGGACAACCTGCGGTTTGGCACCGCAAAATGTAAGTGGTTGGTGCCAGGTTTAGTTCTGTGAGATCTTCGCGCTGTCGCGGAAGGGGTCCATGTGATTCTGCTTGCGCGTAATTACGATGACCTTGGAACATGGCATTTGACCAACTAAGTGGTGAGCTTGTTTGTCTTTCTGTACTGAGCCGGCGGTAGTTGTGGTCTAAAAGTTGTTGGGGCAGTCCCACTGATGGCATCCTGGTTGAAGGCGATGCTCAGCTGAGCTTGGGTCACTTGGTTAAGAACTTGTGGTTTTGCTACTTTATGTCATTTTCTCCGCAGTCCCCCTCTTTTTACTTTCTTCTACGGTCTTCCGCAGGGTTTTCAAGACTATGTGATACCAGTTTCCACTGTTATCTGCCATATTTGTTCTGACCACCACTGCCTCGAAGTTGCGCTTTTCAACCAGCTTTTGGTTGATGAATCTAATGGCCCTCTTGTGTTTGGGCACTTTTGCAATACCTCAGCCCGCATGCACTCACTAACGAGAAGCCCGGGATTGAACAAACCAATGGTTAGTGTCCGTGAAGTATATAGCCATGTCATGCAGCCAATGGCGTTTCTTCATCGAAGCTATCGTTTTCACTGCGTAGCTCCTACTCTCTGCCATACCGGATGACCTGGACCACTTGATGTCACTTGGTCATAACCTGTCCTTCTTTGTGGACAGAGCTGTACCATCTGGAACCACTGCACTTCTTATTTGAAAAAGTAGACTCATTAGACTTAAACCGCTCGTGACTGCACAAACAATTCTTACGAACCTTGCGTCAACTACGATCATCTGTGCACACACCTCAAAACGCGCGATCTTCGTTGCCTGTGTGACACCAGAGGCTTGTACATCATCCGCTCCGACACCGCCTATCTTTACATTAAAGATCTTTTTTCACCTGTGGTTGTTCACCGTACACCACATTTACTAAAGTCAAATGCATTGTTACCTACAGATGTACATGCATGTATTTTGCATATTACTTTACCTGTCAAAGTTTATAACCGAAGGAAACCGCTGTTGCCTATATTTTCAACAAAATCCGAAGCATCTCTCGTTGTAAGAGGCACCGATACAGCATTAACCACGTTCAGATATGCGGATTTCCAAAGTATACCGAAAGTTATATCAAATGATAAAACTGAAGTACGCACAAACGTTACCATTGAGAGATATCCAGCGTGTGTCGTAAGGATAGATAATACGAAGACAAACAACCCCACACCGATTTTAACGCTATATTGTTGGACCTGTTAGAATTTACTATTCATTGGGTGCAAGACCTGGCGAGAACGACACAGGTACGTACGAACGTTGAAGCTTTTCAACAACTGTTGCCCAAAAATATGGAGATCTTGTCTGGAACTGTGTTTGCCAACTCTACATGCCTTTTTTCATGCAGACAGAGGAGTACTTCCTCGAGGCATGCTCTTCAATATGTTTTTCCTATTTTTCATCACAGATAGGAAATAGCATATTAACCTTTTCATACAGTATAACTATCGCCGTTGCAACAGGCCCACCTTGAAACTATATCACAGCTGTTTCCAAAGTGACTTGGGCAAGGTTTCTGTTAGGTTCCTATGCACAGCCCTTTTAAAAGTTATTATCCACGTGCAGTGTTAGGTAAAGGCAGTAAATATATTTGAAGTCCGTTCAGATACGACTCAAGGGTTTGTTAAATCTTTATTCAACCACAAACTTCATTTTTACCTCTAATAAGACAAACCACTCCACCCATGACTAGGTAGCTGCAGATCTGTGCTATCGCAGTGAAGCTTCTTTCAAAGCTGATACTATGAATGGTGTAGACTTCGGAGACCATCAAATTCTGCTTTTTGTCTTTACAAATTGAACCGTTTGTCCAGTTGCCGAAAGATGTAAACCGTGTGTTGTGAATAACGATCACTCAGTCAACTGCTTTGATTTTGACCGTTGCCCCTATTCATGGAGGTAACTAATCCTCCAGGAGGAACCAGCGGCGATCGATTTGGATCGAATTGGGTTCTGTGTAATTCACACTTAGTCATCCAAAGCACATTGTCCTGATCTGGGCGGTTTGGTGTTTAGCGTGAACCAATACATTTCTGTTCATTGGTCGGGTATTTGATCTTTCTTTCAGAACGTGTAAAACGTGCTAGTGAAATTTATTCTAAATGTGAGAAACATCCTTAATAGCGATCAACACTGAAAACCTTTACACTGTTTAGCCACAATTATTTCACGCTCCACAGAAAACATTCTTGAATAACTTCGTTCTTGAGTACTCGGAAATACAAATATATCAGATGGCATATACATATATTTACAGCTGTCCCTCCTTTTAAGATTTCAAATAAACAAAATCGACGCAGTTTGAGGGATGTTGGTGATAAGAAGGCACGACCATAATCGATAGATCATTGCTAGTTAGCGCCACGCTCTAGTCGAACTACTCGCGTGGTTGCACTCTGCGATAGTGTGTTTCAGGATCTATACAACACTGATTGTTTTCCTAATCAGCAGCACACTAAGCAGCGCTGGTTTCAAGACTGATGGCTTCTTGATTCATGTTGATTACGTTACATATAAAAAAAGCAACACTCTTCAATAAGCATCTATGGAATTTTCGTTAAAATGCCTGGAAATTTTGGATCATACGGTCGCTGAATATTCTTCATACGTCACAGCCACAGGAGTAACTGATTTGAGCGCCTCCATAAATTACATGAAGCAGTTGGCTGTTCTAGTGCCAGTAGCCCACTGTCGTGATTTGGGACCTCAAAAGCAGTTTGCCGTGGGCGTAAATGTTATCTGATACTTACCGTAGGGTTAAGTCAGTAGGGCCGAGGACTCATAATGTCGAAGCAGGTGCATTGGCCGATACGGGGTATATACTACATGGGTAACAACCAAAAGTATTGATCGAGAATACGGTAATTCTTTTAAGCCTATTACCCCACAGTAATAAACCCACCTCACATAAAGTTTTGTGGAATAAGGTAGTTTAACCAGTGGTTGCTCTAAAACAGGGTTTCTCTATTTTATCGCAATCTGTCTTTCGATCGAATTACTATTCCGTTTTGAAGAGGAAGTAATTTGCTCACACATATGAGGATTGCTGTTCTTATTGTTGCCATCAGCACACCTGAGCTTTCGGCTGTAATCTACAAATACACCATCTTACGTTATGGACATCATTATCACATAGACAGAAAAGTCGTATGGTCAAAAAATCGCTTACAAATAGAATCACACATGGATACTTTCCTGGGGGTTGGCTGGATAGGAGCAACTTAAGCAGTAAAGTTTAGCACAGAAACCAAAATAAAAACTTTGATGGCGTTGAGGTTCACCGAAGGGTCGTTTGATAGGAGCGGTTGGATATATACCATGGGCCAATGACATGGGTACGATCCGAGCTAAAATAGTTTCAGAGAAGGGGGATGGCTGCAAAATCAATGTGCGTGCTATGTGACTAGATCAGTATACTCTGACTTTGTGCTGTCATTGCTTCGAAGCGCAAACAGGTTTTTAAGGGAATTGAACGACTCCAGTGAACCAAAACTCCCTCCCTTTTATTTCCCCGAAGTGATGGCTTTTTGTTTGAGATTTTCATCCCAAATTACACAAATCGCATTGTTCCCTGAAAGGGTCCCATTGCTTGTAATAGTATATGGCCAGACAGCTGAAATCCTGCATCAGTTTATTGATTTCTGAAAGGCTGCATATCACTAAAAAAATCCCAAATGGAGCCCTTGAATATGCCTATTTAATATCGCTATCTCGCGTCAAACGCAAGCATCCACGGTGTCCTGGAAAGCAAACTCACCAGCGGAAAATAGATAAGACCGCAAGTGCTGATGCTTTCACGCAGCTTCCTCAGTTCTTCCTCAGCTAACTGAGACAACAGGTCAGGCAAACATCGATAGGTTTGAATCCCTGTATTGAATGAAAGAAGAGAAACGTGAAATTTTAAAAAGCACTTTGAGAATTTCCTGCGTCGGATCGTTTGCACAGTTTGGAGGTAGAACTGGAAGTGTGAAAGCTTACTGAATTTGGATGTTAAGAGTTGGTAATTAATGGACTAAAGCCGTATGGTCACTTTCTCCCTTAGCAAAACAACTAAAACCCTACCTGTCTAAGTAAGTCACTAAATTAAACTTTCTGCTACTTACAGATAAGCTCAAACACCATATTCGGTAGAACTTAGCTAGATGTTCGCGGAAGCGTCACACTGTGGAATTCGTCTCAGTTACCTATCAGTTGCCGTAGAGTAGATGTTCAAACTTAAAAGCCAGATGTGCATTGAAGCACACTATGAGAGTTCAGCTGTCAAACGGTGATTTGCGGTCAGAATACCGCATCTACAGCCTTTACTTTGAACTGAGTAGAAGTTTGGTTTTGTGCAGCTTGATTGGTTAAAACTATCTGCCGTCTTTGAGGCCATTAAAGATACAAATCTTCTGAATGCTGTCAGCACATTTGCCAGTAGTGTGATTATGAACATTTAATGATTGTCGTTAGGTGATAGTGCATGTGCGCTGGAATAACTCACACTATAATCGATAAACACAGTGGTCCTCTGCACAGCGTAAGGCGATCAATACCATCACCATCGACAGCATGACATCAATATTGAACGCTGATGCTTCGCTGTTTTACAAACGTGATTTATTTGAAAAAAAATTCTTGTGAAAAAAGAATGAAAGTGGACGGGGAAGGAACTTAGTGTTAGCTAACTACAATCATTCTGAGGTACCTACACCTCCAGACAATCGTTTGGCAATCTAGATAGAATCTGACAACAAGAGCATCCTAGATATCGATTAGCGGTCACATCTTGCAACGTCTCCAACCAGGCTCAGTGGAGGCCGTGCGATCACAATCCTGGAAGGTGAGTCTCACCGACAGCACCCAAACTTTCCGCAATCTCTTTCATACCCTTCTGCAGGTCAAAGGTTGACCACATATCTGCTTTCGCCGTTCTGAAGCGGGCAAGGAGAGCAGTACCGTCTTCAGCAAGCAGTATACGCAATACATGGTCTAACCAACGCCGTTTCTGTTGCTGGATACATTCTTCAGTGGAAGTCCCCGTTTCTCAACCGAACATTCGCTTTCTAACTGCCTCGTTACGAAGTAGCCGTCACCATCCCATGAGACGACAGGCGTTGAAGGCCTGAAGACATCTTAGTTCCACTGTCAGAGTAGGCCAAATCTCACATCCATGCAACAAAACAGCCCACACTGTAGGCTGATACACCCATTCAGACAAGCTGGGTAGGAAGTGGCAAAAAGAGTGCCAATGGTATTAACTGACAACCATTTCTTGCAGCCTTTCCAAGCATGTATACGGAGAATCACGTGGATCTCACCCTGGTAGCCAAGTCACACTATCAAAAAAATTCGTCTGACATCCGGATCTGCCAGTCCGTCAGTTGCTAAACCATTCGTGCGCACTGGATGTGGCCCTGGAAAACGAAGTGAGAAGCGACTCCAGACGGGTGCGTGATCGGAATCCACATGCGTTCCGAAACGAGCGGCATTCAGTTATTGATCCACGCGATTGGTAATTGATAGTAAAGAGGTCAGTTTGAGTCCGTAGCCGGCACGCCGTTGCGGGACATTAGGTGGCTGGACAACTTCGGCTATTCAGGAAGTTAGCTGTGCATAAAAACAGCCTGCGGTCAGCACATAGATATTTCCCGTTCATACCCAGTGCAATCCATATAAACCACCTAGTCGAGTCTCAGATGCGCTAAGTCTGCCCACTTGTGCATTGAGGTCTCCGGCCACCACAAAGATATCTGAGCTTCTAGCTTGCCACAGCAGGGCATTTAGGGCGTCACAAAACTTGTCTTTGATGGTGTCGGGGCTGCCGTCGGTTGGGTCGTTAGCGACACCACAGACAGAAAACGATCAGCTTCCAGCTGTGACCTTCTTTCACGGGCGTTGTCAGATGGAGATACACAGAAGTAACTATCAGCGGATATCCAGTCATGCAAGAATCTTTCCGTCCGTTGGCGACTTGGCTAAATAGATGCACACAATTGCCGGTTCGGCATGAAATTATTTGTAAGCGTATACTTCATGGTTGTACGTGGGCTGGGATACTGTCAGGACGGCCATATCTATGCAAGGGGACGATTAGTGTCCAAGACCAAAGCCTTTGCCTTAAACGCCTGACCACAAGGCAGTGGCATTTGGCGTTTGGCATTATTCCTCGCGTAGAACAAGTCACCAAATATTTTCCAGCCCCCAACCTAGTTTGGGGACTCAGCGAGTGTCGCATGGTCGCGAAGGGTCACAAACCGTCACACTACTGTTAGGTCCAGTCGCTTTGTGAGGAACAGTGCGATCGTTAACTGACCTCAAGACGAAAATAAATGGTCAATGATTTAAAAGGTTTGAAAACCAACTGAAACCGTAATTTCGAGTCAGTCTCATTGCAATATATCCGCGACAGTCTAGGGTAAATGAACTAAAATTAATTCAATAAATAAAAGAATTGTAGCGCGCATTGCACAATCATTGTTGATTGTTTAAACGCGGACAGCAATACCATTGTTTAGAACTGTCCTCTAGGTACACGATGGCCTGGTAATAAAAAAATTAGCTTCAGTTCATGCATGTGGGCCCACATCCCACATAGGTGCCACAGACTTGGTTGCACTTGCCACTTCCAGCTAGCTTTTGAGCACTGAGGTGGACTGTATTTCGCGGCCATTCATGACCTTACAGATGATATTTCACCAGGTCACAGTGACAATTTCTAGCTCTTCCTTGGGTTCGAAAGCTGGATTATGCTTTCGAGACTCACAGGACGCTGTCGAACTAGTGAACTTTCGGCAGTTACCTTCTTTGGACTCCATTTTCTGGTTAAAATTAGGTGGTTTGCTTCGGAATGTGGCTATCAGCCATCCGTTTTACAGGAAACAGCCGGTGTTAAGCCATTGAAATTCCGAATGCGCAAACAAAGAGGCGAAAAAGGCAGCCGATGCATTTGTGACTCATGTAGCATTGTTTATAACAAGAAATTTTCTGTTCAAGAAACCGTCGTCCATTAGGTAGAGATTGGAAACCTGTTTTCATAGCCACGGAGCGTGTTTTCAAACTGTAACTAGATACAGACTGAATGGCGGGAAGAACAGAAGGTGACTTTATGCCTAAAAGCTGTGTCTAGACAGGCTTGTCCTTAGACCTTTATGCTGGACTGAAGGGATCCAGTAGTTTTGAAGGACCCCCTGGCTATCGGACTCTCGAATAACTACTCGTGAACTCTTTCTGTTTACCAAGACAGGGACACTAGATCGACCCACAGTGAGGGTATGTGAATGTCAGATTTGTTCTCGGGGTTTCTCCGGCAGATGGGTAGATGAGGTCAATCGTGACGTTCCTACTCAGGGACCTGTACCCTCTTCCATAATCACTTACCCTTGGAAAATGCAGGTATATATATATATATACATAATACTGTTCCTTATTTACCATAAAATTAATTTTGGATAATGGATAGGATGACGCTGAGCAGCAGATTTTAAATACAAAAGCTCACAAGAGGATTATTGGTCGCAAGAACCCCAAAGAGTGGAAGGTTGGTGCAACCCGCCTTTGCATAATTTTTATTTATTCAGAGATGTGATTGTGAGTTTCGACCATTTCGTCGTGACACCATTATAGATCACTCTCATATACCACTATTACCGCTTATTTTTGAAGGGCGTGATCACAAACGCAAAAAGTAAATTCGACTGAAAGTTGGGAAGGATATACGGTAGAACGACAGATAAAACGAGGGAGTCGTTCTATTCTAAGGTATGCCCTCAACGGTTCCAGTAAGACAAGTGGTTTTCAACATATGTGAGAATGTTCGGTATGAAAGCATGAGTAAAGGCCAAAGCTGAAGCACGGACAACGAGCTTTGAATGCTCTTCAAGGTGAAGTAAGCGCTGGCACAGTCAGGAATCTCACATCAGGCACAAGGTGTATGTCAAACAGGGTAACGTGTGAAAGTCAATGGCAAGAATGAACATTCAGTCCGATATACCAAGCGTAAGTGTCGCAAGTGCGTAGAAAACCCAAAATGGTAAGCAAACGCATGTCCTTGGCGGAGTGAGGAAAGAAAATCCTCGATAAGAAATGGTCGTCGGTTGGTGGAGCAAAAAATCAACATAACCGATGGCACATGGGACTCAAAACACGACGAAGCAACACTTATCAGCACCGTACTTCTGCTTGCCCTCATTCCACAAAATCACTGGGTGTCCGTCCCAGACTATGCTTACGTCCAGCACAGTTTCTCGGCGCTCCCGAACAACGATTAGGTGAGGCTTGATGAACGACGTCAAAGTAGGTGCTCGCAGCTCCTCAAAGATTTTATGTTCCAGACAACGGAGACGTTCCGCTTGTCCCCTTGTGACCCGATTATGACGAGCACACCCAACATCACACGCAATCCAGCAGGACTGCAGAATATGCCCCAAACTGTCCGGTCGACCACGGTTTTCGTGACAGAAGATCACCTTGTCACCATTTGAACATTTTGAGAGTATTTCGATGGGTTTCGCCGAGCACAAGGGATTATGCCAGCCTTGGTAACGGGTAGTCCTTTGATTTCAGTTTCTCATGCGGTTTTAATGCGGTATGCGTCACATCAGCAGTTTCAGCAGCTTCTGTCGGTGGTTGCAAACTCCTTTCCCTTCGAAAGCAAAGGGGACGCCCAGATGTGTCACGGTGTTTTTCGGACCCAGAAGATTGATGAGTTCCTCTTGCTGGGACCAGCGGACACCGGAATTCTTCACTCGACTGGGTGGGTGTGCTCGTAGGCGGTGTTGACCCAGGCTAATCTTCGTCGGGAAAGGCGGAAACAATCAGCGCATTTGTACCAACACTATTGTTGACGTGAATTCGACTATGGGCGACCAAGCCAGTTTTCGATTTTTAGGACTTGCCACAGTCTTCACACGTGAGCCCAACGAGTCTCTCCTGTGAACCGACTGGAACTGGTGCGGAGGCACCAGACAAGTCGTGTTGTACAGTGTCGAAATTACCCAGCACGTTGGAACCAAACACGACAGTTGGCTGTGTCTGGAGTTGCCAAACTCAGCCCACCCAGACTGACATCCGGGCTGTCCAGTCGCAACCAAGATGGGGTGGTTCATGCTTCTCCATACCTATTTAGCTTTAATCACCGAGGATATGCTGTTGCATCAGTTCGTCATAAAAACATAATTCTTCATCGTAACTGTCCGGCACGATTAGCGTGGTATGGTGCAGTATAGTTAGTTTCCAATTCCAAACAAACCGGCATGTAGTAATGACGGTAATAACTTAATGAAAGGTATTCAAAAAGAGCTGAGTCTACATATTCCATTCAAGTTTCTTTCAACCTTGGACTCATGGAAATGAAATATACTTCAGTTAGGAGCTGGAAATATATTATATCGTTTTGAAGACATGTACTTTTGAACTAGAAATTTGCGGACGTACATAATGTCACCCAACCTTATGAAGAGATCAAATTAGGGACAGACGAGTTTACTAAGGAGACTTCTCTCGGCAGGCTCCTTGAAGTATTTTACCGGTAAAGCTCCTTCTAGAACTGGTCACGCCACAGAAAGACCACTTCCGAAGAGGCATTTCAAGTGACTTCCCCAGAAAAAGTAGGTCGTATTTTAGATCTTTTAAGTTGCTGAAACGTGTTGGTCCATGCTTTCTTACTAATTGCACAACAATTCAAGAGGTAGTTGCAACTGCACTTTTTTCATAAACTCCCTAATTTCAGGATGCGCCCCAAAGGGAGTAGGATTTTGGCACATGAATCAAAATCACTATCCGTGTATATTTGCAAAATGTTAGACACATAAACCCCATAAGGTTTGTGTGTAAATGGTAGTGCATCTCGTTGGTGATTCTTGAATGTGCTCAGTTATGTCTTCCTTAGAACTTCCTATGGGCAAAAATGCAGTAATTTACTCTTTCTATGATATCCCATCCAAATTTTGAAAGCTTAACAGAATACACTGTTTATTAAGGTATGTAGAGTGAATATTAGGCCGGATTTAGGTCCCTGACTCAACCAGCTATATTGGCTCGAAAATTCTGCGTTTACAGAGGGTAAAATTTTGGGATACCATTTCAAAGACAACATTCTTCAGGCTATATCGCCAATGAGAAGTTCATATATCTAACATCTTCGGAATTTAGAATCCATCGCAGTTCTTTATACTTACCAGTGTACTGTTCCACTCAGGGAAATAGAAGTAGAAGAAGAAGTAGATGTAGTGACCCCAAAAATGGTTTGTCAAACCATTTCTGTCCGACTTTGTTAAATGGCATCTTTTACCACTATTATGGAGGAGTCTTTTGTTGAATTCTGAACTATTCCAGCTATCAGCCTTAAACAGATGTGTATTTCATGTAAGTAGCCCAGTACATACACGCAGTTGCACATTAGGTCAATGGTAACGGGTGACTCAGGTGAACATCCCCCTGAAGATTCATTAAGGTTTCCCGTTAACACTATGTTAATTTGCGACTGAGCGGGTAACTCTACTGACTTGATCCGATATTCATGTGGAAAGTACAGTTGATGCAATCTCTGGAACTACATCTGCCTACTGAGACCTAAGAAGGAGGAAGGCAGTAGTCATCTGTTTAGGAGTTTTCAGCTACTTTGTAAAAAGTTTCTGTCCAGTAAATATCTCAGTGTACAGTTTAACGAGAAAATAAACATCCAACTCCTTTGGTAACAGCTGCAACCATGTGCACTTGTCGATATCGACGGTTGTTTTGGAATATGAAACTGCCTGCTGTTAAGCTCAGCGAAGAAAAACTAGTCCCCCAACACAAACGTAGAAGTTAGAATTTTTTTATAAGACCATAGAAATTTGATTTTGTTGAGTAGCATTTGATGGATATGACAGTTTCCGTCTAGTAAGGGCCATTTGTTAACCCAGCCAATTCAGTCAACAAATTAGAGAGTGTAAGAGAACCATATGCTTGGCGGAATGCTTTCATCTTGTTTTGCTTCCAGTCTATATGGAGATTCGTCTGCTGCTTGTATTGGCGTTGCGTCTTTCCATGAGGACAGAATACATTAAACAGGCGGAAAGTGGAACTACAGATCAGGGAATGATATAAGTTACAATAATTGAGTGAACTACTAGGTTCGTAGTAGTCCAATGAGGCCGTTTTTTCGGAGTACGGTGGTAAAAGTAATCCTTTCACGCCTTTTATTTATGAAGCAACGTGCGTGCAAAATTAGCTAGACGGGTGCCGCAGCCATTTTAAGGCCAATCATGCAAGGATTTCAACTCGAGTTGTCAATACGGAAGTCTTTGATGTCAATCAGTGTGTTATCTGGACGTAGTGATGTTACTGTGGCTTTGGTGATGATGATGACGATGATGGTAAAGGTGCATCCTGGGAGAAAAGTAGCTTGGTGGAAATCCAGAACTAGCTAAGAAGGGAGTGTTTCGTTTCACTATAATCTTGGTGTAAATTCGGCTGAAAAAATTTTGTGGTAAGAATCACATCAAAGAATATCACTAGAAAACTTGCAGGTATGAATAAGCGCACACAAATTTAAACTGTAAAAGTTTTCTACTATATTTTCTGTGGAAAAATATCCGCCATTGCTTTTTTATTTCGGTTTATTATCAGCTTCTTCTGACTCCATGCTACACAGCTGTACGCATATAAGCCTATACCTCTCCTTGGATTTGTCATACCAGAACTACTTATTCAACTTGTTAACATCACGTGGAAAAATGATATATAAATTAAAAGTTGTGTGCGTTCAATCGACCGGGCACGTGGCTGCTGAGTGACACTTATCGTGATGACAATGAAGGCCGGTGATTGTGCATATTTTTCGCATCAGCATTCTTAAAGCCAAGTTAGAAAGCGTTTGCTAATAACTAAAACGTAGGTACAAGATACGCACAGATTTCTTCCGGATTCGATTAACGGCTTATTGTGCTGACCAAGCTGCTCATCGGATGCATATGTGATCGAACGGCCAACGTGCGTTTGATTGTCCGTGCCATTAGCCCAACCACTCCTCCAGAGTTGAAACTAAGTTATCGGTAAAAGTGATACACACCTGAAGAGACTGCCAGATAAACCTAACAGACTGAGCCCAGGAAGTGGATCTTTTTTTGGGTATGTATGTGAGCACTTATATGCTTGTGAACCCCGAGATCAGCACGTTGCCAATGGCTATGAAACTAGTCGTTTTGAATTTCAATTGATAAAATCATCTCCATACTACTGTTGGTTTCGGTCTGAATTACGAGAGTGAATGTTTATTGGGGTACTCACCTTGATTGGTGGTTTTGGGTTAGCACAAGCAATCTTTATTTTTCATTCATTTCATTACTTGGCTTCTTCTAAATGGACTGACATTTTTATTCGGCGGATAAGCACTAGTGTTCCTAAAATGGTTTTCAAGCAGACGATCATAATGATGATGATGACCCCAGAGTGACTGGTGTCCCCCCAGAAAATATTTTGGGTTGTGCGTCTTATATTTACTGCACACTCTGCAGGTAGCAACAGAGGAAACCATTTTATTCGTCCTATCATCATTTTACAGTAGTTTTCTCTTTCACTGGCACCACTGTAAACGCGAACATGAGTAAAGTTGCCGATCAGGGATTGCAGACTGGAGACATAAAGACCTTTTCTGGTTCTGTATTTGTCATGAGTGAGTAAGTGAACTTTCAAGACAGAAAACAACTGTTTCGCCCTAGCTACTTTGGTTTGAAAACCACACTCTTAATTGTGCATTACATTTTAGCTGTAATGGGGATTCTTCAGGAGAGAACGTAAGGGAGAAGCAGAAAAGATACGTATACTACTTCCCCACCAAGGTTGCTTTGTCCATTTCGGTGTATGCCGTTCATTACTTTGTTGTAAAGTGCATGTTGCAAATGCGTATGAATATAAATGCATATAAATTAAATAAGACGAAATTTCCGTTTCATTGGAAAATCAGGTTAACTTTCACTGAAACAAATGGTAAAGAACAATTAGGGAAATCTTAACTCATACGAACGTCTTAAAAATGCAGGTCTTAAAATCCAGAACGAAATAACTCATAAAGCAATGAAGATTCGAGCAGAAGAGAGGTTAATAATGTTACCCCGCTTAAGAGACAACACAGAGTTTTCAGCAGTTGCCTTTGCTGAAAATTATACCAATGGTGGTGATCATTATTAACCTATAATATTTGTTGCACAGGACCCGTGGAAATAAGTAATTTCCAAAGGTTCACATCCGTTCGGAAGCTTGTTGCGAAGAAAAAGCTTGCCTAGACAAAATCGTATCTACTGTTTAGTATTATGAGCACCTGGAACAAAACGGATACAATAGCCACAGAAAATGCAGAAAGATTCTAAGTATGCAGCGAGACTGTTCCCGAAATATGGAAACAGAGATCACTTTTTGTGGTCCCGAAGAATTTTCCCTACCCACATGGCTGGTAGCATATGCTACTGAAGGCTCTCGGTTGCTGAACTGTAACAACAAAGAGCAGCATCTCATGAACTTTTGCCTACATACGGGAACATGAAACTGGACGGAATTTTGGCAGGAGTTTGATTGGACAGGTCATGGTTACAGGAGTGGTCTTTAAATCTCTGTCCGCCGACAACAATGATACTTTTAACACATGACTGCACAATTATCATAGTACTATAGGGCCAAGAGCAACTCACTTTTACTCTAGGAGGGACAGCTTTTTAAGCTCAGTGTTCCTGATGGTGTGTTTTCATCAGCTCAGGAAATAGTTACTTAACTGAAAGCGTTACTGGATTCACGGTTCCACCCAAAGGTCGTATGTGGCACACGAACCAGCGGTCGGAAGCCATTTTTTACAGATTTTTCTCGAGTTCTCTATAGTTAGCGGCGGCTATGCTTTCACTTATTCTGGATTGAAAAAAACATTATAGGGCCTTCATTGAGATGGTCATTGATCTGTTCTCCAGGCTTGGTGATCAATGTGGAACCGTTGCGCCGCCGATCGAGGGCATTTCGTCATTGCGTGGTAGAACTGGTACTACCTCCGTACTTGCTTGGGCACACAGTTTACAAAGACTATATGGTATCTGTTACTGTGATCGGCCAACCAGAACACAACTTTCTAACCAAACAGCCTATGTTTGAAAGACCAAAATAGGGATTGAAGTTAACATGATTTTAAATATTCATTTATGTGCGCACTCCGCGTGCTCAGTTTCTAGGCAAAAATGTTCAAATTACTAAAAGTAGGAAAAGTTCATTTGGCGGCGTCAAAAGCCCATTTGTCTTCTATACATGGTTGTTCACTAACACGGACGTCAGATTACAGTTACCCAAGCACCGCAGAAGTGCATTAAATGCACGAACGCTTCAAAATGTCTTTTAACTCTACGCGAAGTAGTGAAAAAATTGCCAATCAGTTACCCACATTAATGGACGCAAGTCCCTATTCTAAGAGGTGTTTGGACTTTCTTCATGAGGAAGCTTTCCCTTAGAGTGCTTGAATATAGCTCAGCACTAACAAGTCCTAAAAAACAAACGTGTGTAACAAAGCGCCAGACAGATCAAGCACTGTATAATCTCTCTTCAAAGGCTTTACTGAACCCATTATGGCAGCAGTCCTAATCTTATAACAATTGCTACATGACCTTGGCTGAAATAGGTAATGAGTTCGTGAGAAGAAAATGTGTGAAGCTCATCAATGTAATCCGTCAACTGTGATCTCCCACCGGTACCGTTCCATAGTAGTCATAGTTGGCTACATGGTGTTTGTCTAGTTTCACAAGCAAAGCGGTTCAAGTATTTTTTTTAGTTACCTATTCTGATAAGGGTCTGCTGGGTTGGTTAGTTATAGTACGTAAACCAGGAGAAAGGTGCTTATTGAGCGTGCAACTGTCATACAAAATATAAATCAAGTCGTCCAACCGTCACCTCAAAGTGGTGTGTCGGCTTGTATGCCTCCGTGACCCATGTAGCTATACTTGAGGTTGTCCATGATACGCTCACAGTCACTCATATAAGGCTGGTTATTGGTAAGAAATCCTATCAACGTAGCATCACAATCCTCCAGGTATAGGTTTGGAACACGTGGGGAGACCTGTTATCTAAAAATGGGAATGCGCTTACATCTCCAGCCAAACACCGCTGCCCTGCGGTCAGGATTTTCAGCCAGAGGCTTCGGTTGAGGACCCTTATCGTCCTCCCGTCAAGGTATCCCTCCCCAAGTGCAACCACGGTTCCCAAAACTAACAATACTGTCATGTCACATCAGCCACCGAATAGTGTCATTAGTCGGGTCGTCTTCCTTGCCGCGAAAAACAAACTATTGTCGATACCTTCCTCCTTTCTCGTGTACTTTTTCAGCCACCTTCCCCCATCACAACAGTAGCACCTTCTTTGCAGCTCTATCTGTTGGGACTAACGACCCTGTTCATCTTGCACCAGTCTCGGTCACAAAATCTGCGGTTCACACGGCACAAGCAGGCTCATGCATCACGAAATCCATCGTCAAACATCGAAGCTCCGTCTGTTTAGCTGCTTTTCATGTTCACAATCTGAAGCAAGCAGGCCAACAAGCTGCTCTTGCTCTCATACTAGACTCGTTTGACCTTGATGTGTAATGCGTAGCAGAAAAGAAGATGTACGATACAAGTACGGTGGTTGAGCTGACTGTCCCATCACTGTTCAATCGCTTGCGGTCACGCAAAGCCGGTGGTCCACAGGCCATTGCAGCAGGATGTGCAGGGTTTAGCGTTATCCCAAGACACCGAACACAAGGATTCTTGCATGACTGGATATCCGCTGATAGTTACTTCTGTGTATCTCCATCTGACAACGCCCGTGAAAGAAGGTCACAGCTGGAAGCTGATCGTTTTCTGTCTGTGGTGTCGCTAACGACCCAACCGACGGCAGCCCCGACACCATCAAAGACAAGTTTTGTGACGCCCTAAATGCCCTGCTGTGGCAAGCTAGAAGCTCAGATATCTTTGTGGTGGCCGGAGACCTCAATGCACAAGTGGGCAGACTTAGCGCATCTGAGACTCGACTAGGTGGTTTATATGGATTGCACTGGGTATGAACGGGAAATATCTATGTGCTGACCGCAGGCTGTTTTTATGCACAGCTAACTTCCTGAATAGCCGAAGTTGTCCAGCCACCTAATGTCCCGCAACGGCGTGCCGGCTACGGACTCAAACTGACCTCTTTACTATCAATTACCAATCGCGTGGATCAATAACTGAATGCCGCTCGTTTCGGAACGCATGTGGATTCCGATCACGCACCCGTCTGGAGTCGCTTCTCACTTCGTTTTCCAGGGCCACATCCAGTGCGCACGAATGGTTTAGCAACTGACGGACTGGCAGATCCGGATGTCAGACGAATTTTTTTGATAGTGTGACTTGGCTACCAGGGTGAGATCCACGTGATTCTCCGTATACATGCTTGGAAAGGCTGCAAGAAATGGTTGTCAGTTAATACCATTGGCACTCTTTTTGCCACTTCCTACCCAGCTTGTCTGAATGGGTGTCCAAATGTGTAGGCACCTGAGAACATGTAAGTTGGGCCAGTTCCAATCTCCCTCCTCACCGCCTTTCATTTTTCTTCAAAATAACGCTTTCAAATGAATTATGGCTATGCCTCATCGAAGCACCAGTGTTGGACACTGAGGTTTCTTTGTTGATTATGACGATGAAGTTTCCGAAAATAATAACCAATTATTCTCAGAGCTATTCTGTCAGGTTCGAAGCTTTCATCATCATCATCATCATCACCATCATCATCATCATCATCATTATCATCCTCGGCAGCATGACATTAGTGTTCAACACCGATGCTTCGCTGCCGTACAGCCATGATTTATTTGAAAGCCTTATTGTGAAAAAATCAGGGTGGACGGGAAAGGGACTTAGCGCTGCCTTACTACAATCATTCCGAGGTGCCTACACCTCCAAACATCCATGCAAGCAATCTGGATAGAAACTGACAACAAGAACGCCACTGACAGCGGTTGGCAGCCTTATCTTGCAGCTTCTTCAACCAAGCGCAGTGCGGATCATGCATTCCCCCTCCTGGAAAGCGTGTAGCCCCGACAGCACCCAAACGTTCCGTGATTTCTTTCATACCCTTCTGCCAGGTCAAGGGTTGGTCACCTCTCTGCTTACGCCACTCTAAATTGCCATGGAAAACAGCACTCTCTTCGGCAAACGATGGTTAAGCATGCGCAACACATGTCCCAACCAACGCAGCTTCTGGTGCTGGACACATTCTTCAATGGAAGTACCCGTTGCACAACCCAAAACTCGTTTCTAACTGCCTCGTTACGGATTCGCCGACACCATCCCACACGAGCTATGGTTCTGAGACAACGATTGTCGAACACCTGAAGACGTCTCAGTTCCGCTGCTCGAACAGGCCAAGTCTCACAGCCATACAACAAAACAGCCCGCACTGTAGCTTGATACACACGTCCCTTGAGATTCAGGGACACACCACTTTGACGCCATAGGTGTCTCAAATTAGCAAACACGACCCGAGCCTTGGAGATTCGTGCATTAGCCTCATCTGTCACACTACAATCAGAACTAATACAACTTCCGAGATACGTAAACGCTCCACAACTTCCAGTACCTCATTGCCTCTCCCTGGATTGTCAGTGACGTGTTCAGTGATTGCATGTCCAGGAGTGTGACCTTGCACTTTGTGAGTGCAAAGTGCACACCAAAGGACTTTGGTCAGTTCATCCAAGAACACCCGCACCTTCTCTTCAAAGATGAGAACGATGTCATCTGCATATTCCAGATCGACAAGGTTTTCGTCACAGGCTATTTGAACACCGGGGTTTTTGAGACCTTCCAGCGTTCGTCTCATTATTTCGTCGATCACGAAGTTAAATAGGAATGGGGAGAGTGGGCATTCCTGAAGGACACCACTTTGTGTACGGAAGCCTTTGGAGAGCTCTCCGTATACTCTCACACGCCCGGAAGTTTTGGAATACAAAGAGTTTATTATGTTCAAAGCTTTGCGACACTGAGATATTCAGTAGCCATCTACGAAGAAGAGTCAGTCAAATGGCCCTTCTAAGTGGAACTCCACGGTTTTCAACCATTTTGCGTCCTGTGAGATAGTTGCAGTCTTTGAAATTCAGTCAATCCTTTTACCATACTTTGATCTAATTCATGCACTAATTAAAAATGAGTCGATCTCACTCAAACAGCGGTTGCCAAAATTTGGAACACTCTTTTTCTTCTACATACTACTGGCTAGAATTCAAGTAACGCGGGCCTGCAACATTTCTTTGGATCTCCACCACGGCTTCCTAGTGTCTGCAGAACAAAACACATTAGTAAGTCACACTCCAGTTATTTTTTGAAGCAGACCTGGTCGGTCCGAAAGTTTTTTCTTGATTGGGATTCATCAGGTAGTTATGAGAATATTACCCGATGGTTCCAAGAATAGCAGTGCGTTTTTGAAGATAGAGTTCCATGTCAATTTGGAGGAAATCCCACCCTAAAGCCTAAGCTATCTCGGTCGGCTTTTGTGTACTCTCACTACGTGGTAGCTGGATAGGCGGAGGAACACTCGTTTACTGGTAGGAGGGTATGTCATGCCTGGTAAATACTCGCGGCAATATTCGTTGTGATGGGCAATAGACATTTAGAAGCGATCGTTTCAGATTATTATTATCATTATTAATAATTGTATTGTATTGCCTTATTAATACAATTATTCCTATTGGTACTACTAGTTTCAACAATAATATTAAGTATTGGCACGATAGTGATGGTAGACGACAGAAGAACTCTAAGTTGGCAAGTGTAGGTTTGACTCTTTTCACTGACTTCATGAGCCAAAATACGGTGTTTTTGGCTTCTGATCAGCTTCATTACGGTCTCATAACCAAGTGCATGCATGAGAAAGAGCCCATAACGCAGGTTATTCATCGTATAATGAATTGTTTTGAACTAGAAGACCCGGTGTTAAAGACAACCTAGGTGATTATACGCTTCCTTGATTGATACAAGTCGCAGCAATTATTCAGACTTACAGTCCAGAAGTGCTTGAGATTTATGTTAAGGTTCCAGCGTCTTTTAGTCACGTTAATGATTTGTTTAACTCTTTCAGGTCACTACGGTCATCTGTTCCATTGATGGTGACTTATTCATCAGTTCTTTGTGACGTCTCTTTATAGCAGCACCCTAATTAAGGAGATCGTGTACTTCCATTCTAATATTCTAAACGCTTTATCTCCCTCCGGCCCTTACCTATTCGACCTTCCAATATGTGCCTTATAGACGGAGAGGCGGTGTAGTTGCAGATATCCAGTACCGTCGATTTATGCTAATCTTTCCTCATATCACACAGAAACAAAATTTTGCAGAATGTTCGCACCCTTTTCGCATATGGCTGAGAGGGAAGTATGATATGTGTCATATAGCAGCCAATTAAAAAATGGGCCTTCCGGACCTACATCATTTGACAAACTAAAATCACGAAATTCGCTATGGGTGCAGGAATATTAACGAAGAATCAATAATTTCTGACACAGCTTATATTCAATCGGTTATTGAGAAACTCTATGGGGAAATTACACATTCAAACACATGCATGTAATAAGGCTGACCACATAGCTTGTAGGCTGAGTCGTAGGACCGTACACAGACAATAATGAGAGGACAGAATAGCCGACCATGTTTGTCGCCAAGCTGTTACAGGGAAATTACCACTACAACTCACTGAATAACTATCAAGACCAACCACAAAAACCAGAAAGCCAGAAGGATCATAGGTGTGCCGTTCAAGTTTACCTAACACATGGTACGATCCAAAAGATTTTCAAATCCCATGAAACATGAATTGATTCCTAAATTCTTTATAAGAGTAGGAAAGACTATTGTTCTATGACATTGGGAGAATCTGTTACCGAGTAGGCTGAATAGAATGTCGTGAAACCGGAGACTCTTATAGCTGTGCACAAGCTTCATACCCGATTCTCACCTACAAACCCTACAGAAATGCAAAAACATGGGCACGAATTTCACTTGTCTCTGGCTGCTTTCAAGCAAAATCATCAGTTCTTCAGTTTACACGTACTACGACCTGGCTTCAACTTATACACGTTACGCTAAGATGACTTTCTCCCTGGGAGAATACGCTGGATCCAAGATTATCTCAACAGTGAGAAACTGCTTGCTAAGGATCTGAAAAAGAACGTGAATTCAAACTGTGCTGATGTCAGTGATGAATCCGTTCTTCGTCAGTTTCAGTTGGCTTGATTGTTCATAGCTCCTTCTAAAGCCCATCTACTGGCGTTGTCACACTCCACCAATCACAGCTCGCAGAAGTGGTGGACTGACATTCATTTTTAGATTTGTCTGTGATGTCCAACAAACCTCGTGTATCCTCATGCAGAATGGTGACAACATATATGGTTGGCACTCAACCGAGTGTGTAACCAGCTGAGGCCATTTTCACCAGTAAGGAACACCCAAATATTTGAAAGCTCGAGGTATGCATAAGGTCACTCAGTGGTCAACTGCTCTGAGAGGGTGCATCCGAGTGGCACATAGCATGCTAGAGCTAACCAGAAAGAAGGCAGATCTTTGCATTAGTGGTTAGAGAACATCACGTCTACCACCACTATTAGTTTGACAATCCGGAATACCTGGTGTGATCAGGTGGGTCATCCGTAGGAAAATAAATAGACGTGTGCTATTCAGTTTTTAAACACTGGATGCCAGTATCACCAACCACATAGTTGCGCAGCCCAAATAACCTAGTTCCGGTTAACCTATAAATCAAATTATGAGATTAAATTTTTAGGCATTTTAAGCACATACTGCTCAGTGTTTATGAAGTACCAAAAGAACATGACTGTTTTGATTCCATATTAGAATATGTATTACTTGGCCTATTAGGTTTGCTCTCTGTAGCACAAAAGTCGCTAATTCGTTATAACGTGGAAGACAACGTTTGACGGCTAGTTGTGGATTATGTATTGGTTTTCCTCGGCTGTAGGTTCACGGGATCGCGTAATATTTCGGGCGTTTGGTTACATCATAACAATAGCTGTTTTCACTGCATCCTTAGACAAAAACTGTTGATGCTGGCCTCTTAGCCAGCAAGGAACACCGCGCTCATCAGATCCACCACAAATTTTGGTGATTTTTTCACAAGGCGGTTCAGGCCAAAATAAGCGTTCAGTATGTTTATCTCATTTTTGTGAGGAAAAACAACAATTACAACCCAGTTCAGCATAGTTTGGTAAACAATCAGTGGATTTGTCACACTTTTCTGAAGAGGTGCCACACAGAAAAGTTTAAAACATTCTCCAGTTTCGTGAATACTGATAAAGCTTTCAAACAATTCCGTACAAGCGAAAACGTCCCACAGTATCTTGCCATACACTCCAAAGGATGCCTCTTAAAGGCCAGTTTCATGGACTAGATAATCGTGATATCCAGAGGGTTTTGCTTAGATTCAACATCTGGGGGCAAGACCAAAGTCGATGTGCTAATAAACTATGACATCAAAGTAAACAACGATCCCTAGCTTTTCGTAGCACATCTGTCTAGCCAACTCATACAACGAAGAATCTTGGGTAACCCCAGCCTTCTTTGGCTCTGTATTCTGCGTATAGTTGGCCCATTTTGACGTATGTGAAACATTTTACCCAATGGGGTTAACTTAAAGCATGTAGTAATAACTTTTCTTCAGAAGAAGTGCTCAGCACGATTGTCTCAAGCTGGACTTTGGATTTCTGTATTCAAGCACAAAAATATGTGAAAGAAAGCGTGGCAATTCCACATAATCTGAAGGGCCAAATGCATATCACCCTGCATCACGACGAACAAGACACTTGTGACCATCATACTTTTGACAAGCTTTCAGCGGTCGAAACCCTGACCACTTACTAAAATCTTCGTGTATTTGTGTTGTTTACAACATTGCTCAGTAAACCGTAAGTAAACAAAACAGTCGGATCAACGAAAGAGGCAGATGCCAACGTAGCAAACGATATAGGCGTGACTGATATAGGTGTTGTGGTTGTTGACCGAATTTAGTCGCACACTTTACGGCCACATCAGCTGGTTTTTTTATAGTTCCATTGAAAGCTGGTACAAATCGTACTGTGTGAACACTTTCCATCCCGAATTATAACTGCTGGGCATTTCAGCTTGCACAGCAGATTTCTCACGGGGTTTGTTTCGTAATTCTGAGTTTTCACCTGAGCACCTAGTCCTAGCCAGGGAAAATTTATTTATGGGTCAGAATCTGCTGCTCCCACTTCCCAATGACGGTAGCTTTGAAATGAACGCAGGCTTCGGCAAAATCCCAAATATCTTTATTCCCGTGGACTTCACGTTATTTAAACAAATGTTTCAACCATTGAGCAACGGCTTAGTTGGGAACATGGGCGCCTTTTTAGTTTAGATCGTGAATACGTACGTCTAATGCATAAAATTACGTTCGTCTACATTCCACAGCAGTCTGAGTTGACCTTTCTTGCAATTTAACCCCATGTCAGATATGTTTAAAAAAATAATGACATCGACGTCGATGATTTACAACGCACTCCTTCTGGCGCTTAAGTTCCTCTTAATGCCAGAACCTCCAGAGTTACATTGCTTAAGTACATGATC
This sequence comes from Clonorchis sinensis, assembly GCA_003604175.2. Lineage (NCBI taxonomy): Eukaryota > Metazoa > Platyhelminthes > Trematoda > Opisthorchiida > Opisthorchiidae > Clonorchis > Clonorchis sinensis. The sequence goes on from NIRI02000074.1 coordinate 108,425, forward strand.
CTTGCTTGTGCCAATTTTGCGCGCCTGGATTTTGCTGATCCTCTGAAGTCAAGAAGCCACTTGTTTGCTGCCTGTTCTTCATTTTACCACTCAATACCACTCAATGTATTTCTGCGGTAATAAGGCGTCGCTTCAGGTTCCTTTTGGCCTTATTAGTCAACAACTTTGGGTCGAAAGTGGGAACAAAGTACATTGGGTCCCATAGCGTGATACGTACAAACGAAGAGTAAGATGCATTACTGTCATCCTTGTCAGCTTGAACGTAATTTGGAGCGTTTACCTCCTGCGGCATTAAGCCTTAAATATTCAGGAGAGAGTGGAACACGTGTGAACGAACGCTATTATGCAGGGTATAACCGAAGTGCGGTAAGACGCGGATTCAGTGGCTTCTGTTGGCGTGAAGGATATTCAATGGGGGACCGTCACGACTAGTAGAACGTTTACCGTTTTTTTCTCCGGGCGGTCAAACTCCATTATGTTCTACTAAAGACAACGTGTCGTGCTATTTTCGAAAATACATCCTTTGCAGGCATTCTGTCTCCTATAGTGTAAATGGCTTTGGGATGGGAATTTAAGCTGTCTATTTGGCATAGAAACAAACACACATAGCATCAAGTCAGAAAGTTCGATAAAAATAAGAATAAAGACAAAACAAACGTTTTAGCTTACATTCATCAAGTTTAGGATCCAGCCCCTGCTTCACAGAAAACCGATGTTGCGTAGTCAGTGCATCAAAATCAATCATATTCATCATCCAAGTTTGAATGGTGTTTGACAAATTCTGGTCAAAATTATTGTCCAACAGGTTTTGCATTGGAAATAGTTTGTTTCCGTATGGCATACATAACTGAATGAGTTTCTCCAGGGAAGTTAGAGTCTGTAAGAGTTCTTTCGGTGAAATCAACCACACAAATTACCTGCATCAAGCACTTCCAGTCGGTAGGTAATGCCGAAGATTGTTGCATTCGGTAGAATATCCGCTGAGTAGACAAGTGACATGTTACTTAGTGGATTGTGGAAAAATTGGTGGAAATGCCGTTTCTGTTTTACTATATATGGTCCATGTTCTTATTGCTTACGGTTTTAAAAGCAGGTCCGTCGGACGGCACAGCTTTGTCACGTGAACAAAAATCTCCATTTAACTCATAAAACAAGTGCAAAATATTTGCCTCCGTTGTTCAGAGCTCTTAAAAATTTTAGGCACTGGGCAAGCAACTGTGTCAGTGTTTGGCAGTCTTGGTCTATAGATAATTTCAAGCACAAACAGGTCCAGCATTTTATGTGGTGTTTGGGCGTAGGCAATAGGACGGCTTTTGATAGAACTAATAAGCACAAAAGGGTTTTGACATGAGTTTAGTCCCAAAGGTTCTTCATCTGCTAATGCGTAATGCGTCATTAATACCTAGTAAAAAGATTGCTCAATCGAACAGAAGATTCAGTCAAACTTGCTCACCTCCAAACTGGACATTTTGTTAGGTTCTTTGGCCGATATAAATATGACATAAATAGAGGACAGCCATTCACCAGTGGCACCTTTTTATTGTATTGCTTGGCGCAGATTAGCAAAGCCCCTGGGTTGCGGCCTCTGCTTAGGCTTAGACAATATCGGGCTAGGACCCTTTGACAGACTTTAACCATAAATCTTTTGGTCAGCAGCTTTGTGTCCTGGCCAGTTAGCCGTGTTAAACTCACAAGCAATCTTTAAGGTGGTCAACATTCTCATCAAAGCTGTCTCAACGGGTGGGTGGGGTTTTATTTGGCTTCAAGTGACAAGGCCTGATATTCTGGAATATACGCCCAAAAAGTAGCACCATGAAAGTAATTAAGGCCTGATAAAGATAAGAAAAATCTACCTGAGGACGACAGAAATTAAGAATGAGGTGATAACGAAAGTTTGGAAGAAAACAAAATAATTGGAGGCAAAAGTGAGTTGTCCATTCAGAGGATTTTAGGTTTACATTCCATTCTCCATAAGGATTAACTCCCTCCTGACTAGTTTGGCATTTAGTCCGCATTCCAGGTGGTGAACCTGAGTTGGCAGCGCCAAGTAATATGCAAGTAATATGCTGAAAAATTGACACGCGTCGATTGACTCGGTTAAATTGTTGCCAGGAGACATGGGTTTATTAGTTTGAAATTAAGGGACACGTGTATCAAGACGAAGATTTAGCAGTTGATCCATTTGTCGATCCATTGGTCAATTCATTCTACTGTAGGCATTTCACTGTTTTACTAGCATAATCATAAAGTGAAAAACCATTAATTCTAAAAATTAGATCCCAGAGGTCACGAAAAATTTATAAAAGTCCTGCCGCATGAATTAAACCTGAAATAATAGTGTAATTAAGATCAGCCAGGGAATAAGATTTTGGCAAATCCAAACCTAGTTTAAGGAGTTTATTGTTAAGCAGGTAGATAGGACAGGATAAACTATGACTTTGCAACACTTACTTGTCGACAGTACAACAGTTCAAGTGTCACTCCTTCAGATGTGTAAGTTAGCAACCACCTATTGGTGAAGACAACCATTAGTATTGGTGCCTCAGTGTTTTAATGTGCACCAAAAGCAATTAATTTGTCTTATCGGGATATATTTACGCAATTGAAAATCTTCATTCTACCCGATACTCAAAACTAAATGAAGTAGTATCGCTCAAGCAACCTCTACATTGAGCGTGACATAAATACCTGGTGCTTTCTTCGCATCCCATCGAAGGTGATGAGATATTTGCTATGATATTTGTTCATGGTATTTGCTAGTTTGCTGGGAAAAATTGAAGTCATACCAGTTCACTACCAAATATTTGATTTTTCTGACCCGATGAAATTTGCACCGTTGGAAAGTGCTAAGTGGTTGTGCAATTATAATTTGCAAAGTATGTTGAAAATTCGTAGCTCTCTCTGACAAGAGTCAAAAGCGCCATTTTAAGACTGGTCAATTTTTTTCATCTTTTGGATAGTGAAATCTAAAACACTGTGTGGCAAAAACGAAATGGCTTACTGAGCTTCCTGGTGGCATGTACTTTACGCACGTCCTCCAAGAAGAATACACTTACCGGCAAGTGCCCAATATTCCTGAGAGTCGTTCTTATGGATTTTGTCAAGCCTGGCGTCTTCAAAAGACATTCTACAGCGGTTAGTCTCTCGTTTAGACATTTCAAGTCTCTTGACGGAGTTCTCATCCACTGCTCAAGGGTGTATTTTCCAGCACGGGTAATGCACACACTGAATAGTTCTACAGGGAATATAATAACCAAGCATTTTACTGAAAACTGATGTCTCATCTTCTGCGGTAGACCTCATGTTTTTCATTTTCCAACTTTCGTGGAACTGATGGAACTGACCAAATATTTGCAGGTTTCTCAGACACCGTTCGTCCATGTATATTATTTGTTCACTAAATTGGAGAAAAGACTAGGTAGCACTTACATTTTAAACATTTGAATATCGAGTACAGTGAAACTCGTGTGAAGGAGACCAAGTTGACACACTGGTTCTTTTTTGCTCAAAAATGAAAACAAAGCTGAAAATGATTTCAGCTAATAGCCAGTGCAAAACAAATCATCATTCTTCGTAGAATAATCGGCTCACCGTTTGACTGCAAGTTGGCGGAAAGTAAGACAAGAGGATTTGTTCTTTTGCTTCTTCATTAATTCCTCCAGATATGACGGACAGGTTCACAGAATACAACGTTGAGGCAAGTTGGTCATTTGCTGTATACAGCACATAAGAAAGACTTTCCCTTACCAAAATATCTGTTTGATAGCACATGCACTGTAATTCTTCCTAATATGTCAGGTTTTTAATCGTTGCAATGTTTACGTTTTATGTCATCCATTATCGGAGCAAGCAGTAAAGAGATGAACTCCGAGCATAGGAGTATAGTTGGATTAAAAGAAGACAAGACTTTTTATTAGAAATATAGCTTTACTTTTGGTAAAAGGCCCATAGTGACCGTCTGACTCAAACTCTGGTATATACGAAAGGATGCACGATTCAGTATCGTACCCCACGGCCCCAATAACCTGTTGTGTCGCTGAGATGCACAAAATAACCTTCAAGATGCACAAGAGAAAAAACAAACAACTTTTCTCTCAAGTCTTTCCTCTCCAACTTCTGACTCAGCTGCACATACAGGGTTATCCATGGTCGCAAAAAATGATAACGTAAATTGAAAGGACGCTTCCTACTGTGTCAGTAAAACAAGTTGCAAGCAAAAAGCTGGATGGGAGTGTCGCAATGAACTGTTTACACTTCAAGGCCGCATAATTCTGCCAAGTTAAGCGTCCGATACCAATGAAAGGAAGAAGGCCTTCGC
>NIRI02000012.1:0-17000 GCA_003604175.2 Clonorchis sinensis
AGTATATAGAAACGCAAATTATTTCATACTGCCTCTTTTACCTCCTTGGAACTAGCAGTAGTGGCGGCACACGATGAGTGAGCCGTTGCCCATTGTGTTGCCCACTGTGTTGCCCTAATCGTCCTGCGGGATGATCTGTGCCACCGGCACAACACCGCACGAGCCTCGTTTAGAGCTGTTCCATGCTTGTCGCCTGCCACGTGCAATTCTGTTTCTGGAAACTTTCGAATATCGCAATCGCTAAACCAACTAGTGTTTCGCTCTAGCGGAAAAACAAAGTCCAATCAACTGACCTTGTTAATGTCGCAGATAGCTGACGGCGGTTGCTACGATCTTTTGAGCAATATAACAGCTCTGTTCTTGTCTCTTCAGCTCCTTGCTTCCATTTGTATCGTTCACTAGCCTCCATTTTTGCCTCTGTAAATATTGTGACGAGCTCTTTACTGACAACGGTGCGCAAACTGAATACTCCTTTACCCGTACGGACCTTAGAGGAGCATAAGGCACCTGTACGTGCCGAAGCATTTGGCCTAAAAAACAAGCCTGTCCCGGCGGCAACAAAGTGAACGGAGCACCGATCTTTGAAGTATAGCGTACAATTTTGCACACAGTACAAATCTTGGCCCAAGGATCCACTTAGATCGGCTGGATTGTGTGGTTCTGGCTATTTAAGGACCATGGCTACCTGATCCCTGTTGACTGATATCACTTTGATATAACAGGGACACAGCTTTTTCTCGGAAGGCACCAGGTTCCACTTCCCAGGCCAAAGTTCGAGACCTGCAGTTCGGATCCTCCTTAGTCCAGCTGACAAGTTTTGTAAATGCTCCTTCGTACTATTGTCTTGCGGCAGAACGTTCTCCGCACACACCACGCACATTTTAGACACGTCCATCGGTTACACGGAGCGGAGGTGAACCGAAGGTTTAAAGCAGAAAGACTGTAGTGAAATTAGATTGTATAATCCTACGTTTAGTTGTCGTAGGCAACGTTGTTCAAGATTTTACAAGTGAATTCTGTGAGCAATTTATTGCACAGCTCTTTGTAAAAGGTTGTCACGGCAATCAGAAAGCTGGATTTAAAAATATTCCACTACGACGTGTATGGACCCTAAACGCGTGCGTCACATTCCGCCTAATCTGTGTAACGAGATCCTAGCCGAGTTCGGCCCGGTACCCCAACGCTAACATGTGAGTGGACCACTTGTTCGTACAAATGAAATTGTTTAGAACTAATATAAATTCGACTGGGTGAAGACGTCAAAATTATCATATATTCTTATTCCGTCATGACTTTCCAGTGACAAGATGCAAGTCCACCGCGCTTTGTCCATAATAGCAATTGAACTAAGTCCTTCTTTAAGACGGCTGCAAGTCTGCATTGTTCTGCACGGAGCCGGAGGCCCTCGACCTTCTGCTTTGTGAGCTTGATAGCCACATAGACGAAGACTCTTTTTACCAGCAGAAAAGGCTCCCGTAAAATCAATAAAATATCTGCAGATCCCCGTAATGATCGACCTTAATTCCCAGGGTTACAGAGCAAAGCTATTGGTGTTTCCAACAACCTATGCCCATTGTCGATCCACCCCGCCAAATGAGGATAAAGGAATATGCTGTGTGCAGCCCTGAACCCGAGACAGCCCGACGTGTAAAGCGTCAGCCTACTGACCGAAAAATTCATGCCTCAAGCCAACCCCGGCATCTTGACTGTTTCTGTAATAAGCAATCCCGCAGTATCACAGCCCTTGTGCTTTCTCTGTCTGGCATAGCAGCTAATAACTGGACTGGTCATACAGCTGAACATTTATTATTATTATTGGCTGCAGCCTCTTCATTTTACCTTTCGTTTGCAACCAATGTTGGCTAAACTGATTACACTTTAACCTGCAGGTTACTGAGCAATATAGTGATCCAGCCAATCGACGGCTAAGGGGAGGTGAGTCTTGCTGTCTTGCCCCAGGGTTGCTATTAATTAATTTGGTCCTTGGATGACGCAAATTCAAGCCTTTTCTTGGCGGCACTTAATAATAATAATAATAATGTTTATTCACAACTAGTGGGTGGCATACCGCTATCAAAGTCTCGTACCCGCCTTTCAAAATAACCTACATTGTGAAAATTCTGCGGGCTCTTTCGCACAGTTAATATAGAACAAGCCTCCTTTGGGGAGCTCGCCTCGGTTCACCGATGGTAGCGTCATAGATGGGTATACATTAGTTCGCGCGCCAGCTGATTGATTGACTAGTCAGGAGGAATGGAATTGCCGGTGACAGTTGGCCAGATGCCTGTAGGAATCGTGGTTCACGGATTCACGGATTGATACACNATTATCATTATAATTAGTTTAGTTGAGTTCCGTGTGAATCTACAATCGGCTTGAAGCCATTTATTACATGTACTTATCAATCCCTGAACTAGGCCCCCATCTTCATGGGCCTAAGCAAATGACCTCAGTATCTGGCGACCGGGTCACCGCCTTGAGGACTGGATAACAATTTTTTCTTTGAATGAGCGCCGGCGGCAAAGCCCAGTTTCCGGTATCAACATACGTATACACCTAAGAAAACAACGAATACGCCAGTGACACACTGACGCACTCTAGCGATAGCCACATTCTTGGAGGGTAATCTCACCGGAACTCCGCCTGCGCACAACACAAAGTCGATGAAAAATGTTCATGAACCAGGGATTTCTGAAACAGGGTCCGGGCCGACTCCAGCTGAACAGATTTCAGTTGATTCACCCTAGCATTATCAGGCCGCTCACTCTCCACAGTCCGTGAGCGCACCAAAAGTTCAAAGATCTATCAAATAAATCCCATGAACAAAGGCTGTATCGGCTTGCAGACGGGAAGAGTCTCTGCGACCTTATACGCACGCCCAAAAGCGACACTGCAGCGCCACTTCGGTCAATTATTTAACATCAGAACACAAGCCTTATTAAAGAACCGTCCACCCAGTCAAGCACAGCCGCTCGATAAGCCATGGGAATTCTCTCTGGCCACGAGCCATACGGGACGGGAACGCGCTTCCGGCAAAGGTGCCTTCCAAAACCACCTCAAACATTTATATTGAGAAATTCTATGCGCAGTCACACAACAGTCCATTTTTCAGCGTCAATTGCTAACCAGGAAGGGCCTGTTCCGCATCCAGTAGCTAGCCGCAGAATAAAAACACGTTTATAAAACATCTTGTGCGGCCTTCGATTATTTTTCATGACCAGGATTTCAAACAATACCAAGGGTAAAAACAAACGAAGGAAAAACCGGAATGGAGTAACTTGAATAGGAAGGACAACAGAAGAACAACGACAAAGTTGAAAACTGAAACTACGGCCAATTGTTTATTCCAGTGACACGCGCACCTTTAAGTTATGACTTTATGTACTTTTCCCTTACTTGTGAAACTCCGTCTGCAGATCCCGTAGTTCAAAATGAGCTGCCAGTTGTCGTGATAGCACCAGTCATCTATCTTGGCCCGAGTTCCAAGCTGGTAAGGTGAAACATAACAAAGCCACTCCTTTACTGCGTCCATCGGAGACCCGCCGCTCACTAGAAGCACAGCCAAATTATTTACACCTAAACTATAGGGTCTTCGAAGTTGTGTGTTTTACAGGAAGTTAGTCGAATCTATTTGCGCCCTTTTGGTGCTATCTTTCTCATAGCGTTTTGGTTAAGTGTCATCCTGCAGTGCACTTTACAAACGATACATCATCCACAGAACGCTCATCGCAAATTCCACCCAGAAAAATAGTAGAATGATTTTGTATCCGTAAAACGCACAACACCGTTTTTCGGGAAGCCCACGTCTCATTCAGTATATTGTTAAAAAAGAATTTGCTTCCTTGTGCGGCAGTGATGATGGTGTACAGCTCAATGGATGATCTCTATTCTTTGATATGCACAGCTGGTCAGCAGATTTACGGATTTGGACAATAGTCCTATATAAGTCTTCCACTGAGGCTGGCCCCAGTTTCACTTGGTTAAGAAAGATGCGCATTCCCGAAAAGTCTGCACGGCAGAAGTTTCGAATCCACGTTTGGGGTTCGGGATTTCTGGCCCAATAGCAGATGAAATCAAAGGTGAGCACACAGTGGTCGCTATGTCCCAGTGGAGCGTTAATTGTCACCTGATCAACGAAATGTCTTTCGTTGGTGATGACCAGATCCAGGAGGGACGGTTGTTGGCCCGCGCGGTATCTGGTGGGTGCAACGACATGTTGAGTCCAAGCGCTCTGTTGAACGACTTCGGTCAACGCCGCTGCAAAGGGTCCACTTGATCCGACGCACTGGAGCTCCGTCCAGGGGGCCTTTGGAGCGTTGAAGTCACCTACCAGCAGGAGATGAGTGAAGTGGTAGCTGGAGGAGAGTTGCCCAAGGGTTCGTATGAGGAAGTGGTCATCTTCCGGAGGACTCGAGGGGCTACGGTAGACCACACCGAGAAGGAGAGAATCGGACCCGCGCAGCGGGACTTGAAGCCACAGTGCATCACAAAAAGGTGCAGGAGTGGTATCAGAGAGGACAATCGGGATTGGCAGGGCCGCATGTAAGTATAAAGCAACCCCACCAGCTCTCCCTCGTTTTGAGTCAGCTCGAAAAATAGAGTAGCCGTCTATTGAGATCTCCGCGTCAGAGACATCTGGTGTGAGCCAGGTCTCTGTGAGTGCGATAATGGACGGCTGTTCAAGACAAATTGACTGTTTAATATCGCAAAGTTTGTTGAAGAGGCTAAGACAGTTTGTGGACAAGCATTTCAACACTGTCTCTGCTGCCTCCGAAGGTGAGGAGCCGAGAGTTGTGTAACCAGGGAGGTTAGCAGGCTTAATAGCTGCACGTCGGGTTTGAGTCGAGGGCTCCGAGGGGACCTCTGAGGCATATTTGTCTGCTCCCTCGATTGGTGGTTTCGTGGGTTGCTTTTCATTTGCAGGGTTTTTTTCGCCCTGTGGGAGCCCGGTTTGCGCGGGCCTATTAGTTTTGGTGGACGAAGTTTTTTTCCCCGTGGGCGAAAATTTCGACCATTGCTACTTGTAGCCCTTTCTTTAACTTCTTCTGGACGGCCAGGTTCGCTGTTGCTCAATGGGCGATCTCGCGTCTGTTTGGTTTCTTGGGCATTTTGGCGCGATTTGGTCGGAAAGGTGCCTCTGTGATGCTTTGAGCGCTGGGTGGCAGCACCGGGTAGTTTTTTTGGTGGTGCTCCCATGAGGCTGGTTTTCTCAGAGGACTGCACCTTGAAGCCAGCCAGCAGTTTTCTGATTTGGCGAGTTGTATATGGCTTGTTTTGCCGCAGTCGCCTTTCTTTCGCGCCTGTGTGGTCATCCGAGTCACCCGCGATCAGCGTGGCCAACTGGGTGTATGAGGGACTGTTCGGCTCGCCGTGGTCAGGCTTGTGGCTTTGATTGTCATGGTCCTGGGCAAGAGTTGTGTCCACAATCAAAGAGGCTACTTTAGACGGAGTGGAGCTAGAGATTGGCAATTTCACAGCCTCAGTGGATGTACGGTTCTCGCAGCATTCCCCGATGTCGACGTCAGCGCATGTGGTTGGTTTGCCGGTAGGCTTCGCCACTTGACTCCGCTCGTTTGACCCAATCCAGCTCGGTTGTAGCTTGGGTGCGGAGTTCTCTGTTGCACCTTTGACGTCTGTTACGGAAAGAAGTGCTGATAACTGTACGTACTTTGGGCGCTCCGTCCACGTGAGACTTGCCTCCTCCAGAGCGTCACTGCCTATAGAATTCGAGGGGTCCGCGGTGGTTGAGTAGAAACTGCTGTCCGGAGTCGCGGTCGTTTGCCTCGGCGTGCTTTCAGGAGCACAAGGGGCTATAACTACAATCGGTTTGGCCTTAAGTTTGGGATCGGCCGAAATGGCGCCATCCGGAAGCTTTTTCCGCATCTCTTCCCTAGAACTGCTGTGGCCTGGCTTCCGTGCGTCTAGAGGGCGATCCTCAGATAGACGCCTGATCGTTGGATTTGCCTTTTGGACGCTGACAGCCCGACCCAAAACCTTCTGTACGGCCGACGGCGAGGAAAGGGTAACGAGAAGCCCGAGTGTTCGCTTGCTTCCCTTCTGGCGTAACCAGTCTGCGTGAAGCGATTCGTGGTCAGGCTTTGAGAGGACACTGCCAAGGAGCGATTGTGCCTGCTTCGTTGGCGTGACTTTTCTAGAGAATGACCCCCAGATTATCAGTCTGCTCTCCCTTACGCGTCTGTCCACTAGAGACGCCGTGGGGGTCTTTATTGCCGCATCGGAGAGCTGGATAACCTTTTTCGCAGCCAGCAGACCAGGGGTGGATAGTGCAAGGTACTCGTTCAGCGAGGAATGTTCCTTGTCAACTTTCGTCCAGGTCGCTGCATTTTTAGTGTTTGCGTCTGTCAGAGCTTTAGAGAGAAGCTCGAGTTTCGTCGCGAGTACATCGATTAACGAGGAGCACTTACACTGGTCTGTGATTCGGTAGTGAGGAATTGGTCTTGTTTTTTATGGCTTTTTCCCTAGTTGGGGAATGCATTGCACCCTTGATGTAGAGGCAGCTGGCGCATACAAACGGGTCAGGAGAGTTAGCCAGTTGGCTTACCTGGTCGTCCTGTTAACCCGTGCATTTAAAGTGCCACCAGGCCTTGCAGGTGTGGCATTGCATACCCCGTCTCACGTTCGATGGACAGCCATTTCGCCCACATCTGTTGTGGGCCATCGATGACTGCAGAGAGCAGCCTGCATTGACTAGTGACATGAGTGCGACTAGATGCAGAGTAGAAACTGGGTGCAAAGTAACAGGGATTATATCGTAAATGTTATGTTGGTGTGAGAAAATTCAACAAATAACACGTATAAACTCTGCAAATAGTTTGAATAGTGAAAGAATTCTTTCACGAATTAGCACGAGGGAAAAACGAAACCAATTTCGAACGTACCGCGCTTCAGGATCATAGTGCAGCGTTATGAATTCATTGCATGCTAAATAACAACAGTAATATCCTTCCCATTGAAAATAATCGCGTTCCTTGGTCAGAATTAGTCATCAAGCCCAAATATATTGGCAGAAAAGAGGGCCAACCATTGCCAGTCACCGTGATGACAGCACGCTTTGCGTATAACTCGGGTACCTACGTTAACTGGTAGACTCGGGTCTGTGTGCGGCGTTGATAATGAAACCTCAGCTATGCGCGGTAACCTAATCCAATGGCCGACGACGGCCCGTCATACTCATAACTCTACACGTTGATGCTCACCTTTGCAATTTATAGCGAACACCAGACCAGCATCAATGCGGGCCAATGAATGTGAGCTTAATAAAGGGCCAACGAAGGCCCATCATAATTATGCCTGTACACGTTGTCACCCATCTCAACTAATTATCGTAACCACTAGGCACTTGTCTGTGTGCGACGCTGATTATAAGCCCTTTGCTACGCGCGTTAATCTAATCCAATGGCCAATGACTTCTCGTCCTACTCCTAACTGCATTCGATATCATCTACCTTGGCCGCTCAGCTGACCATAAGACCACGAATATACATAATAGAATAATTCAACGACCAATAACCTTCATATCCATACATGTCGTCCGTCTGCCAAGCCCATGTCTGAATAACCTACAACCACTCTCGGCGAATCGTGTTTCTTTTTGTTGGTTGCATCGGTGAAAACGTATTGCGTAGTCAACCCAGTTCCCATTTTCGGGGAGCGGCTTTCATTCTACAGAGTTTCCGATAGGAAAAATGTATAATCAATTACTACTCGTATTCACTTGTATATACAACCCATAATTAAACAAAATTGTAGTGGCTAGCTCACCAAGCGCTTAATGAATCCCGGTATCTACGCTGAACTCACTATTTGCTCAATTAGTGCCGTTGGCGATAATTAGGGAGCCGTGTTCACACCGAGCATTTGACAGCAGGATTCGGCAGGCATGCATTATTGGATGCAGCGAAGTTAAAGCAAAGTAGGGGTCATACTAGTCAGTCGTAAGACCGAGTCGCATAAACTTCAGCCCTAGGGTACAAGGGCCGCGTGCCTCCTCAAACGTAAACCTATGGATCGGGCCGTAGCGAAGAGCTAGTGAGTGAGCAGGTACTTGATGTCAAATCCACCCATTTCGGGCACTAAATCCCGACTTCAACCTACTGCTTCCCGATACCAACCCTATGTAGCGTAAAAGAATCGACTTGTAGCCATCCCATACTCAACCGCAGTAGTAGTCTTACCACCAACAAAGGGCTCCTTTCTTGGGAGCTGATCAGCCAACGTGGCTGTGTTTGTGATTTTTAGCATCCGGTTATATATAAATAAGCTTTCACATTTCCGACAAACATACGCCGGAAGCTTCTCCTGATTTCAGGCTATTTTGAGGCTCTATTCCATATCTGTCATATAGGTTTGGCCTCATCCAACTTATATTCCATGCCAAAGTATTGCAAGCCATCTTCACTTCAACAATCATGCGTACAATATCCGAATGAACGAGCTATTCGGACAGCCACACGTGATACGATTCAGCTGTCTCAAACAACGATGATGATCTAGCTGGGGATTGCAAGTTTTACTATATCCAGCTGTCCAGGAACATTCTTCGATCCACATCCAGGTAACATACATCACTAAAATGTCACCACTCTTGCTTTTGTCCACTAAGTGGTCAATTGACTCTGACTCCATATAACCCATTTCCTCAGTGCGCCTTGCTTGCTTATTCACGAAGTCCTACCTGATTGGTCTTTTCGGCCTATCCAATGCATCTTAATAATGATGTTTATTCCCAACTTGTGGGTGTCATGCCATCAGGCACACTCCTCAATGGAAATCCCCGTTGCACAACCGAAAAACCGCTTCCTCGTGACGGATTCGCCGACACCGACCCACACGAGCTATGTTTCTGAGACAGTTTTCAAACACATGAAGGCGCCTTCATCAGCATCATCATCAGCCGTAAGAATCGCCTACTGGTCACACAATGAAGACGTCTTAGCTGCGCTGCTCGAACAGACCAAGTCTCACAGCCATACAACAAAACAGCCCGCACTGCAGCCTGATATATGCGTTCCTTGATATTCAGGGATATACCGTTTTGACGCCATAGACGTTTTAAATTAACAAACGTGCATTGACCTCATCTGTCACAATACAATCAAAACCCATACAACCTCGAATATATACAAAAAGCCCCATAATATCGTATGCCACACCTTGGACTGTGAGTGGCATGTTCAGTGACTGCATGCCAAGGAGCAGTGCTTCGGGGACTGGTGACCATTTCTCTTACATTCACGTTCTCCCTTGGATTATGGTATTGTCTAACTCAGGTAATAAATTCCAGATAAATTAGTCAATCAGCTCGGAAGTCCTAATCCCGTCAGTACTTACGTGTTTACTTTCCCTAACCACACTACCCCCCCCTGCGTGCTTGTGCCAATTTGCTTTAGATCTCTGGTACTATAATAGCTTAGCTCGCAGAATTGTACATTCCAGGCCAATCAACTGAAACATAACGTCCGCTATGGGGCTGTCCAGAATCCGAAATACGTCAGTGCGGTGATGGCATAGCAGTGCCATACCCAGGTTAATAGCACACCCGGAACTATTGCCCTCCCTCTTCTGACTGTATCTTTGTTTCATCATCTGCAACTACGAACTAACTCATGCTTTATTCTGACTCTAACCGTATGATCATACCCGATGGTACGCCACCCACCAGATGGAAGTAAACATGATTGTTAGAACCTTACACTTCGCGGGTGCAAAATGCATACGAAAGGACGAGATGACTTCCCTCAGTTCATCCAAAAACAATTGCGCTTCTTCTTCCTCATCGAAGGTGAGACCAATGTTTGCCTATTCCAGATTGACGAGATTTTCCTCAGAAGATTTTTAACCTTCGGGGTTCAGAAGACTATTCAGCTTTCGCCTGATTATCTCATCGATCACGAAATTAAATAGGAGTTGGAAGAGGGCGCCCTGGAGAGGCAGCGCTTTTTTTAGGGAAGCTTTTGGAGTCCTGCATACCTTTGCATAACATGTCCGCCACATCAGCACCCCCTGCCCATGACGACGCGAAACACTACGTTTGACAACTCTCATTTCAACCGCATACCCTATCTCCAAAGATACTTCCACCGTATGCTGAAATTCATTATTCGCCTTTCGTAATGCAGGACAGGAAAGCTAAAGTGGAAACAACTTTTGTTTGACGCCTGTGTTTTTGACATGAGCTTCCCATGGATGTGGCATATATCCCGGGCTAACAGGAGCTCACTAAATACATCTCAGAGGCAACTCTTTTTGAAAAGCTCCACGCCTTTTTCAAACTGTAACCACACCATCCTGAAGTCACCATATTATACGGACATGCAACACCACCAGTCATTCACTTTTTTCTCTGCTCTCATGACCCTGCAATTTCCGGGCCTCCCCATTTGCGTACAACTAGGCCAGTGCAAAACTCTCATAGTCACACCCGCCCACACCCGTTCGCATCGACCGCATGCCTATTACCTGAACATAATAATAATAATAATAATGTTTATTCCCAAATTTTGGGTGACATACCTTCTGGCATGATCATACGTTTACAGTCAGAATGAAGCATGACTGGGGGATTTGCGGGTAGTGCGGATTGCGCGAAAAGAGGACAATGTCATAAACAGTGGGAAATATCCGATGAAATAATAATAGGTTGCTTTCCCAACTTGTAGGGAACAATGGTCATGAGGTCCGACTAGTTCAAAGACATGAACATGGCATGAACTAAAACTGAAAACCATTGCTGGCCATGAGTGACCTTGGGCGCTTGGGCAAATGGCTGGAGTCACAACGAGCAAAAGTGGATATGGAGGTAGAATAATTCGAATTGGGAGCACATGGCGAGTTTTGTCTCAAAAATGTGGCTTAATCTGAGATTAAGCAAACTCACTGTTGTAGGGCAGTCAGTTGCAGCAGATAGGTTGGATGTGGACGTGGTGTTAATACATAGGGCGAACCGAACATCGTATACGGATTTGAACTTGTGGAAGAGGCAAGCCGAAATTGTGGCAGAAAATCAGGCTAGCCAAATTTGGGCGAAAATTCATCGGGTACGAAAGAACTCGTCCCAGAGACAGGGTCGGATGAAAAATTTGCTCGTAGTTGCGACTACAGGCTTGATTGGGCGAGGGGTTGCGGTCGAGATTTTGAAGAGAATAGTTGCGGGAGTGCCATCACACTGGGTATGACAGTGCCATGCCATCATTGCACTGACATGCTTCGGTTTATGGACAGCCCCGTAACGGTCGTCGAGGGTGCCGCGATCGGAGAAGGGATACGCAGTTCTGTGGCAGCTGGATCTGGGTGAGACGGGGATTGACGCGTAGAGTCAGACGGATGCAGGGTCACAGGTAATTTCCCTTTCGTTGGAGGACCGTGTGAGTGTAGACCGGGGACCAGCCAGTTTGAATGAATAACAGTCCTACAGGGCGTTTGGGCAACTGCAGTAGAAGTTTGAAGCTTGGGAAGAGGGGCAACGAGGACGAAGTAGAATGAAAGCGGTAGCATGTTGCGAGTGTCAAGAGGCATATAATACAACGGTGTCAACAGAAAAAAATGTAAAAGGGGATGACAGCAAGCTAAATGGACCCAGGAAGGGTGGATACGTTTGCTGATCTAGCAACCAAGTACTAGTTGGCCAGAGTAGGTGCATAGTTTTAGGATAGTAAGAACTTTGTCGTCGAGGTAGCTAGCAGGGTGGCTAGACGTTGGGCTAGTTGGAACGGGCGGCAGTTTTTAGCTTATCAAAGAATCATGACATAGGGTCTCCGTTGTGCAAAGAAAGGGGTTAATGGGAGCAGTGACAGTAGACAAGTAAAAAGCGGATAGGCAACAGGCTCCCAGATAATGGATAAGAACCGTGGCTTAACTGAGATCTACCGCGTCAACCTAACAGGAGATTAGGATTAAGGATCACCAGTCGCCGAGTCACTGCTGTCAACTCCAGAAAACGAATGGTGCATAGCAAAAAGAACAGCCATTAAATGCTAGCTGTGACTGGTTGTAATCAGGAAATAATAATTTATTTGCATTTTGTGCATATGATCGTTATAGATGACAAGAGGATAGAACGTGTGTGCTATGTTTGGATGGTGAAGTGAGCTTGGGATGGTGTGATCCAACTAAGACGAAGGTGGCAACTCCTTGCACGTCGACATTAGCCGTGAGCCTCACACAGTACCCTCAGGCTACCCCATGCATATATATATATATACATGAATATCGATGCTCGCTTTTGAAATCGGGCTGCGTGGTCTCATTGCAGTAGTTAGGAATTGTGACCAATTTTGGCTGCCTTTTATTTCGGGCCGCAGTCTAACTCATATTATAGTGCTTTCAAGCAGACCATTTTCGAACCGTCCTATTTTGAGTCCCAATGTAAACACCACTGTCTTAACGACTCACCCAAGGTGTTCACTGGGCCGTCCACGAACCCGATTATGACGTCGCGATGACGGTACCACGGCTGCTATACCCAGTCTCATGGCTTGCCCGTAGCTCACTATGTCCTTAATATTTCCTGACCGAGCGCGTTATGTGCGCCCACGAAACCACCACAGTCGTTTTAATTTGTGACAGGACTTGAGAGCACCGGCCAACCTAGGGTGTTTTATACCTGTTCTGCACATAAACCCACGAATCCATCCAGCGGCAATATCAAGGTTTCGGTATACCCTTGCCGTGCGCCCAATATAACGTGTGCTGACCATCAGCAAAAACAAAAAAACTTACTAGCTACGACGAACTCCTTGGCCATGTCTGTTCGTACGCCTATCACAACGACGGAAGACTTTTTTCTGAATAGGTCCAGTTTGATTTTGCGCGGAGATTATTTCCAAATCCAATACAGAAGAAAGCACATATAGAAACTAGCTTCTCCACAAATTTCCCACCGTCCTTACGGACGTAATGCGCGGAGCCATTGGCTGCCATTAAAATGCGGAATTCGCGCCCACAGTGGGCCTTCAGTACGTTCAAACAACTTCCAACAAAACTGCGGCCGCTTAGGGAGATCTTGAGGATTCGAATAAGTACCATCAATTGCTTAAACTTTGCGTTCAAGTTTCTCTATTTCGAACTATGGTTTCAGAGAAATTTTGGGTGTACGCCTAACAACAACTTGATTTCTCAAGCTCAACACGGATTTCTCCCAAACCGTTCCTGCGTGACGAACATGCTCGTATTTATGGACAGCTCAACCCAAGCCAAGGACGAGGGACTCATATCGGATGCCATATTTTTCGACTTCTCAAAAGCATTTGATCGAGTCCCACACGTCCCTCTGCTCCACAAACTCGAGTCTTACGGGATTCAAGGGAAAATCCTACACTGGATCAAGGCATTCCTATCAGACAGATCATTCCGAGTGAAAGTAGACTCGACCTACTCCTCTGCGGCGCCGGTCTCCATTGGAGTTCCTCAGGGCTCCGTTCTGGGACCTTTGCTGTTCCTGATATACATCAATGACCTTCCAGATCTTCTTTCAAGTCCATGTCTACTTTTTGCGGACGAATTGAAATCGTGGAGTTCCAAAGCCAGTGCCCTCCAAATGGATGTAGACGCCGCAAAGCAGTGGTCGTTGGACTGGCACCTTCCTCTGAATGACGAAAAGTGCGTCCATATGTCATTTGGAGGAGACTCAGCGAACTCCTTTGTCATGCATGGTGAGAAAGGACCAGAAGACATCACGAGGATAGATGCCAAAAAAGATTTGGGTATCTGGCTCTCTCCAAACCTGTCCTTCTCACTGCACCTTGAGAAATCGGCTCAGAAGGCATTCGCTGTTCTACGGATGATTCGGCGTACCTTCTCTCGTATTACTCGCACGGACTTCCAAATACTCTATGGGGCCTATGTCAGACCGCTCCTTGAATATGCCAACCCGGTTGTCTACTCAGGACGCACGAAAGACGTAATCCTCATTGAGCGTGTCCAGCGAGCTGCTACGAAAATGGTTGCCGGTCTCAAGTCCATGGACTACGAAACGCGTCTCGTGGTGCTCGACCTCTTTCCCTTGGAGTATCGTCGCCTCCGAGGGGACTTAATTCTTACTTACGCCCTGTTTGAACAAGGCTTGGCCAACAGGTTTTTCACCGTTGACCCAGCAAACACACGGCGGGGACACGGTAAGAAGATTTTTAAGCTCAGAGCGCACACCTTCATTAGGCAAACTTTTTTCTCATTTCGGGTAGTTGCTGCGTGGAATAACCTTCCTGAGACGGTTGTCCACGCTCCCTCTAGAACTCAGTTCAAAACACTATTAGACACTTATTTACGCGAGTCCTCGCGCTGGCAAACATACTGCCCCGCGCTGAGAACTTAAAGAGCAGTGCTACACCCTTTTTTCACTTGTGCCTTTCAGGTGAACGACAGCTGCTGAACGACAAGAACAAAACCGACCCGGAAAACTTGGGCGAAAGCCTCGATCCTGTGTATCAATCCGTGAATCCGTGAAGGCTCGGTAGAGAATAGGTTGTACATTTGTATCACGCGCGGCGATCTTGGAAAACTGAAAAACGCGCAAAGTATCGGGTTGTTCCGGCATTCGATTTTTAGTTTGTAGGTAGACTCATACTTAGTCACATCATCGTCACTGGTGCCGGCCGTTAGATCGGTTGTTTTGGTCGGTCAGTCAGCGCCATTTTGTTCGCAACATGTCGCGCGGTCGGGACTATGGTACTAAGGTTTACATCGGTGATTTGCCCAGAGAGGCTTCAGACCGTGAGATTGAACGCATCTTCCGTGACTACGGACGCCTCAAAAACGTATGGGTTGCAAGGAACCCGCCAGGTTTTGCGTTTGTTGAGTTTGAAGACTTAGCGGATGCGCAGGAAGCTGTTCGGGAGTTGGATGGGACGTAGGTCATTGAGTTCCTGTTTTGCATTTAACTCACTTTTAGCGTCATGTGTGGCGTGAGAGCGCGTGTGGAACTCAGCAGTGGAAAATCTCGTCAGAAACCTTGGCTTCGAGGTGGCGTTCGGGATGGTGGTGGACGCGACTTCGGGGGTAGGCGAGGTCGGCCGTTCGATCCGTCTGATCGGTGTTACGAGTGCGGAGAACGAGGTCATTATGCCTACGATTGCCGAAGACGCAATGGAGGTGGTGGGCCCGCTTTTGGGCGTCCGGATAACCGTCGCAGACGGTCGAGGTAAATTTTGAGACATTCGTATTTCGTCACTCGTCTGGTCATCTGACGCATCCGTTGCGATTGTGTTGCAGTATGGTCGAGCGTCGACGACATCATAGATCGGTGGACGTCCGAGAGTATAAACATCTTACGACTTAACGCCCGTAATGTCACTTGACTACTTTTGAGCAGCGGTGCGACAACGCAACACTGCTTTCGAGCCGTTGACGTCCATTCAGCAGGAATGATAGCGTGGAGCGACAGTTGCAATTGTTAACCTCAGTTCAGCCATAGATTTCTCCCCACGCCCATCCGTCAGCCGTCGGTGTCTGCATCGTAACTACAGACAGCCGTCCGAGTACATCATGTAAACTGATGACTACCTAAGTGAGATTTCTGCAGAGTCGATCAGCACGTCTTTCGGTATGAACTGTAAGTAAATTATGGTGCGCTACTGATGTGTGCTTAGGAGTCACCTGGGTTTTGTATTAATCCGCCTTATTTCTGTTTCAGGTCACCGTCTGGCCGTAGAAGCTTCTCCAGGAGCCGCAGCCGCTAATTTTCTTACCTAACTTATTGCGCACGCATTTAAATATATGTCAGTTTGTCATTCTTACGAAGTCTTTATTCGACTAAGGAGGCGTCCCGTAAATGCCATTTATGACGACCTACCTGGGCTAGTCACGTTACTAATAATACAATCCCTCAGCTGTAGCATCCTTCGGTGCCTGACTGCCATGCTGCACGGATGATGGGATACTTCTTAGGTAGGGGAAGTCGAGGTGCGCAGACCGGGTTCAATCCACGGATCTTTTGGTCATCCAATTCGCACCCTAACCACAGCCATATCGCTAGTCGCGCTAGCTCCTGGACGTTGAAGGCAGCTGACAGGTTTGGAAGAGAAGCGTTCTATGTCGTGAGCTCCACCTGCTTGGGTTTTACTCTGGCCCCCGGGTCGGTGCAGCCTGCCCGTCTGCCACTTTCGGTGGCCGTAACAGTTAGCATTAGCGGGAAGCAGATCCACCTCTCAGTTACCGGTTTGAAAATGCACACCATAGATGTGCGTAGCGGGGGGCGGGCCGCTCACTGGTAGTCCATTGGCGGGTTTCCGAGCGCCTGTCATGCTTTCGTCGAGATTAATGTCTGCTTCGGTATTTTCTGACGTGGCGTTGAGGTCGGTAATTTCATTGTCGTTTGAATACTGGTCGCATGTGGAAAGGTGCTCCGAGTGGGCCATCGCTGCCCAGTGTTGCCCACGGCGTTTGTATGGTTTGTCGAACCGAGGTTTCCCCCATAACTCAGTAAGGCTGCTAAGTGTGGCTTGTAGAGCCTAGGATTTGGGGCAGCATTTTCGACGATGATACCGCGCTGGGGGGGGGGTTACGGCAGAAGCCTTCAGGCTTTGGTAGACAGTGGAGGTTTAACCAAGTTGAAGATGGTGCGAATATCAGCCTGCGGGTTGGTGCTTAACGTGTGGTTGGAACACCGAATGGTGTGTTCCACAGTCCTGGAGTGCCTTATGGATCACCGAAAAGGTTAAAACTAAGTGTAATGGTTCCGTTCCAGGCAACGATTTCTGATTCAGAAAGTTGGGCATAGACGTTGAAAGACACCAACTCCCTTCATAGTTACGCGGAACGTACTGTCAGACGTTCCTGGTTGCGCCTTGTGCAGAATTTGTCTTTGGGCGTTCTGTCATGCTGTTTGATTTCGTCCATGGTGCTCGTCTTGTGACGCCTCTCTTCCTAATGTGTCTGTATCCGGCGACCTTTGTCCCAGTTTTCTCGGAATTAATCGGATCCAAACTACCTATTTATGGAATCCTGTATTTTACTAACGACTTGCTATCGCTACTTGCAGAGGCTCT
>NIRI02000057.1:0-17459 GCA_003604175.2 Clonorchis sinensis
AGGGAGCACTTACCATCAGTGATTCGTATTTCCTCTGAAACAAAACGGACAGACGTAGAAGCTTATGTGTTTTCACTGACCTTAGAGAATACCTTCAAATTTTACTGGGTCTCGCTCACTTGTAACTGGCGTTTCGTTACCTAAAATGAAAAAAATTAAACATGTGATTGTGAAAGGTGGTAGAAGATTTTGCCTAAGACTTTGATTTCTGGAGACTCATCGCTAACACAACCAGAAGGGGTTTTAGTAGCAGTGCTGGAAGTTGAAAATGCAGAAGTAACCGTTTGGATCAAATAAGAACTACTGAGAAACGTAAATTTGTGTCTTGGAATCAGTGGGATAATGTTTCAGAATGAAGAACACTCTTCTGGATTGGAATATGTGCATTCAGGTGCTATTCGAATGGGGAGACAGTTTGAATAACGGTTTTCATGTGGCTCATTTTTGACTCAGCTTGATGCTCATCCTAAGACATTCGAAAACGCAAAGGACTGTCCGTTTATGAACTTGGGGTGAAGTATGTCTGTCATCCTGCGTAAACTTCGGAAGAAACTGGAATGAAAACCTCACACATCTCATTCTCAAACGTTAAGATACATTTCACACTACCTTTGAATTATCGTCGGAACTTTGATAACTTTTTGGTTAACGGGTATTTAATAGTACCCTGCATGACAGTATTTAAAAAAGTGGTCAAAAACACCATGAGAATAAATGAATGAGACACTCGGTTCAATCGCATGGAGCAGGTACTGGCTCCAGGGACAGAAACTGACGCGTGGTCTTTGACTCCATACCCAACTGGCGTCCATTCAAATAATGGTTTTTCTGAAGTCAATCAGATCACTGATCTCAGAAATGTTCTGCAGTATGAACTAAATTACTTACCGTGTAGTTCTTTTGTGTCTCCTAGGTTAGGAAATACAACCCGGTCAAACGAGTAAAGTCAAGCGAATTCAGAAAAATTAATAATGAAGATCAAAATACAGAGGTAGACAGTGTTTCTTTAAAGCGTTTATTTTATTTCTGCTCAAATTTCTACACAAGTGACAAAACAAAAACCAGAATTGGCTGAAAGTTTTTGCTTTATAGTCTATTAGGTTTGTCTGGAGCGTTTCACTAGTTAGAAAATATTTTTTCTGGGTCACTTTTGAGAAGACAAAGAAACCAGTTGCATTTATCTGTCGAACTGGATTTACATCAGTGGTTCACAGACTTGCTATCCGCAGGCATCCATTCAACAACAGAGCTTGGGTCCACACTTTCCGTCAACGTCGATCGACTATGAAAGATCCCATTTCAACTTGAAAGCTTTGTAAAGACAATGGGACGCAGCGCTTGTTTTGGCGATCCGACGCTGAAACACCCAGAACCTTTTCCTCCAAGCAACTATTAGTCATCTCTGATGTTTGGCGTAGCGTGTTCCGAGGGGTTTTGCGGGGGACGATACAGAGTAATCTGATAGGGGGTGCGCAGAAAAGCCACAGAGATGTACTAACTAAGGTAGGCGATTGTGTGCGGTTAGCAGGCGTTTAGTTGATCAAAACACCGGGTTTGTTGTGAAGCGTTCATCATCTGAATTAATACCGGCTCATTTCAATTAAGGATACCGTTCACATGTATCTAAGTTGGTTGCAATGAACATGTTGATCGTATTTTCTGAGTACGCATAGAAATCAGAATGGTATAAGCCCATTTATTGCTAACGAACATATGCTGTTATCGAGAGGAGCCCAGTTGATATTGAGTATTTAAACCATACACAGCCGTGCCTCAGCATCGTTTTGTCGGCTAACATGATTAGCAAGTTTCCTTGTATACATTAAATATCTAACAATATATTCAAGGGAAACTCGAAAAACAACGCTGTCTGGTGCAACCGTTGGCCATCAGTTCTCTTCTGGCAACAACGCCAAGGTCCCCCAGCCTGTGAAGGGTGATTGTGTCGTGATGATTCCAGGTTACTCTGTCTTACCAATTACACCATGATCACTCAGTTAAACTTCACATTGTACAAATGTGTATTAGTATCAGTGGTGGTCTTGTGGCCCAAAGTCTACTTGCGATATTCCAACACCAAATTCTTAGCTTGGAAGTGCTGGTAGTTGACAGTAATTTCCAAGAGACTATTTTTCGGTCGGAGAACTTTAAATGTTTGCTCTGAAATCTCAGGCCTTGGGGACACCGTAAGCTTCCGGCAATAAAATTTGCATGGGATTTGGTGATATCGTTCACACCTTGGTGGGGTTCTTTTCTTAGAGGAGCCGCGAAACATTAAAAAAGATGGATATAAATAGGATGATCTTGAAATTTTCAGTAAAGTGCTGCTCAAATGAGACAGACCGGAAGCGGGGGATCTTGGAAATTTAAAGTTTGATGGATCCTGTAGCCAATCAAAACTTTGCGGATCAGTGTAACAGTGCCATTCTGTAGGGTTTCTAGTTATCCACGTTCAGTTCATGGTGTTGCAGCACGGTTCTAAGGATTAGCCATACTTTACCTTATGCGTATCGGTTTCGTTCCTTAGGTGGAGAAGCTCGTTTGGGCCACAGGATGAAAAATATCGCTAGTCCCGGGATGGAAGCATGGACTGATGTACACCGTATACTGGGATTTCAACCTACCCATTGCACAGCACGCACCGTCTCAGCGAGACTTTACAGGACAGATACCGGTTGAAATCCCTATAAGTGCGTGCAACCTACCTCAACCTGTACATCACCATTCCACCGCAGATGTTCATTGACTTGAGTATGATAAAGGATGCGTAATACCAATTTTGGGAAGAGTGTGTTGAATACATGCTACCACAGCCCACACGGTCTGGCACGTACGATTTTGCGGAAGCCCTTCTTATTATGCCTGTTATGCGCAGTCATCCAGCCGGCTAACTATGGTTAACTGAAAGCAGGGCTGTCAGTCAACCACACCTACTAGCCGCGTCAACTCGCAGACACGCCGTATGTGAGCAGCTGGTGAGCTCATTCCTCGTGCCAGAAAAGTACCGGTAACATTACTTGTATGAGAATATTTTTTTACCATCTTTTTTAAACTCATCATGTGATGACCACTATGCAGTGTCAACACCGTAGAATTTAACTGATCGATTGTCTGAAGCATCTAAGCTTAGTTCATGTAACAGGCTGAGCATAGGTAGGAACTTTGGATTATTATATCGAAAGAGAGAAAAAAGTCGATCGAGACCTGCTTTCTGTATCATTTAAGACTTGGTTGGGCAAGTGCTCGTAGGACTGCATTCATTTCATAGTAGTAAACGCAATTTAAAATAAAACGCAGTTCTCAGACAATTTGTAATGCTGCTCGTAGTCTACCACGTCCAAGGCAATTAGGAATCAACGGGTTTTGGAAAGACTTACCGTGCAAAGACGGATCTGTTCGGTTGAACAAGTGCTCATAGGATTGCATTCATTTCATAGTAGTGAACGCAATTTAAAATAAAACGCAGTTCTCAGACAATTTGTAATGCTGCTCGTAGTCTACCACGTCCAAGGCAATTAGGAATCAACGGGTTTTGGAAAGACTTACCGTGCAAAGACGGATCTGTTCCTGTTAGTAGAGGAAATATGGGATCATTTTGCATAACACGTTGCAACTCCAAACGAAAGTATTGCTGTTTCCAACAGTGGAAATGCAAGATGGGCAGAAGACGAAATTACACTAGTTTCTCATCTACGTATAAAAAATCCGATCGGTTGAATGTAACTTTGCCGTGCACTTACATTGGTTGTACGCGATCCCAGTTTCTACATCTGCACCTAATCTAATTTCTTTTACGGGCCGGATATTTTGCCCTCTCTAAAATGAACCCGTTAATAGCTAAACTTACGGCTAGACAGTCCTCAACAGAGATTTTGTCACAGTAACCAAGAGAACTCATTGCTGAAACCCGAGAAACCAGGGTAGCTCTCTTCCTCTAACCTAGACGCAATTCCTTGGGTAAACCGTCCTTAACTGGCTGATTAGGTGTTCATTTCATTGTTACTTTGAGCTCGGTACATTCTTTGTACGTAGTGAGTCCTAGGGTGACTGGGAACAAATTTGCTATGGTCTTCTGTCTACTTTGGTCTTATTTTAGTAAGCTGCGCAGTCTTGCTATTTCGGAGTTAAGGGCCGTCTCTTTCAGGCGACATCTTCAAACAGTAAGTTGATCAAACGAGTAACACATTGTTCAAAATAATATCGGTTAGTAGAGAACTGGGTCGTGCACAAACATTTCAAAAACAAGAATCAACTGCACACCATTTATTTAGAGTCGTGCTAGGTGCGGCGTACGAGTTTTCTTCGTGGTCAATGAGAAGTAACCAGAAGAGCTACTTAGTAGACTAAGCCCTGATTCAATTCAAGTCAGGAAATCTCTGCTTAACCAGTATACGATACAGTATACTATTGAGACAAGGGAATCCATGATGGAGACGCTGAGTTGATGGAATAGCACGCGGTGCAACAAGGTATTTGTGATTGAATGATCACCAAGTGGATTTGTAACTCACATTGCACTGGTGCACGGCATACTAAGAATGAGAATAGGAAACTGGTACAACCACATTCCGATGGAGATGCAGAGCACATCAAAAGTCAAACATTCTGGTGGTTTTCCTTCACTATTTAATAAGTCAATTTGTTGTGGACTACGGTTTTCTTAATGCTTCTTAATACCGTGAACCCGAATCTGGATGGCCGCTTGATAGCCTGATGCGCTTAGCCAAATCAGAAAGCCAATGAACGTGCGAATCAGCTGATCTATTGAACACTGATGCGTACAGGCGTGTCATTTGCAGCCGAAAACGGGCCGTTTATAAAGCTCACGTAGAAAGCTCCCGGCGGGCCAAGAAGTGATACAGAAAATAGAACTCAACTGTCAAGGGCAAGTAAAGAACAACCAATTAAATCTGTCTCAACGAAAATGGTCATTCCATTGGCAGCTGTGTAGTTCAGTTACGTTCGGAGCTGGTTCTCCTAATACAATTACATTTTCATAATAGCTTTCTTGACTTGGCCGCATAGTTTCAAACCCATGGAATCGTAAGACCTATAAAACATCAAAGTTTATTCGTGAAAAACTGAGCATATGTTGCATTACGGCGTCTCTAATTGAGTATTTTATGAACCAAACGAATTCGAACTCAGTTTGGTATCATGAAATATTTGTCAGTAAAAACCTTAGGTTGCACCCAAATTGAAGCTGATACCCACTGGCGCATCATTATACATTAAGCCAGATTGTGGCCTCAGATTGTGAAGCCCGTTCATTTAAGGAGCGTTGCAGTTGTATGAGCACAAATCAAGGGCATCGCTGAAAAACCATCTGTTACTGAGCTGAATAGTGTGCAGTCTCTATCTAGTATATTGTAGGTTTGAGTCTCCCTTGAAATTCTTGAGCTGCACATTATTGGCGATTCACTGCTAGGAACCAAACAGCTATGGCATTCAAATAAGCCCTGCTTGGCTTTGTATACCAAAGACTGTGTTCCACTTGCCTACCTGATACATTCCCCTTCTTCAACTCATGGTAGAGGCATCAAGGTTCTGGGTTTGCGTCCCTCGCTCATATCCCTGACTTGGCCATTACTGTCGAAGTAGCTGTGTTACAGTACCACGTGTTTGGGTTATCAAACTGACCGAGAAATGTTTAACTCTGTCACACACTTAATTGTCCAAGCCGATCATCTAAAATGCGACTGCGTTTGTCTCCCCTAAGATGTTACGTGACTCACTGAATGTACGCAATAATTTAGACTGTTGATAAAGGTGTACCTGTTTTACTGAACCAGGTTTGTAAGCGTGAAATTTTTCTGACCTAGATTGAAGTAGGCTTTTTGATACCTTTGAAGTCCCTGAAATATCACTGCCGGCTGATGTGTTACTTTTGCTCGCTGTTTTTAAACGTATATGTTTTTCACTTTTCCTGACGATCCCAAAAAGAAGTGACCCGACGCATCTCTTATATAATGTATGCACGGCGCAGATGGTTCAGTGGTTAGAGCGCGAATTTACTGACCGGAAGGTCCGTGGTTCGAACCTAACCTCAGCATCTCGACTACTTCTGTCAAGGCTTGAGCAACGTGGCGGAATCTCGACCCTCGTGCTTCCCTTGGGTGGCATGGCTGCTAGGCACCGAAAGGTTGTTCAAGCTGAGTCGGCTGCTGTAGTCAGCTGTTTTTCTATTCAAACCGAAGTGCACTTCTGAACAAGGATTTTACTTTCATCTCCAACTACAGTGTCTGTTAGTCTTTGACTCCCTGGCGACCTTTCTTTTGAAGCTTGTTGTTTGTGACTGAATATCAACACCATATAAAAAAGTTGAAATGCAACCTAAAATTTCATATTAGCAGCTAGAAAATGTTAAACACTTGGCAAGACTTCTCTGTGAAGCTGAACAAACTAAGGCGATGTTTATGTAAAGTAAACTGATTGTTCCTGCGAAAAATTGCAGCATTTTTATAACATACTAAAGATAAGCCATAAAACTTGTCAGATGAAGTACATTTCTTGAGCTGTACACGGCGTGGTGTTCCGCAGGGCAGCCCTTCCATAAGTGGAAGACTACGCCAACTTCCTGGTCTGAAACACGACCTAACCTTATATCCCGGCCAACTTACCAATAGAAAGGTGAAAAATGTGGTGCCCCGAATTCTCTCTGGCAAAACTTACACCTTTGAGGTCGAATTCTTGCTACAATAAAAATTCAAAAAGGACTTTCTGAAATGTGACTTACTTGAGCGACAATGTCATGACACTGTGTGTAGCATGTTAGCTAATCACCAGCCTGAACGGTTCCTCTCGTTTGCAATTTATCTGTTCGCTGAGTTTAGCAATATTCTTCCGAGCAGGTCAGCTAGTGTGACTCTGTCCCTTATCCCAGTGTGAGAATGACGTGGATACAAATTCCACATATTTCGAAATTACTCGCGGGTGATCAGACAGAATGCCAGCAGCTGATTCGAGTGTTTTGTGCAACTCCTTGCTCATTGCGCAAACTGTAACAAGATGTGGCAGCATCGGACAGTGATCAGATACTGCAAGGAAGGTCAGATTCTTGAAATTATACCCATAACGTCCAAAATTTACTGAAACCGCCAATTCCATCAAAATCGCTTCAGAAACCCCCCCTACGGGCTAGAAATACCACCTATCGATAGGATATTCAAGCAGCCAGTCAGCCACGACTGACGATACTCGAGTGCTCAGTATTGACCTAGAAGTGATGTCAATTACTCACTGAACATCGACATGTCAGCTTTGGTTTAGTGTCAAAAAGTGTATTTGTTGTTCGTAATAAAGCTGTTGTGTTGTTTTCGAGTGAGCCATATCGGTCACAAATGAGCTGAGATTTCCATCCTCTGGAACGGTCACACCCCCCCGGGGGACTCTACGATTTCATTTTCCTACATTTGTTTTAACCTTGCAGAAAGGCTACAAAGCACAGATTTTAGTAAAAGCAGCAAAAGATCACGCGGTTTAAAGACCAGATGACCGTTTCCAGCCAAATACATGTAGAACGCAAGTCGGTGCACCAGTGGCTTCCAGAGCGCTCAAGATGTGGTTGAAGGTGAAATCCAGAATCCCATAGTAACCAGCAGCTAAATGTAAAGCTTAGCCCAACGTGACCAGCATCAAGCTTGAGTTCCTTCTTCACGAAGATTAGTAACGGCAGCAATATATTAGTAGTAAACACTGGCGTATGGTTGCCATACAACCATTGGGGAAAAACTATATTGACAAAGTCAAAGGAAAAGGGAGTGAATATTTGGAACAAAAATCTAGGTTCTTTATAGAAAACGGGCCAAAGCACGGTCTTTATGTTTTCGGACAGTAGTGAGCTAAGCGCGTCTTGGTGTTAGGTCGGAGAAAAAGAACGTCGGTAGGATAGATCCAACACCCCATGCAAACTGTATTCAAGCCTAGTGCGAACCAAACGTTGGATTGTCAATCCGACTAGGGAGTGACTGCATGTTCATCACAGGGTTCGGCTAAGCAGCATGCTTTTCAGAGTTTTTCAGTACGTGCAGGGAGTAGTGCATAGACAGAAGCCAGTAAGCATTTCTTACCACTAAAACCGATTTCATTACGCATTTTCATACCATTACTTGCTCCTCCCAAAACTCTTGCCATCAGTGATTTTGTGCGGAAACGACGCTTTTAATAGTATATGGTAGTTGGACGTGCATGGCGTATATTCCAAGCACCTCGAGTTGGTAAGCACTATTTGCTGCTCTGGCAATCAGTGGTGGAGAGGTTTCTGTCAGCCAGTTTGTGAACCGTCACGAAGGCACTGATGTCCAAGGTGGTGAATCCTCCCAGTCACAGGTGATCTGGGATGAATCTTTTTTCTACAAGGGTCCGGCCAAAGCTCGTTTAAAAGGTAAGTCCTGGAGAGATGGATATGGCGTTTTTGACAAAACCTGTCAAAAAGGATTTTTCAACTACTTTTAAAGCGTTTTCTGAATGATTCGGCGATCATTTTTCCAGGTTTTCGTCACCCGCGGGTGCGATTTTAGAGTAAAGAGATAAATTGGATATAAATGGACATTTAGTGAGTTCGCCAAAACAAGCAAAATATCGCCGTCTATATCAAAAAGTCCATGCAATGCACCGAATTACCTAGGATGTTTGGTTTAGAGCAGAAGCCTAAAGTTGTCTACACTCATCATTTGGTATACGTTGCACTATATTTAAACCAGAAGACAGACCCAGCCACTAAAAAATTTCTCTGGGTGCCATTTCAAACTTTTGTCTACGACCTGAAACAGTGTTGCTTACGCCTATAAGTACTGTCAAAAAGTGCACCCTCAGAAATGCCAAAAAGCCCACTCACTCTTAATGGCTTCTGTCAGGACCTTTCAATATTGCTGCATTAATCAGCTTTCACGCTGTAGATTAGGCTTTACTGTATATGGCTCTGTGACTATCAAGGCGAGTGCATTGCCAGTTCTTTTCTTAAAAGATGCTAAGCGCCCACCAATGACTAACATTCATGGTCTGCTTCATTGTATGATACACAGGAATTGTGCAGGGTAAAAAAAACGAAATAAATTTCTTCCTCAAAGCACTTTACTGGAAGATCATAAAAACGTGAAGTCTAAACATCTATATCCTGGACGGAAAGACCCACTAGGATATAGGCTCGAATCATTGTCCTACTGCGTACCAGACGAGCACTCCATCAACTGGGCCACCGAGGACGCCTTTTTCATGTCACACATCCATTCGGAATTTTTGTGCGAGTAGTCACCAAGCCTCCGAATCTATGGTTGGCGGCTTTCAGACAACAGTTAGCTCTTTGATGCTCAAGAGGATATAAAAACAATGCTAGGCGGACGAAGTCCAGGCAGAACGGAATCACTTGAATAAAGAAATTTACATAGGTTTTGAACCTTGTACTGCTGGAAAGTGTGGATTGCAAAAAATTGTCCCATCGAATCTAAACAAGGTTGTCAATCCTGAAGAACATGAGGGTTATGTTGATGGATATCAAAAGTGAAATGGATATTTCTAATATAGATGTTTGCGATACACTTTGACACGCGTGTAGTTCGGACTTGCAGTGCGCGATGAGTCCCTTTTTGTTTTTTGAGCAAAACTTAAAGTGTCTATAAGACAATTTCTCAACCATAGCTGACTCAGTGAAACGGACGTTTTGGTTCATCTTTGCTTGAGTGTATAATAAAGCTATCCACTTTGTGAATGACAGATAGAACAGCCTTATTTCGTCAAACGACGTATAACTATTGGCGTATAACTATTGGTTTAAAAACACGAAAACAACAAAGACATGCAGGCATATCTGGTTTGAAGATCACGACCGAGGAACTGTTTCAAAACATCAAGAAATAGGGTTAGTGATTCTCAGCTGAGTAGATTCCGATGTCAGAATATATAACAAGCCATGCAAACGTACCAACGAATGCGACTTTTCCTTCTAAATGTAAAATGCATATGAAAAAAATCTTTGACTGCGTTGATGAGAGCGAAAAGAGGTAAGTTCTGCCTATCATTGAATAACACTTTGAAGGACAATCTAGAAAGCCTTTGACTAATAATAATAATAATAATAATAATAACAAGATTACCGTTTATCCTAAGGTACTGTTTAGGTGTGCTGCAGGACCAAATACAGTGCATCAAGTTCCGTTGAAGTTCAACTAATAATTCCGTGGATCGGTGTTTATCATTTCAAAGGTTCGATGGTAAATCATGTAAACTTCGACAGCTTGCCAAACTGCAACTGTCGAACCTCCGCAATGATATCTTTTTGGTAGGACTCGTTGGAGTCTTATAAGGGCTGATATAGGGTAAGTTGTTACAATCCAGAAAGAAAGGTACGCTTTTGCTTCATTCCCAAAAATAACCGAGAAGTCTTAACTTCGCCTGAAGATGCAACTTACATACCGGGTAGATCGCTCGCTAGAGTAATCTTTTTCTCTCCGTTCCAACCTTTTCCGCTGCAGACAGGTTGATCTTTACGCTGAAAGAAATTACTCACCACGAAGAGAGACGGATCTGCCTTGTGGTGGAGTACATTTTGGGTCCTCAACAAGGGACACCTCTTCGAACAATCGGCTGCCAAAATTCTCCTTACTTGACTTGAGTGTGGCAAAGCCACAAAAGCACCCCG
Organism: Clonorchis sinensis; assembly: GCA_003604175.2. NCBI lineage: Eukaryota > Metazoa > Platyhelminthes > Trematoda > Opisthorchiida > Opisthorchiidae > Clonorchis > Clonorchis sinensis. The sequence goes on from NIRI02000057.1 coordinate 10,637, forward strand.
TGTCACTGCATTTTCCTACCCTCTGAACGATTTACTTTGTGAACCGACGATTACGAGGTAAAATTCCTCTGATTACGTTGTTCTTTCAGTAGTTGGGATGTCACTTTATTGGACAAACAGTGAGGACCGGCCCCCGGAGTGCCGTTTGAGCCAACATATGTTCCATTTCAAATTCCGGGCCGAGCTGCAAGTTTGGCCACGATAGTTTGTCACTGTGCATCGTCTTTTATGTGATAACCCAACGAAGATACATATTTTTTCATGATAGCGACGCAATTTGCCATATGCCCAAGTACACCTCTTTGCTCTCAATATGTATACTCGTCCATCCATCCATCCATCTATCCATCCATCCATCCATCCATCCATCTATCCATCCATCCATCCATCCATCCATCCATCTATCCATCCATCCATCCATCCATCCATCAATCCATCAATCCATCCATCCATCCATCAATCAATCAATCAATCAATCAATCAGTCAGTCAGTCAATCTATCAATCTGTCTGGCTATCTATCATCTATCTGTCTACCTATCTGTCTAGCAATCTATCAATCAATCAATCAATCAATCTATCTATCTATCTATCTATCTATCTATCTATCTATCTACTGTGCTGCACTGTGTCAGTTTGGATTATTGCTCAGATGCACCACGTAAATAGCGACCTTACTCACCAATACATCCGCAAAATGTTTCTGAAAGAGGTGAGTAACACTGTACGAAATATCTGATTCAAAGCATCACCAAAGAGTCACGTATGATCATTAATTTGGAAAGCAAGCGAGGGGTTTTTACACGACCAAACATTACTGGTATGGGGCTGCTAATTTTGCTTAGTATTCACCAACCTTATTTCCCATTTGGATACCAAGTTGTTCGTAAGCGAAGTTGTGCACTGGAAAATATCCAGGCGTTATTGGGGTACTTAATTTAACACAAGTGAATCTCTCTTTTGTGCTAAAACCAAGTAGTGTTGCGTAAGTAGTTCATCTTAAACATCTAGTTGGAAATTATTACAAACTAGAGATTTAGCGTTAGCGCCACGTTAATTTGAAATTATGCCTGGAGCTTGTTGATATGATGAAAACGCATCATACGTCTGCAGTAGACTCTCCTAGTTCGAACTCCTACCAGTATCTGTAAACTCTTCTTACGAAAACCGACTTATTTGTCATTGCAGCAGTTTGTGGTATCCAGAAGGGATAAAAACCATTCTGAAGAGACACTGATACCTCGTCCTGCAGACTAAACTTAACGGTACTGTCATTCTGCCCGTGGCATTTTGTCTTTGTTTTCTTCAGGGGGACACTTACCCTAGTAGCTTCTACTTTATCCTGTAGAAAAAAGGAAAAAAATTGCACTACTCGTTATGGATGCCTTAGTATAATCCTAGTAGAGGCACATATGATGACTGCTTCAGTTCCCCAAAAATGTACTCATTATGCAAACAGTCGCTTCTGTGTGGCAAAATGGTAAAATTGAAGACCCTAATTTTGAACTATAAATCGCTCGGGTGTGTGTCCTTTTGAACTAGGCAGTCTTCCTGTATAAAAACTACACCGCAATTGAAAAACGTCCTTGAGTCGAAAAACGCTTTTAGCCTAATGGTTGGGAGAACTTCTGAACAGAGATCACCAGGCTGGAAGACAGGAAGTCCTTCTAGTAGAATGCAGCTTGCACGCCATCACTCAGAGAGCCCAGTATTTTTACGATTCTTATACACTGACCGCGGCTTACTATGCCAACCTTTACGAATGAGTTGATGTGTCGCTATGCAAATTTCGCTGATTTTCTGGAATGTCGACACTGGAGAACGTCTAATTTTGACTTCTGCTTTACACAGTGGTCTTTTTTCGGGATTTTTGGAACAGGTCATGACATTGTGGCACTGCGTTTCGCCCCTTACGGCGAATGCACATCCAGAGACCTATCTGTATGATCGCTGTCACTCTCATTGTTGCCTGCTGCGCTACTGCTCGGTCCATGTGTGTGATCACAACTGGACCGGAGTTGGCTGTGTGAGGTTGTAGAGACAGAGTTGGGTAGTTTGTTCAGTAAATACTGGTGTGTTAGGATTAAGGATTCCAGACGTCGATCGAAATTGCACAGTATTTGGTCAAAAAGCGATTGGTGAGATGCATTTACTAAAGCACGAATTCCCTCAACAACCGGAGTGGTAGCTGTCCCATGAAGCATGTGTCCGTGGTTAGAGAGACTGCAGCAATCTGACGTCTACCATGGTTGTCCACCCGCAGATCCTCAGAGCGACTATCGGTCATCATCAGTGGAGATTACGCGGCACCAACAAAGGTTTATTCCTCATGCTGAGGCACTAATGGGCATGACCGGTATTTACAGTAGCTACGGATTGGAATACATATAGGAGGAAAGACTGGTTGGCCAAAATAGCACCAATGCTTTCGCATGATGTTCCTGATGAAACAGGTAAGGTTGACACTTCGGCCGTTGCGAGTGGGTTTTGACGAATGATCTCGAAACGATTGTGTGGTACTCGATAAAGCATAGTAAACCAATTGTTCCTCTTCAACTAACCGTATAACTGCACTCCTTTTTGGATATCGTTATTGGGCATCTATGCAGTCAAGGAATACTTTTCAAGCATACTGTTGAAACATATTAAGAACCACACCTGAAACTCTCATCCCCCGATTTGGTTAACGCACCTGAAGTATCCAGGCTGACACTGCCTAATTACTACGGCCTTATACAACAGAGACGGACGGACAAGGACCTATCGGCTCCTTTGGTGTCACTTCACACGAGCCAACCTAGCTGACTTGAGTCGCTCTCTCTCAATCCAACCAACACCACACTCCACGCCATTTCTACCATCTCTTGCTTGTCTGGCGTGACCAAAATGCACCTCAGGCACGACAGTTGTTACACGAGAGGGTGTAGTGGAGACTAAAGCACTCACTGGCTTTGCTGGGACGATACGGTGAGAACATGCATGAGACAGTAGCAAGAGCGCAATGCGTGGTGTAGTTATCATCCGGAGACACAACGCAAACTGCAAACAAAAAGCCTACTACAACCTGTTTTTACTGAGCACTTCCCTAAAGCGCATCATTGTCGCCTACACCTAACCTCGGGGGCTCGAAGTGGCAAACCACATTGAACGGACTGATTTACTAAGCACTGCGTTGTTTCCCAAGTCCTTTAGTATCCGAAAGTTAGTACCCGAAATTTAATTCCCACGGAGCGATGCACAGAAATAATCGTAACAGTAATAAGGAGAAAACACCCAAAGTCTGCAATATATTCTAGAACAAATTAGGACGTGCAGGGTGCGCCTCATATTCGACATTCGTTTGCCTTTATCATCCAACATGTTGTTCTTCTGGGTGGTACTGTTCATCCAGAATTGTCCACTGCTTCACTGCAGAGGTGTTCAGCTGGTCAAATCTTGCTCCATAGGATTTGTTCCGGCTACCGTTTAAAGAAGATAGTTGTGTTATCTGACCTGTTCTGTACCCTCTATCAGGAACTGTGCATCCATCATACCAGAGATGATGCTGAGCCATCTGCATCAATTCATATTGGTGCTACAACAGCCAAGCAAAGGTAGCTGAACCAGTACAGTAGTCCACCAGAACGGCATCGCAAATTGTGGCGGCTTTAAGTTCTAGAAGTCGGCGTAAAAGTAAGTCCTGTAATCATCTGTCATCACAGTGCATTTTGGCCCATATCAATAGGAATTATTTGAGGTGGAGGGGGGACAATGAGAAACACAAGTTCTTTGAGTAAAGAGTAGTATTCTTCGGGGTGGTAGTCTTGGTCAGATGGCTCTGACACATGTCATTTAGGATCGTTTTCCAATAATTATATGGGGGTGAAGCGACGCCCACTCAGTTTCCATTGAGTTGAACCACAACGAGTGAGGTCTATCAGCAAAACTTGGTATGCTCAGTCTATAGATGTTATGCTTTCAGCACCACCTTCCGCGTTAAACGTCAGACTGGGTTTATTGTTTGGGTAGATAGTATGCTAACAAACTATTGAATTGTTCAGCGAAATACACTCATTTGCAAACAAATTTGGTTTTGCGAGAGACTCACCTGGAACCCAGCTGAATCTCTCGTTTGTGATGTTTCCAGGCAACTGAATGTGCTGCACCAGGCCGCCTCATGTTTCAGTTGCTACGGTATTCGAGATATCGCGATACATGTATATAGGTAATGTACTACTCATAAGGTTGCTGAAAATTCTTCGATAGCCCACGAACGGTTTCGCCCTTCTTGGGGCTCATCAGGTAGGCGCAGTCCCCGAGTTTCCGTCAACCTTATGTTCTACTTGAACCCAAATTGGACTGTTTTCGAGAAATACACTCATTTGCATATCAATTTGGTTTTTGCGAGAGACTCACCTGGAACCCAGCTGAATCTCCCGTTTGTGATGTTTTCAGGCAACTGAATGTGCTGCACCAGGCCGCCTCATGTTCCAGTTGCTACGATATTCGAGATATCGCGATACATGTATATACGTAATGCACTACTCATAAGGTTGCTGAAAATTCTTCGACAGCCCACGACCGGTTTCGCCCTTTTTGGGGCTCATCAGGTAGGCGCAGTCCCCGAGTTTCCGTCAACCTTATGTTCTACTTGAACCCAAATTGGACTGTTTTCGAGAAATACACTCATTTGCATATTAATTTGGTTTTTGCGAGAGACTCAAGTGGAATCCAGCTGAATCTATCGTTTATGGCTTTTCTAACCAACTGAATGTGCTGCACCAGGCCGCCTCATGTTCCAGTTGCTACGATATTCGAGATATCGCGATACATGTATATAGGTAATGTACTACTCATAAGGTTGCTGAAAATTCTTCGATAGCCCACGAACGGTTTCGCCCTTCTTGGGGCTCATCAGGTAGGCGCAGTCCCCGAGTTTCCGTCAACCTTATGTTCTACTTGAAACCAAATTGCACGAAAGTAGCGAAGTACACTCATAGTTTATCTATTTAGATAAAGTGACCGGCACATGGTTTCCAGTTACCGCTCTCTGTGAACTGACCAAGCTACCACCTACTACAACATCAAGTAATTGCACAGCAGATGGGTCTGACCAGTACTGATTAGGCTCAACAGAATGGTGCTCCATCACAATGCGTCCCAACTGTGCATATCTCGACGGAACTCTGTGAACTAAGTGGATAGGCAAAACAGGCTTCTGTCGCCAAACTTAGGTATCTGAATTTTTGCTCGAGGATATGTGGAGCAGTTCATCTGAAGAAGTAGATAGAAGGAACTATAGTCGTAAGTCGTAAGGCTTAAGAAGGCTATCCAAGCCATCCAGAAGAACGTGATAGCATTTGCTGTAGCTGTGTACTTTTGTTCAGGTAGAAGTCAAGATGGCTTTCTAAATATTCACGTCCTAAAGTTTAAAAAAAATTATGCCCACGGAATAAGTAGGATTCCCTTTATTCGATGGGAGTAAGCTATTTACCGTTCGGATACCGACAGTAACTTGCTGAAATAACGCACAGAATTATAGCCGTTGTAACACAGTTCTCTCCCTCATCATGTTAACCTGCACTTGATAGTTGAACTCAGTAAAACTCGGCTCATCTTTTATGGTTCAGGTGGTCGCAAATGATTCTTCCACCATCCCTTTCCTGCAGGTTTCATCAATGGCTGTGACTGCATCAGCCATCCCCAACCCCATGCAACTATCAGGTTATCCAGGTATTGTTCAATGCATTTAGGCAAAGTTACAACATACCTTGTCATAGTGAACCTGTTGTGGTTTGATATTCATGGACTCGCGAGGGTGTGTGCAACACGACTGTTTAGTAGGTCAGAGAAGGCGATAGATACAGGGTAGTCCAGTGTTGCATTCGGGCTCTTCATAGGCCATAAAAATTCTGGACAACCGGTTGGCAACCTACTGGCTGCAGTGGCAAAGAACTGAAGCTTCGACATAACATCTGTTTTGGGTGTTGCTATGGCGTGCAGAAACATTTTTCGAGCTGACAGTGTGAAAACGCACGGCTTGTTTCGGATGTAGTTCAGCCTTTGTCAGTCAGGAATGAGGACTAGCCCTTTTGGTCTGTATGATGAAAAAACCTCAACTTATGGGGATAAGCTGTTACAATTTTTGATGGAGTTTAAGAGATGACGCGAAAGATTGCGTTGGAGTTGTTATCAAGGTGAGTGCTGGCCACGCAATTTGCATGGGTGAAACCCCTACAGCCAAGTTACGGCGCCAAACGAGTGGGTCAAAGACCATAACGATGACAATGCACCTCACAAACAGGCAATGAGCAAGCATTCGATAAAATAAACTGCTTGCTTTAAGCCATTAAACTATAATTGGTTCTAAGAATCCAGCAGATTATCATGTAAATATGTCGTCGTTCGAGAAAGTTTGTCAAATTTATGACACTCAATCACGAAAACAAGCCAGATATGAAAGTTCAGTAGGCTATTTCAATAGCTATAGGCTCTATGGAAATTCGTGTGTGGCTACTTGCTTGCAGCTTTATTAAAAAGTGCGTGAGGGAAATGAGGAAGCTAACTGAGGTTGTACACCTAACTGGTGGACTACACAGGAAGGACAAGCGGCCATAAAACCGAAAGGAATGTAAGTAGGAAACCTAAATGAGAACAGTAATTAAATCGGGAACTGCCTAATTGAAAGCCGAATGCTTTGCTGAAGACATACAGCTTTTGAAGGACTAACCTTGAAATGAGGAAGGACTATTAAAGGTTTACCACCCGGGTCAAGCTAACCGGAATCACCTGCGAAAGTCGGATAGTTTGTGACACATCACGCGTTGAAAAATCCCATTATAACG
>NIRI02000072.1:0-11907 GCA_003604175.2 Clonorchis sinensis
AAATTGATTTGCAAATGAGTGGATTTATCATGTTCGTCTCATTTGCCTCCGAATGTATCGTGGCCGGCTTGGACAGCATTACAGTGGTTGAGCAGCTGCGTACGAAAACCATTCTTTTACAGTTATTGTTTTGTTTTAGAGCATTGGAGACGTCCACTTTTTTATTCTAATAGACTTGCGTTAGCGCGTCTTTACTGCCAGGTGAGCAGTCTTCGAGAGATCCAGCACATCAAGGTTGCATTGCTTTAGTACTGACCAAAATGGGTAGACCAGATGGCTCTGAGTTTGCGCTCCACAACAGGTCAGATGAGTTGCTGAAAAAACCCAGAAGCTGTGTGCTGTCTCGGATATGGTGCATTCAGTTACATCCAACGCTCATGTCCTGACTTACCCTAGCAACCGTTGTAACTGATTGAAAAGCCCCGTTCCAGAGTCTTGGTGACGAAAAGGACTCACCTAATGGGAACACAACAGCTTTACTGCACACAAGCGAGCGCAAAATTACAGGGAACTTCGCCCTAGTTGAGACGTAATTCTGACCTTGAATAAAGACTGTCCGGTCGACGTTGAGTGATTGATTGGCGGCGCTTCTGCGTAACACGACAGTCGTGGCTGGTTGAAAGTTCAGTCGATGACTGGCTTTTATCACCGTAAACTCTATGGCCTTCCCGATGCGACTTTGGCGGAACTGGTGGCTCCCAGTGAGCTTCGAAATTTCTGGGTTTATTTTCAGAAACCTAACCGCAACAAAGAAATAATGTCCACGTTTTCTGATTTCCAAAAATTACCGCCACATTTTGGGACTAATTAAGTAGAAATTTCAGAGAATTGCTGGCGTCTCGGGGTAACAAATGCATAACCCATGTTCCCAGTAGTAAACTTTGCGGAGCTCTGCTGTGGTTCGTTCTAGGCAGCCTAGTTTCTGGGACGTCTAGTTCGTTTGAAGGTTCGTGGGATTGCTTGAGCAATGCACTTGTTTGTTTGTGTTTCCAGGAGCGTACGGCTCCACAGTACCACAAGGCACATAGACAACTAATGAAAACTGTGAAGAAAACATGCAAGTTTTAGTTCCAGAATTCCGTAGCTGAAAGATGACTGTGAGTTTGGTAGGTGAGCGAGATAGTAAACTACAGAAATCCTGTTTGGAAATGTTTCTACGTACAAGGGTGTGCTGGTGCTGCGCAGGAGACGTTTTGGAAGACAGCTAACCACTTAGGAATAGAACTGGGAGAAACTCCCATAGAAATTTTCTTGAACATTTCTGGCGGAATTCGTATGCCTTTTGGTTTAGGCATTTGCCAGGAAAACAAGGCGAATGTAGCAAACGACGGAATCCATCAAATCTTGGATTATCACCGTCTTACTTAGAAAATGAATTCCTAGGATGGATAGTTGGAAAGTTATGGCGGAAGAAGAGTACGTAACGTGCCGTAGTCGGAAGACATTGAATCACGGTGCGTTTGCAAAGAATCTAGTTAGGGAAACGAGAGACAGACTTCAGAACAGAACGAATGCCTTTTAAAAGACACTTCTCCAATAGTCGCTGTGTAGCAGACAGTCTGGAATAAAGTTCATGGAAAACGGACAAAGGTTCTTTGACAACAACAGGGCAAATGCAAATCGATAAGAAGGAACATGAGTTCTGTTCAGTCGGTTTTCCAGAAGATGAGTTATTGTAGCGAGAATATCCCGTTTAGATGATCAAAACGACAAACATGAGGGTACACAGGATCCCGTCATCATGTTAAGACAAATATAATGGTTGGGGAGACGAGAAAATCCGGTAAGAACAATATTTTTTTTGACTAACCAGTGTACATCGAGACGAAACCAGTTTTTGCTTCCCAAGATGGATGTTCATTTCCTTTTGGTGACATTTCTCTTTCGCAATTTTCGGTTGGCAATATTGTTTTAACCGTTGGGTATGCATTGACCTGATGATTAGATCACGAAAACACTAGCGTCCGAAATTCCATGTTTTTTATGCAGTCAATTCTACATTTGATTCAAGGGTAAGATAAACAGACAGTTCTCCGAAACGCGTCTCATACTAACACACATTAGCCATGAACAACAGTCCATGATTCAAATTATTACGGTCAAAGGTGTCTTTGATCTTCAAGATATCGTGCGCTACCAGTCGTCTTCGTTGTGACTGGCATAGTATGCACCAAGACGATTCGTAAGCAGCGCTGAATCCCCGTCGAACGGTTTAAATATTTTGCTCTGTAATACCATCACGATTTCAAAAGAGTGACGCATGTCACAGGGTTAAAACTACTGATTTACATCGGAAGAAAAGCAAGAAAACCTATTTATTGACCGGAAATTATTACAAGTTCTTCCAGATACTAGCTACAAGGGGGTCAAAATTGACTGAAAGCCAACCGGTTTCTTTCGTAGTTAATGTCAAATGCTGTCTTTGAAGACTGTTCCGCTTTAAACCAAAATGAAGTTGGTGACCTTGGATGAGTTTGAGCTGAGGTACCTCAGAGTGGGCTCACTCCGTTTGCAGGAAGATGGCGGTCTTTGTGAAGAACAACAAACCTTAAAGGGGTTTGTGCTCATGTAAGATTTTTCACTGGGAAAGACAATATTAGAAGTGGTGTTGGAAGAACTTAACTTCGATTTTAAAATTTTCCATATGTTTTGAAGATTTCAAACTTTTTGAAATTTAAGTGTTTAATTTCTTTAAACATTCAAGTTAAACCTAATGAGGTCATCTGGGGAGAAATTCATGTGAAAAGTTCTGTTTTCTGGCCTTCTTGATGGTTTTGGTATTCCATTCCCCCGTTATGACAACATCAGCAGTTTGGTGCCCATGTCATTTAGTTCATGGTTTAGCCTCTGTGTAGGGTTGATAAAAAAGGTGGTGCTATAAACACAGTAGCTTGTTGACTTAAAAACTTCAAAAGCGAGAGATTTAGCTGGGTTCCAGGTGAGTCGCACATCAAAACCAAATTTGTATTTCGCAATTTTCGGGCAACTTGGGTTCAAATAGAACATAAGATTGACGGAAACTCGGGAACCGTGCCTATGTGATGAGCCCTAAGAATGGCGAAACCGGTCGTGGGCTGTCGAAGAATTTTCAGCAACCTTATGAGTAGTGTATCACGTCTAGTTTGTTGACTACTTATTTCGCATATTTGTGAGTCATCAACATGTGTTGCACTGACTTTGTACCATCAGTGAAAATCCACAGACCGAATCGTCGCTTATAATTTTTGCCATCGCACTCAGGCGTTCAGAAGGGTGACGAGTTCAGTGCTGTGTCACGTGATGACACTGAATCACATTCCTGATTGGTGGAGAGACGGCGTACCGCTTTTCACTTTGGGCTCTGCATAATGGGGATGAGGATTGGAGAGAGATGTGGACATGTTGTCTAGATAAAATTAGAAACGTGCCCCTGCCTCCTCTATTCGAAATTAATCAAGGAGAATCCCCTCTGTGTGTTCTCACGATGTTTGCGGGTCTGTTCCACTTACCTCACCGGAAAATTTTTCGCTTTTGTAAAGTTTCATCATGCCAGTATGAATGCACGAAGCTTGTCCTGAAACCGCGTGAAATGTGTTTCTCTGACTTGAGTCAAGTTAGACGTTGAGACAGGTGTTTCTGCTTCACCTTATAAAGCTCGCTCTAGGGGGGAAGTAAGCTTTAGACGAATTTGTGAGCTCACCTTCCTAGGGCACTTCGAAACATAAATTGACGGCACAGTGTAACCAAAGATGTTACTCAGATCGTCTCTGTTAGCTGAGAAGCTGAGTAAGTAACATTATGAGCTGTACAAGCTATGTAGAGTCTCAAAACTGAGCAAATGAAAAGCCTAGATTTTTCGTAGATAGTCATTTCGTGTTTTTCTCAAGGCCTAATTTTTAGTCGAATTCAGCACAAGTTAACAATCCCGCTGATAATTTTTATAGAAAAACTTTCTAACATCTCTGGAATTAGGTTGAAAACCTCGGCCACATAATTACATAGCGAGTTAAAGTACCATTGGACCACACAATTCACCACTCGGGGAGCCAATCAATAAGTGACCACGTGACTTGGTTTTCGTTATTCAGAGATGAGTGGCAATATGTCCTGTCTAAGTGAGGACTAATCACACAGTGATTTCTCGAGAATAACGCGGAGCAACAGCAATCAGGTGAACTAAAAAACAGTTGAAGGACTCACAAAACTCTGGTGAATAAAAAACAGAATCCTTTGAGCTGGCGGAGTAAATAGGATAGAAAACTTGGAAAATATCACTGTTACTTTTGCTTATGCAGTCCTCATTAACGGCGGATGGTGCTGTTGCTCGCACAAACCTAATTTTATCTGTAAACAGCCTCCATCCAACTGGTTTGACTGACGGGTCAGGTGACGCAAATGAAATCAAAAAGCGTGTATTTTTAGATGTCTATTCTTCTATTGGATACACCCAATTATCTATTAAAACCCGGCTTTCACTGATCGGGGAGACAGAGCAGGGTGTCAAAATCGTGCACTGTTTTTTTAAATCATGCGGCAATGAAAGTTGCGATATGCGTTGCCTGTTATGATCGTTTCGACATAGTCCGATCATTTAATTGATAATATGGTTCTATGCGTTACTTCTCCTGGCTGAAATGAGAAGCCTGCAGGATATTCGCAGTGTTTTTCAGTCGGTTTATGTGGCACACAAACGCAATTAAGGCCCCAAATATGTATATTACGAAAAGAACTAATTGTTTTGCCTGAAACTTTGCATTTGTTTTTAGCAAGCATTACTCTTTGTTAACCTTGACTGACCTGTTCACGAGGACGCGAAGTTTTAAATTTCCCTTGGTTACATGGACATCTCACCTAGACCACCTGATCGGATTCGGGTTTGTTTCCGTCGGGGGAAACTGTTACTAAATTATCGTTATAGAAAACTCAGAATATTCTGGGAGTTTTATTTGGTAATTGCAGCTACTTATTCACGAGTGTCCTTGTCATGTACCATACTGAAGCTAATTAGGTTTGTCGTAGAAATTATTGTTGATTACGTAACTTCAAAAACCTCGAAAACAAACTTACCGGAGTACTGGCGAATCTCTTCGCCTTGGGGTAGAAGTAACTAAACGCTCCATAGTCTTTGTTCGGCGGAGAGCCCATTTTTGGAAGTTTTCGCAAACTTTTCAAAAGGACTCAAGTTAAACAAAATCTTATGAGATGGTTGAGAACTGGGTATTATTGGACGGGGAGAGGGTTGCAAAAAAGTCTGCAGAGGGTCGCCCCAGTTCTCCTATGTTCTGAATATCAGTAGTCAGTTTTAGGGTATATAAAAAGCGGAACATGAAGAGTGTACCTACAGTTTCGATTACAATTCCTGTCATATTAACCTACGAACAGGGGGTGGTTGTATAGATAAGCTAGGGTGGAATGACCGATGGGTGGTGAAGCTTACATGTGTGAGGAATACCCATCAAAATTTGTTTGTAGATTCCTGGTAAATGCCATAGCGAAGAAGCACTTTGATGGATGTTGGTCAGGTGGCTGTTGATCTGTTCACCAAGCTTGACAATGGACTAGTCGAGAAGACACCCTCATCGCGCTGATGAAGCAGAGCGACCTAAACTTAATCTAGAAATCCTGCCAGAGCATTTACATCCACGATTATACGTAAGATATTTTCTTGCTAGACTGTTGTGTCTGACTGTTTTCCCCGCTCTACTGCCTGTTCCTGGAGAAAACTCGCCAACAAGGAACACAACACCTTTATTGCAAACAAGCAATTGCGTGTACAAGTACAACGGTCTTGCGCTGCATTTTGAAGGGCGCTGTTTGACCTTGATCCAAGACTGTCTGATCGGCGTTAAGTGGAGTTTCAGGGTCTCTGCAGGTTTCGAATAACCTGGGAAAATTTTCAGGAATCTTACCTTCCTGACACGGACCAAGCAGTGAATGTTTCTAACCAATAATTCTTTCTGAAAAAGTGACCGATTCATCCCCGAAAGGATGAGGGATGAGGCATGAGAGGTAGTCAAGCAAGCGAATTGTTAGTGGGGATACGGAGACGTGCTCCAAAGTTAATTTGACCACAAACGACGTGAGCTGTGGCACGGAAAAAAGACATGTCGTGCAGCATAGGTATACGTGATATAAACATTTTGGAAACAAATCATCCCTAATTTCATTCATTTTTCAGGATATTTGTATTTTTACGAAACGGAATTAGTGTTTTACGGACCCAATCTGTTTTCCAACAGAAAACCTTTTAGACACATCCTGATGTACTAATTTCCTGGGATTGTGTGGGGTTTTCGAAAAACCCAGAAACCAATAAGTCCGAAGGAATTCCGAGCAATAAGTTTCTCTCTCAGCCTTACCAATCACAACCAGTATTTTTGTACTATTTTCTTATGTTTTTGCCAAACGTGTAGGTTGGGAAGAGAGTTGCACAGAAAGTGATATTCACACACAGGGACTTTTTCACTAATGTACGTTTTCTTGGTGATTTAATGCTGAAAAGATCATTATTGGGAGAATCGGAGGAGTGAAAAAAAACGTTGCGGAAGGAAACATTTCTCAAATTTGGAAGGATCCGAGATCACAGACATGAAATCAGAAGAGGTTTGGGCGAACTTCCTTCTCTTTAAATACGATTCTAACTTAACCTTTATATCTGCCTGTGACGAGGACCTTTGTGAAGACGATCCCTGAAAGTGGGGATAAACCGGGTGTATTCATGGAGAAATACATTTTGAGTTAAGTGCACTGAAGCACGTGGGCTCTGTAACATGGGTGAAAGACTATAGCATTATCGGCTTTAAGCTTCCTTCTGTCATTCAGTTCATTGTTACTAAGGCAAAATACAGTATGACGTTGAAACCTGGCTGATAAATATGACACCGGTACTCTTGTAACGGTGGATACTACTGATGAGGCATGTGAGTAGTACGTCTTCTCGTAAATCTGCTTTGCGTCTTTTGAAAAGTGAGATCTGTTACGGAATTGGTGGAGTCTCTTTGTAGCATTTGCCTGGAGTTGAGTGACAGTCAATGAATATCCAGAAAAGTTCAGGAAGACGCGTTCAAGCAGAAGGTGGATATTGAGTTTTGTAAACGAGATGCATATGAGAGTTTTGCTCCCCTGTTCAATAGTCTGTAACTGTTAAGTTGGTGTTCTCAAATAGACAACTCCGCAGCGAAGGCCTTCTTCCTTTCACTCTGAGCAGATCGATCGTCCTCAGGCCGGCCAATGACGCTTAGCCATGTCGCGCCTAGTTTCCCACCCTTCCGGTCTTCATTCAACTGCAAAGGATTCCTCGGCTCGTACGTAGAAATATATTCAGTCCCGGAGGTTGCTGTCCTACGTCTTCTATTCTGTGGGATTTCCACCCATCTCCATTGTTGAGCAGTCTTTTGATAACCCCTTGACCGTTGAAGGTTTACGAACAGCAGACGTGCATATCGCTTGGCGTTTTGGCCGTCCGTTTGTTCACACAACTCCAGTTGGCTTTGTGTTATTCCAAAGTCTCCCAGATTTGATTTACTACAAATGCGTACTGCTATGAATGGACTCGTTGTAAACAAACTCATTTTGCACCACAGCGCAGCAAGATTGAACTGAGTACGAAAGAATCTGGGAGACCGCACTACACCTAACGTTTCTTCCTATTACAATGTCGAAGAAAAATCAGCCGGACGGTGTCTGCTCAGTGAGGATGTTTGCCGGGCGAATAGAGGGTGTGAGTTTCGGCTTTCTTCTACACCGCAGAAATAAAATTTATCATTATAACCAAGTGTTTCAAACATCTATTTAAGGAATGTAAACGGACTGTATTTCGTGGAAGTGTAAACGATTAGCGAACTTCTAAGCGGTGACGAGAATGGTATTGCGCAGATTACTACTCGAAGATGAGAAATTGTCGAATTTATGGCTCAATGTATTTCCCAGCTGGAATGACTTTTGTTTTGGCTTGCGTATACTGAAAAGCCGGAACTTAGTTGATGTAATTCAAAAGAGCATTGGAGATGAAAAAAACCACTGTGAACTGAAATGATTCTCCATTTTAGTCCATACGGATAATCTGTTGGCGATCTTGACTACTTACGAGCAGTCAAGCGTAACCTGTCTGCCGAAAGTTGACTGTAGATCAAGTGGTTGTTTATCTGTTCGCCGGTGCGCCGGGTCAATAAACTTTTCATTTGGGAGATAAGGGGAGGATCTATGCGTTGAAGGCAACAGATTGGACCTAAAGATTCCAACTTGACTTGGCGGTTGAGCTAGAGTGCTGGAATCATTCCGCAGGCCACACTGACTGAGAAGTCGTTCCACAATTTTCAAACATGCCAGGAAGACCAGAGAGGAGCAGTTAGACCAAGGGAAGCGAGATCCCTCAATGCGAATAATCATGCTTTGAAGCGTTCTGGGGGTAAACTCGTACTGTCCTATGTGAGGGGAGTGTGAAGGCAGTAAGATGTCTCCCCCAGGCGACCAGCTTGCCCATATTCATGGAAGTACAGATGTTGGCTTCCCGGGAGAAAGGACGAGTTAGAAAAGGTTGGCTCCAAAGAGTGCACACTCCAATCGCTCAACGGTTGACCGTAACCGCCGGTGCAGTATTCAATAAGGTCGAAAAAATTTTAAAGCCAGGGTCAGGTGTTGCTCAAAAGGCTCTAGCTGTGCGCAGCCACAGCAGAAATGGGACAATAGCGCCGTACACCCTGCGCCCTCGGCGTAGGCCGATCCCCTACTGCCGAGCAGGTTAGACTTTTAAGTCATGAGCTCCAGAAAGGGGTTCTGAAGCAAAACCCCAATGCCCGCCGCCCCGCGGGTCGCACTTTTGAGTTAAAGTTTCAGTGTACCTCAAGCAAAATTCCTTCTTCGGCCGTCGCAACCAGGAAGTATCATTTGCCCGCACAGTACTTTTTGGGGAGGGACCCCAACCAAATCCCACCCAAAAGACCATTCGATTGTCAGAGCAGATGTCCTGAGACCTATTGGCCTCATTCACCTCTCTTGGCACACGAATCAGGTATGTTTGCACATACAAATTTTTCTGACACAGAACGTCACCCTCCATAGAAATGAGGATGAAATTGTATGGAAGGAAACCACTGAAAAAGATGCTTACAGCTTGAGAAAACTTGCTAAAAGCCTTACAAATAACTTTCCTCGAGAAAACATGCTAAGATATCCAGAATAGCATACCAATTGAAAAATGAGGCGGTCTTTGTGCAACACAATCAGATGAAGAATAGTACAAACGAAATTGGTGTGCAAACGAGAGTAGTTTCGCAAAGGGTGATATTAATTGGTGTACTTGATGACGACCAACGACCAAGGAATCCATCACCCGGGGGAAAACCTTCCGGTTATGTGACCCGGACTCCGGAACAGGTTCGAAAAAATGACATCAAAAAAAAACACCAGACTCACTGCACACACACATCGCTTGAGAGCCGGAATCGAATGGTGCAGGGCTGAATGTCTTGTGGACAGAGTAATGTCAAAAAGTATTCCCAGAGAGATTCTGGGTGAGTTTGATATGTGAAGCAGGGCGATTAGGGATTGTTTCACAAATCCTGCTAGAACATTTATACTCACAGTGGGGCGAGATGGCTCAGTGGTTAGAGCGCCAATTTACGGGCCAGAAGGTTCCTGGTTCGAACCCAACATCTGTCTCTCGACTTCCCCCGTCTGGGGTTGGGCAAGCTGGCAGTATCCCAGCCCTCCTGTTTCCTTTGGGTGGCATGGCAGCTAGACAGCAAAAGGGTTCTACAGCTGAACGACTATCACATCTTTACAGTTATATTTCGAATGTCTTTTTCTTGTGATACTACGCTATGAAAGCCGCTCATCAACGACTTTTTTCGAGATTCATTTTCACGGCGGCGGGGGATGAGATGAGATGTAGTCAAGCAAATTGTTGCTGGAGATACAAGGATGTTTTCTCCAAAAATAAAACGACCACAAACGAGCTGAATTGTGTCACACAAAAAAACACGACGCAGCTTATGAATGTGCCATAGAAAAAGTTTGAAAATAAATTATTCCTCACTTTATTCCAAATTCTAATTTGTTGTCCTATTTCAGAAACTGTTGAAATGCGTTTG
Organism: Clonorchis sinensis; assembly: GCA_003604175.2. NCBI lineage: Eukaryota > Metazoa > Platyhelminthes > Trematoda > Opisthorchiida > Opisthorchiidae > Clonorchis > Clonorchis sinensis. Next base: position 10,071 of record NIRI02000072.1, read on the forward strand.
TTTTCTAACTGACACAAACGCGTTTTTAACTGGGACATCTTGGTAATGTTTTATGTTTGCAGGAAACCTACGATTATGTTCAAAACCGCAAAGAGCAGTAAATCCAGGTAATTTATGGGCAATGTTACCTTCTCCCTTGGCTATCAATCTTCCGATTCGTTTTTATACTGTTTTACTTTTTTTATTTAGCTGTTTATGCAAAGCGAGCTTGCAGTTTGCTTGTTAACACTTGCATTGTTGGGTTTATTTGCACTGGTTCGCATGTTCATTCGTTCAGTAATTGTGTTTTAGCACGTCCTAGCACTAAAACAATAGAAAAACAAAAATTCCAGTACCGAAGCTCTTTGTTTGGTCCCCATTTTCCTCCAAAGATCGGAGAGTTTGTTTCTGTTTGCCCTCAATGTTCGTTTTTCCTCTGGAATGCCCAAACACAATCGCAAATTTGGGAATGAGCCCAACTTTTTCCTAGAGGCACATGCTTTGAAGCGAATACATGGAAAAATGAACTCTTTTTTGGATGGTCACTGTGCGCAAAAAAAACGTCGTCGTGTTTATACATTGGTGACCGTCAACTGGGAAAAATCAAGTATGTGCAGTAGCATTCTGGTACCTTGATTGGGCAGCTAGAAAGTGTCTTTCGAATTTTTCTTAAGCACATCTGAATGGATCAGTCGAAAATCTTGGAGCGACCAATCAGCTTTCTTCCTTCAGCGTTACCCCCAATTGTAGATCAGAATTTGTTCATCTTTGTTCTCGGTCCTTGGATTGACCTTTTTCCTGCACAGCTGAACTAATGTTATCGTTGAAATGTCAGACCTGGTCTTGTAAACCGTTTGCCAGTGGCTCTTAATGAGTATGAAGCATGGGATGGCCAAAAGTTTTGATGTTGTGGGTTCAAGACGGAAAGTTTGATGCTTTTGTATGGATAAACTACTCATAAGGTCACTGAAAAACCCAACTGTTTCGCCCGACACAATCGGTAGGTACAGACCCAAAGTTTGCATCAATTTTATGTTCTACGTGATGTTTGCCTTGAACCAGACAAAATTTATCAAGACTGTATACACTGGGGCACTTTTTTGTTCCACTTGGTCGGAAATCTAAACGTCAGAGCAGGCGTTCTACAGGTTGAGCGTTTAGCTTCCAAATTAGAGAAGTACACATAAAGAGTTCAGAGATTTTCGGAAAAATTTGTTGTCATCAGTTCAATCGTTTTCCTTGTTCCTTCAGCTTAAAAACTGTATATAAGTGGTGCATGCTTCTAGTATTTTAACTGGGTAGGGATCACTGGTAAAAACAGGTATTCCAACATCTTGCGAGTAAATTTTATGTACCCTGTGAAGCCAAGAGTTACCTTTCTGAGGTTAATGCATAGAGCACATCTCGTGGTTTTTCATGGAGGGTTTTACCTCGGGCCCTTGGTTTGTGGCTGAACGGTAAAGTAACCTCTGTTTGAAAAGAACTTTCAATCAGCCTTTTTACATAAAGTAGAGCCTTTGGCCTTCAATCTCTCAGTTGACGTTGCCGCGCGATTTTTCCTATATCAGCGGGGAAGTAGGCTCACTTGTCCTTTAAGTTGGCTGGCTACGTCTACCGAAGGACACGCGGGTCAGCTACCTCCACGCCGGTAAACAACATAGGGGAATTGGTAACCCAAATCTGCGCACGACCATTCCGACGCAGTGGAGAGTGCGTATGGAAAAGATTCTGTCTGCCTAGTGCCGAGTACTAGGCAAGGTAGTCAACGATTCCGCATTTGCGAGATTGTTCGGGACCCCAGCCTTCCGATCCGAGTCCATGGTGCATAAGTAAACACCAAGGAAAAGCTGGTGGCTGC
>NIRI02000025.1:0-72779 GCA_003604175.2 Clonorchis sinensis
CGCATCGAAACAAGATATCGCTTCAAATAGTGGAAACCTGCTATTTCTGCGAAGTGGTTGGATGTGATAACTTAGATTTTAGTAAGCGAACCACCCTGGGGGATATACACTCGTACCAATGGCTTAGTATGCCGAAGAGTGCAAGCTAGTATTACTTTCTGTGAGCAAGAGTTAACTACTAATGCGAAAGTAGTCACCATACACCGGATATGTCGATAGGGTGCGCCCACTCAACCATATTCTGATCATCGTTTACCCTATTGTTTGCGAGGCGATGGGTTGGTTATGTGCTTGATCAAATGAACCTGCGCATGTAGGACCAAGTCCTGCTGAGCTGCTTTTTTAGCACACAAAGGTTCGGCCCACAAATCCGCCGGTCAAACACCGTTTTTCACGTACACAGGGCATTGAACCAGGCTACTTAGTAATATGCGAGTGCTCACACTATCGCCAGACCGAACATCCTCGCAGCAGACTTCCAAAACTTAGTAACAGGCTTCAACAAGCATTATAAATGGTGCGGAACTATTTTGGGGTCACACAACGATACCAAAAGAACTTCTTTGACAAGAATGCATTTGTTACTCTCGTTAGAACCGGAGATACCTTGTGTCTTTCGGACAAAACCATCTACCTCAAAGTGACGCCCAAGCCCCAGTCTGTCTGGAAGCGGGACGACGCCCAAACAGAGCTGGAGGTATCAACGAAAGAATCACTTAGTAGAGAGCCGAGAACATGCCTTCCATCGGGTGGGGGTAATGTAAGGCGGACACTGAGGACACAGAGCCGACCTTTGAACAACATGCACCATGAACTGTTGCTTTCCAACTTGATTTTCAATCTCCATTCAACGAACTACCGGAACGATCGGGCAGACAACACACTGAGGCAAGTGGTCAGCAATAACCAGGGTCTATGTAATTCCCCCTTATTATCACATCATCTTGTTCTNAACGAAAAATGAATGACTGATGAGACGAATTGGAGAGTCCCTGTTGTCCGGGGACCGTCGAAATCAAGTATTCCTAACTGAACTGAAGTTAATCTATGGGTTCAGTGGGTACCATGCTCAGCACACAGGAAACAGATACACCGTTCGAAAAACTTAAACGGTATGAAGGACTTCAGACATCTTGATAACATCACTTTCCGACCCTGCTGCTCCTGTGTATCAATCCGTGAATCCGTGAAACGCACCAAACAATTTCTTGGACTGATCCTCAAGCTAGAGTTTTCGGCATGACAACAACCAAGGGTGTCCATGAAACGTTGAGGGTGGTGATTGCACGGCTTGACAGCGGAAACGTTCAAGCTGAAAGCTGATGCCTCAGGGCGAACTCAGTCAACTGTGCTGCATAGTTCAGGAGATGCGAAAAGTTTCACAGGTTTTCAAGGATGGAACTGTAATTCGTCGATTTAAACAGAGGGCAAGTCTGTGGTAGAAATGCGACCGTCACAGGATCGGCCTTCTATTCACACTTAGCAGGATGCGACAGCCCGAGGAGTTTCTTGATTCGCAATGAGGATGAAACCGATACACTTAATGCTCTTATGCTTTGCTTATAGGAAGAAATTCGATTGAAACCCAACTTCGGCATTTTAGTTTCCGCAATGTGTGACGTTGCTAATTGCACGGCCTGTGTAAGGTTACATAGTTGGACTCTGTCTCTTAATAAACCAGGGACACACTGATCAATCTAAAAATTAACCGGTCTGACCTCAGCACTCAAAGCGGTTCTGGAAAACGTGTGATGCATGAGGTTTCCAGATATTACATGGATGTTACATCAGAATGATTTTATCTTGATCGAGCATTAACCCGATTATTGATCAGTTTTGTACCAAAGCGTTCGAAGCATCGATATCCAGCATGGCTCATTCATCTTTGTTGATAAGACAGCGAGAGTCGCCCTACTCACCAAGTGGTCGGTTTGCGTGCTGCAAAAGTTCCTGCGCTCTTGGAATCGCACTGTCCACGGACTTTACATTTGCAAAATAAAGTCACGGACTCCATGGTACTTCATCGCCTTGAGGAATTCGGTTGGAGTAAATATCACTTGCGCACAAGTGCCAAGATCGCACTGTATTGGTCTGTTTTGCTGTCCTCATTGTCAAAAGCACCGCGAAAAGGACATGCTATGACGGCCGTTTTTGACAATTCCTGAGTGTTCACTCACAAACGTTTTGCATCTTGAGGATATTACTCTTCTCCGGTCAGAACACTTGGGAAAGCTAACGGTTTTAAATGACCTCGCTAGTGCTGCTTTATGGTTTGGCACACCCAAAGAGCTACTGCAAGATTGAGTAGCATCGAGCCCTAACCACATGTCCAGTACTGAAGCCATAGATGTGTTCTATCTGGGCGGCTACACTTTCTGGAGAGCCAACCAACCCGTAACCACCTGATGTGAATTGCGTGGCTGATGTTTGAGTTTTGCGATCCCAGGTGTTAAGCAGCTGGTGGCCAAAAGGTTTAGTGTTAAGCTGAAAGCCGTGAATGCGACAGCTCCGGAGTTTTCGATTCGCCATGAGGATGAAACCGATATATTTAGTGCGCTCTGGCTTTACTTGCAGGAAGAAATTTGATTGAAAGCCAACTTTGGCATTTTATTTTCAAAACTGCATGACCCTGCGAATTGCGAGACTTGTATAATGGTACGTAGTCGATGCTGTCTCTTGACAAACCGGGGACACACCACTCAAGCTAAAAATCAACCGATCTGACCTCAAGACTCGAAACAGTTCTGGAAAACATGTGAGGCATGAAGTTTCCGGATATTACACGGATATTACTTCAGATTGATTTTATCTTGCTCGAGCATTAACCCCATTATTGATCGGTTTTGTTCCAAAGCGTTCGAAGCATCGATATCCATTCATCTTTGTTGATAGACAGCGAGAGTCGCCCTACATAGCAAGTGGGATCCTCACAGTTAGGTATACTGCTTCCTCAAGGAAGAAGTTGCGGTTAAACCAGGCCATGACACGGTCGATGTGGTTCGCATTTATCGTGACGAGTAGTCGTGTGGAAGTTACTGCATACAGTCCACTCCAAAATTTCTCACCCGTTGTCGTATATTCTATGATGCTTTGGCTTGTAAGCAGGGTGCTTTATGTATCAGTCTCGGTTCTGTCCGCTCTGTATGCTTCAGTTTGATTCAATGTACTGTGCAAGGAATGCAAAATCACCCCTATAACTCCTGTTTTACGCAGAAGATATAGAACATTCACGAATTCACGGATTGATACACAGCATCGAGGTTTTCGCCCAAGTTTCCCGGGCCGGATTTGTTCTTGTTGTTCAGCGGCTGTCGTCCACCTGAAAGGCACAAGCGAAAAGAAGGTGCAGCACTGCTCTTCTAGTTCTCTGTGCGGGGCAGTAAGCTTGCCAGCGCAAGAGGACTCGCATAAACAGCGTCTAATAGTGCTTTGAACTCGGCACTAGATGTGGCGTGGACAACCATCGGAGGAAGTTTATTCCACGCAGCAACTACTCAAAATGAGAAAAATTGTTGCCTGATAAAAGTGTGCGCTCTGACCTTGAAAATTTTCTCATCACGTCCCTGCCTTGTGGTAGCTGGGTCAACGTTGAAAAACCTGTTGGCCAGAATCTTGTTCGAACAGGGCATAAGAAAGTCTTCTCAAGGTCTTCTCAGACCCGACGATGCTCCAGGAGAAAAAATCAAGCACCGGGGGACGCATTTCATAGTCCACGGATTTAAGGCCGGCAACAATTTTCGTAGCAGCTCGTCTTTGCCACGCTCAATGAGGGTTAGATACGTTTTGCGTCCTGAGTGGACGACTTGGTTGGCATATTCAAGAAGCAATCTGACGGGAGAAGAAAATTTCGCACCTCCAGGGCAGTGAAATGTTTTTGTATGAAGCTGGTATCGTTCGATCCACGTTGCGTCACGTCTCGAAAGGTTGGCCAGTAGTCCATTCGGTGTGTGAACTGTGCACCCCATGTTTTTGCTCCTACTTGCCTTACTTGAAAGTCATAGCCAATCGGTAACTCGCCCGCTGGCTTTAGAGCCGTCATTTCCCTTCCCTCCGATCTCCTCTCCGGTTTGAACGATCCGAGGTGCATTCTCGCTGGTCCACGCACTACTTTGTGCTAAATGGTACACAGTATTAAATGCCCCGCCTGGGGCTCCACTAACTTGATGCAGAAGGTCAATCTGAAAGGCCTATCCGCATCCTATTGCCTTGCATCTCAGTAAGTAAAAGAATCTCGCCACAAATAGAACAAATACCCCACATACTTGGTAACAATTGAGTGTGCTATAACTGACACAAACTGAGACAATGTCCTAGTTGGTCTCACCATACCTGGGTTGGATGAGACCGGTATGGATTAATCAGACGTGCCACATTGTGTGGCTCCGGGATTGTACGTTGCCGCGTGTTATCAAACGATTCAGCAATTGAGGGTTGATTGTGACGCTGCGAGAAGTGAAGCCAACCGGTCCAAGTGTAGGGCCAAAGCTACGAATCGCAATGCCTGCGGATACTGTGGTGCCGTCTGGTGATACACAGGATACAGACCTACTCACACTGTGCGGCTCCTTGTACGAAAACTGCCACTCCCAGGGTTCTCCATAAAGAACTGGGGTAGACTAGTAGGAACAACCTAGAAGGCTCCACGCGCAGTCACTTCTGGTAGCCATACCAACAGTGAGACGCTGTCAACCTGTGCAACTCATAACAAACGTGAGCTCCTCGGGCAAACGACGCATCGAAACAAGATATCGCTTCAAATAGTGGAAACCTGCTATTTCTGCGAAGTGGTTGGATGTGATAACTTAGATTTTAGTAAGCGAACCACCCTGGGGGATATACACTCGTACCAATGGCTTAGTATGCCGAAGAGTGCAAGCTAGTACTTTCTGTGAGCAAGAGTTAACTAATAAAGTAGTCACCATACACCGGATATGTCGATAGGGTGCGCCCACTCAACCATATTCTGATCATCGTTTACCCTATTGTTTGCGAGGCGATGGGTTGGTTATGTGCTTGATCAAATGAACCTGCGCATGTAGGACCAAGTCCTGCTGAGCTGCTTTTAGCACACAAAGGTTCGGCCCACAAATCCGCCGGTCAAACACCGTTTTTCACGTACACAGGGCATTGAACCAGGCTACTTAGTAATATGCGAGTGCTCACACTATCGCCAGACCGAACATCCTCGCAGCAGACTTCCAAAACTTAGTAACAGGCTTCAACAAGCATTATAAATGGTGCGGAACTATTTTGGGGTCACACAACGATACCAAAAGAACTTCTTTGACAAGAATGCATTTGTTACTCTCGTTAGAACCGGAGATACCTTGTGTCTTTCGGACAAAACCATCTACCTGAAAGTGACGCCCAAGCCCCAGTCTGTCTGGAAGCGGGACGACGCCCAAACAGAGCTGGAGGTATCAACGAAAGAATCCCTTAGTAGAGAGCCGAGAACATGCCTTCCATCGGGTGGGGTAATGTAAGGCGGACACTGAGGACACAGAGCCGACCTTTGAACAACATGCACCATGAACTGTTGCTTTCCAACTTGATTTTCAATCTCCATTCAACGAACTACCGGAACGATCGGGCAGACAACACACTGAGGCAAGTGGTCAGCAATAACCAGGGTCTATGTAATTTCCCCCTTATTATCACATCATCTTGTTCTTAGTAGTGCCGTTACGTTTTAGCAGTCTATTTTGTTCTACTGCGACAATCTGCGTCTCACGATTACTGCAGTGGTTCGTCGCTCAGCCAACCATTAGGTCCCCTGGCAACACTCACGGGTGTAAGTGCCACGTAATTTTGCAATACCCCGGGCGATTCAATTAGAAGGAACTCTCATTTCTTTTCAGGATCTGTAATCATAATGGGAACCTTGGTAGGTAGGCTAAAAACCACGCTAACATTTGGTCCTTTTTCCTTGTTTTTCTGGGAACCGCAGGCGACTTCGAAATCGCGATATGTGATGGATCAATGTGTGAAGAACCTCATACTGTGCTTCGATAGTTCGGACAGGCTTGGTTAACCGCATTTCTAGAACACCTAAGAACTCCGTTGTGACCACAACTTCCCGCATTCCTAGGTGCAGTTTTCACCATTGTCTAATTACGGAGGAGATAAATAATCAACTACTTACAAAGTTTATCATTTATTATTTATGGAGTGCACAGAAGTCATCGGCTCAATCCCCGGAAAGTTACAACTGCTGTGGTCTCGCCCCGTAACTTCTCGTTTCCCGATTTATCAGCTGTTTGCTCAAAGATATCCTGGGATTATGACTGTAATAGCATCGCCTCTTGAGTCCATTGTTTGTATGCTTCTCTTGCTGGTCACGTCGTTTAATTAAGCACACTCTTACCTCTTCCGCTCACTAGAAGCACACCTAAATTATTTTCGTCGAAACTATAGGGTTTTTGAAGTTGTGACTTTTGCCGGGAGTTAGTCTAAGCCATCTGCACTTGTAGTTGATATGTTGCTCATAGCATTTTGTCTAAGTGGGCGAAATTCCAAGGTCACGGGCCATCACCGATTCCAATCTTGTTGCCGGTTTACGAGAGATAAAACACGAAATCGCACTTTACCATATGTTGTCGTTCTTTAAGAATAAAAATAACACCTACAGAATGTCCAGTGCAAATCTTATCGAGGAAAATCGGTCATTGACGTTTGTTTGCTTTTTACTCCCCAGATTTAACAAACAAGATAATTTTGTTTGGCGAAATTCGTCCTAACATTCTTCCCTACAGAGCTCAGCTTCCATTGGGCACAACATTGCCAGAAAACAGCATGAACGGTGCAGTTGAGATGTGGGGGCCATTTCTGTGGCCGACTGTCTTCCCCATCTATGCATAACTAGCCTGTGGACAATACAGCGTCGAGAGGTAACTGTAGGTAAATTACCAACACAATGGTATCATTTCTTTTAGGAATATGACTCATCACAGGTAGAACACTTCATTAAGCAGTCATCATGGTAGCGGTAGCCTTTATTATTCACCTCGACTACTTATCGTAAATGCTAGGCCCGTGTCTATGTGACACTGACTGTGAGGCCTCACCTATACACGGCAACCCAATGCAATAGCCAATGACGGTCTTTCATACTCATAACTGTAGGCGTTTTCAATCATCTCGAATGCACATTTTAACTGCCAGGCCCATGTCTATGTGCGACGCTGCTTACGAGGCCTCACCTAGGCACAGTAACCTAATCCAATGACCAATGACTATCTCTCATGCTAATAAATGCACGCGATGTCGCTTACCTTTGCTACCTATAATAAGCACCAGGCCAGTATCCAGGCGGACCAGTGGAAGTAAGGCCTCAAGTATGCGTGATAGCCTAATCTGACGGACTGTCTTAAAAGTTCAGCTGTAGCACCTTGTTGTGCCCAGCTGCCATGCAACCAGAAGGAAGCGTGAGGGCTGGGATACTGCCAGGTTGCCCAAGCCTAGACAGGGAAAGTTGAGAGGCAGAGGTAGAGTTCGAACCACGGACATTCCGGTCAGTGAATTCGCGCTCTAAACACAGGTCCATCTCGCCTTTCATACTCATAACCGTACTCGATGTCGCCTAACTTCGCTGCTTATCGTACCGGCTAGGCCCGTGTCCATGTGCGGCGTTGATTATGAAGCGCTGATTAAATCCGTCATACTCATAACTGTACGCGTTGTCGCTTATCTCTGTTACCTAAAATAAATACCATACCAGTATTTATGCGAACCAATGAGACCTCAACTACGCACACAACCCCAATCTACCGGTGAACGACGGACGTCATACTCATAACTGTACGCGATATCGCCTATCTTGGCTTCTTTTTGTAACCGCTAGGCCAGTGCCTATACGCGACGCTGACCTCAATTATGCTACCCTAAGCTAACGGCTAACAACGGGCCAGCATTCCCGTAACTGTGTGCGCTGTCGCTTGCTTCTGCTACCTGTAGTAAACATCAGGCCAGTATTTATGCAGGGCCGATAAAAACGAGGCCTCAACTATGAGTGGTATCCTAATCTAATGCCCAACATGTGTCCGTCATACTCATAACTGTAGTCGGTATTGCCTACCTTGGCTACTTATCGTAATTGCTTGCCTGTGTCCACGTGCAACGCCGAATATGGGACCTCAACTGAGCTCAGCAGCCTAATCCGATGGCCAACGACGGCCCGTCACGCTCATAACCATACTCGATGTCGCTTCTTATCGTAACTGAAGGGCCCGTACACGTGCTTGTAACTGACCAATGCTCCAACTATACATAATAGACTACTCCAACGGCCCACGGCGGTCCTTCATATCCATACACGTCATCCGCCTGCCAACCCCATGCCTAAAAAATATACAACCACCCTTAACAAAGCATGTTTCCACTTGTTGGTTGCGTCGGTACAAACGTAATGTGTGGTCAATCCAGTTCTCAGTTTCAGGAAGCCGCCTTTACTCGACAGGGTTTCTGAAAGGAAAAATGTATAATCAATTATGACTTGTGCACTGCTTCCGCGATATCCTTTAAAGCATATAATTAAGCATAGTTGTAGCGGCTAACTCAGCAAGCGCTTAATAAATCCCTTTGTTCACAATTCCAGATCGGTGTCCACGCTGAAGCTGGAGTCTTACAGTTTTAAAGGTAAACTCACTGCTTGCTCAACTAGTCACACTGACGATAATGAACGAGCCGTGTGTATATCGACTATTCAACGGGGCGATTAGGCAACCGTATGCATTACTGGACGCAGCGAAATTGAAGCAAAAGAGGGGTGCATATTAATCAGTCGCACGACCAAGTGGTAGAGACTTGAGCCCTAGGATCCAAAGACCAGGTGGGCCATCAAACATGCACCTATGGATGCAGCGGTGACGAAGACCTAGTGAGTGGGCGGGTACTTGGTGTCAAGTCTGCCCAGTTAGAGCACTAAACCCCAAGTTTACTCCACTTCTGCTTCCCGATACCAATATCTCGTAGCTTAAGGGACGGCCGGCAGCCATCGTATACTCAGCCGCCATAGATGTTTCAAATAAGCAAACGCGACCCGAGACTTCCAGATCCGTACACCGACCTTATCTGTCACACCACAAGCGGAACTAATACAACTTCGAATGTACACATAACGCTTCACAAATTAGTATGCCTCTCTTTGGACTGTAAGTGGCGTGTTCAATGTCAAACTCACCTAATAAATTTCAGATAAACTAGTCCATCATCCCGGAGGTTCTACCCCCGTCAGTATGTATGTTTGAATCCCCTAACCACATTGCCTCTGCCTACTTATACCGGTTTGCTCTAGTTCTCTTGTACTATAATAGCATTTAATAACAAACTCAACCCGTGCTTGATCGCCAGTCTAATAAGTACAAAGCTACTCCTATCCCGTCTCATTAAGTCGCTTGTTATCACCATCCTAATTGTGGTAAACGTTCGGTTTTTCTGTAATAATGCACTTTATTCTATCAGATATCTCCTTATACCCACCGAGCTTTACTGACCTCATCCCATTTCCTCATATTTTAAAGCTTCGAGCTTCTGGAATACTCGATGTGGACGCCCTGTTTGCTGTTATCCACTCCACCTAGTCAGTGATTTACATCCCCAGAGATCCCCAAACTGACCAGAAAAATACCTGTGATCTTACATTGGCTTTGTCCTACCTCTGCAAACTCTCTTGGCAAACTCAAAAGCCCCGCTGCTCACAGAATTGAACGTCCCGGCCCAACCATTTTAAACGTGACGTTCGTTACGGAGCTGTCCGGAAACCGAAGCACGTCAGTGCAATGATGGCAGGGCACTGTCATACCCAGTTTGACAGCACACCCGCAACTAATCCATTGCTACTCTTGCCTGTACATTCTCGCCCACTTGGTCCAATACCTGCAACTATGAACAGACTCATGTTTTATTCCGAAAGTAATCTTATGATCATGCTGCACACCCGCTGTGAATAACAATTATCATTATTACTTTACACTTCGTGAGTGTAGGGTGCGTACCAAAGGACGGGAGGACTTCTGTCAGTTCATACAAAAACACCTGCGCCTTTTCTTATCCTTTGAAGAGGAGAACGACGCTTACACACTACACGGCTACAAGGTTTTCGCCAGACGTTTGAAAACCGGGGTCCAGATGACGTTAATCAGTAATTGTGACCGCTTTTGACTGCTTGTTACTTCAGGCCGCAGTCTAACTCACATTATAGTGCTTTCTAACAGTCTTTCTGAGACTTTCCCTATTTTGAGTCCGCAATGTAGACACGGCTGTCTTATTGCCTCGTCTGAATGACAGAAATGACTCACTGTGCGCCCACAATGAATCCAAGAATATCCTTGATCCATACTGATCTTAATTTGTCATGATTCCTTGGCGAATCCTAACTAGAAGAACAACCCTAAAAGACTCAGCCAAGATATTCATGTACGGGCTGTCCATGGATCCCAGTGCGGCGTCGCGATGACGGTACCGCGACTGCCATACCCAGTCTGATGGTTTGCCCGTAGTCAATCATATCCCTAATGTTTACCTGATAAGCGTGTTACGTGCACCCACAAGACCGCCTAAGCCCGTTCAATCTGTGCCAGGACTTTAAAGCACTGGCCACCATACCGTGCTGTCTGCTTGTTCTGCTCATAAACACACTACTTCTCCCAACGTCACTATAGATGGTTCGATGTAGTTTCCGCCCGATATAGCGTGTACTGACCATCGTGAAAAGCAAAGAACTTACTAACTGTGACGAATTCCTTGGCTTGGTTTGGCAAGACACCTGCCACAACGATAGGAGACTTTTTCATATACAAGTCATGGAAGGTTGCTCAAGTTTGGGTTTGCGCCGACATAGAAGGCGTAATTAGCGTTCTTGTTGTTTCGAGGTTATTTCCAAATGCAATACAGAAGAAAACACGTGAAAAAACCAGCTCTTCCACAAAGTTCCACCGCCACCAGAGAAACTTGACGTGGGGCCATTGAAGGCAAGTAAAATATGAATTCCGCGCCCACGGGGGACTTTGAGTACGTCCAAACAACTTCCAACAAAACTGAGGCCGCATGTAGAGAACTTAAGGGACCGAATAAATACCATCTAATGCTGAAAATTTGTGCTAAAGATTTCCTCCTCCAAACTATGGTTGCAGAGAAATTTTGGGTGTGCATCTAAGACTCGGCCTTACCTCTGCAGCAGTCCAAATGTTTCTAAAATACCCGCCTTTCATTGGCGCTTACCGGTGTTTAGAAAAAAACAGTATTCCCAGTTCAGCTGCCTTCGGTTTGCGTGCTACAAAAGCTCCTGCGCTCTTGGAATCGCACTGCCCACGGACTTTACAATTGCTGGGTGAATAAAGTCACGGACTCCATGGTACTTCATCGCCTTGAGGAATTCGGTTGGAGTAAATATCACTTGCTCACAAGTGCCAAGATCTCACTGTATTGGTCTGTTTTGCTGTCCTCATTGTCAAAAGGCACCGCGAAAAGGACGTGCTATGACGGCCGTTTTTGACAATTCTTGAGCGTTCACTCACAAACGTTTTGCATCTTGAGGATATTACTCTTCTCCGGTCAGAACATTTGGGAAAGCTAACGGTTTTAAATGACCCCGCTAGTGCTGCCATACGGTTTGGCACACGCTCTACTCCTAGGAAGTGCAAAGGGCTACTGCATGATCGAGTAACATCCGACCCTAATTACATGATCAGAACTGGGGCCATAGACGTGCTAGAAAATTTGTTCTATTTGGGCGGCTACATTAATCCGGACGAGCCAACCGAACCTTAACTACTTGGTGTAAATTGCGGGACTGCTATTTGAGTTTTGCGGTCAGTCACAGCTGCGAAGCAGCTGGCAGCCAAAAGGTTTAGTGTTAAGCTGAAAGGTCGTGGGTACAACAGCTCCCGGAGTTTTGGGATTCGCAATGTGGATGAAACCGATATATCCACTGCTCTGATGCTTTAATTATAAGAAGAAATTTGATTGAATCTCGGATGGATACTGTAAACAAGAGGTTTGTTGTGCTTGGCCGCATTCGTGGGTTACCTTTTCTTCTTTGAAATTTGTTATATTTGTTGCGACCGATAAAACTCCGAGACATGGCTTCACTTCTCTCTGCGTTACTCAGCTAGATAAAGGGGACTTAATGCTCTAATTAATTAATGTTGGGTCTAGAAAAGTACTTCGATATTTCGGAGGTTGTTTTAAGTAGACAACTGCAACTTCGGTTCAAAACAGTACACATCGGAGATTTAGTTACCCCGCTTGTTTAGACGAGTTCAATTTCGAAAATGATTGTACTTGGAATCCTCGTCCATTCTGTCTCGTCAGTTAATGAAAAATACTTATGTTACAGGTAATTATCACTTAATGACTAAAAAAATGAGCGTTGCTGGAAGTCGCTGGCACCAACAGATGTTCCAGCTGTATCCAGTTTACCGTCTTTTTACTCCGTTTTTGGTTCATCGTTCCAGTTGAACTTCATTAAAGCACAGAAGTTAACCAATTTATCTGACTTTCTGTGTTCTACCAAATTAGTTTAGGGAGAAATGCGTGCCTAATCGGATGGAGTCGCGTTCCCCGGAAAAAAAATCTTGACCATTTTTGTGGATTCAGCTGCAGTTTCATCGAATATATGGGAGGGCAAAACAAGAGGCTTCTTGCCTGACATATGATAAGAGCAGTGTAAACTGCGGAAAAAGAGAAGCCAGAACACCAGATCTGGTGAAGCAGCAGAGTTTGCTTCATCCAGCCTAAAACAACCACTGAGGCCTCGTGGCCTTTGACTGTTAGGCCCATGGCCAGGGTCACAAAGGCGTGTGTGGGGATGATGAAGTGGGGGACTAGCAAAGCGGATAAATGGTAACAGGAAACTCAGCAACATGGTATACAGTGAGGCAGTAGAGACTCACTGGTTTCGCTGTTGTGGAGTTGGGCATAATAGTTCCTTAAAAGAATGAGATGGTGGCAACACACGAGCCAAAACGCGACCTGTATAGAAAGTTGTTGATTTTTTGTGTGGAGAAATTTGCGGTTAAACCAGGCCGTGCCATGGTCGATGTGTTTCGCTTTCATCACGACGGCTAGTCGTGTGAAAGCCGCCGCCTACAATTCACTCCAAAATTTTGCACGCGTAGTCACATATTCTACGATACCTTGGCTTGTACACTGTACTTGTACTTGGCTTGTACTTGCAACTGATCTCGGTCCTATCCTCTTTGTATCCTTTGGGTTGATTCATTTTGTCGCGCGACGAATGCAAAACCACCCCCTACCTCCTGTTTCACGCAACAACCAAAGAGCATTCACGGATTCACGGACTAATACACGGGATTGAGGCTCTCATCCAAGTTTCCTGGGTGAGTTTTGTTCTTGTCGTTTAGCAGCCG
The DNA here is from genome assembly GCA_003604175.2 of Clonorchis sinensis. Taxonomy (NCBI): domain Eukaryota; kingdom Metazoa; phylum Platyhelminthes; class Trematoda; order Opisthorchiida; family Opisthorchiidae; genus Clonorchis; species Clonorchis sinensis. The sequence continues at coordinate 13,368 of NIRI02000025.1, forward strand.
ACGAGCGAAAAAGGGTATGGCACTGCGTTTTTATTTCTTAGCATGAGAAAGTAAGCTTGCCAGCGCAAGGACTCGCATAAAACGCGTCTAGTAGTGCCTTGAACTGGGTGCTGGATGGAACTTGGGCAACCGCGAAAGAAAGGTTATTCCGCGTAGCAACTACTCAAAATGAGCAAAATTTTTCTCAATAAAAGTGTACGCTTGGAGCTTGAAAAGCTTCTCACCAGGTCCCCGCCGTGCATTAGCTGGGTCAGAGTTGGAAAAATTGCTCGCCAAAATTGATTTAAACAGGGCGTAAGTATATATTAGCTCTCCTTGGAGGCGGGGATACTCCAATGGAAAGAGGACAAAGAGGTTTCATGGTCAATGACAGCTCATTAAATGCGCTCAATGAGGGGTATACTCTTCTTGCATCCTGAGTATTCAACTTGGCTGGCGTATACAGGCGGTCTGACGTAGGCCATTCTAGTAATACGGGAGTAGGTGGCCAAATCGTCCGTAGAACGGCGAATGTCTTTTGAGCCAATTTTTCATCGTGGGGTGAGAAGGACCTGTTCGAAGGGTGCTGGACATCCGAATCCATTTGGGCATCTATTCTCGTGATATCTTCTGGTACATTCCGGCCATACACAACAAAGGCATTCAAGGAAGGACATATGGACGCACTTCTCGTCATTCATAGTAAGGTGCCAGTCCAACGGCTACTGCTTTAGGGCGTTTATATCGATTTGAAGAGCACTGGAACTTGGAGTCCAAAATTTCAAGTCGCCCGCAAAAAGTAGGCATGGATTTGAAAGAACATCCCGAAGGTCGCTGACGTATAGCAGAAACAGCATTGGGTCTGAAAAGGAGCCTTGAGAAGCTCCAATAGAAACCGGCACCGTGGAAGAGTAGGTCGAGCCTACTTTTACGGACTATTTTTATGATAGGAATGTCCTAATCTAGTGCAGAATGTCCCATTGATTCCCGTAAAGCTCGAGCTTTTCGAGCAGCAAAACGTGTTGGACTTGATCGAATGCTTTTGAGAAGTAAAAAATATGGCATCCCGATAAGAGTTACTCGTCCTTGGCTTGGGTTAAGCTGTCCATAAATACAAGCATGTTCGTCACACAAGAACGGTTTGGGAAAAATCATTGTTGAACTGGAGATATCAAGTTGTTGGAAGTAAGGTGGTCTAGGAAGGCTCGCTTCAGGATGCGTCCCACCACCCTGCATGGTACGCTAGTAAGGCTAATAGGCTTGTCGCTGACGGGCGATGATCGGTCACCAGTTTTGTAGATTGGCGTAACAATCGCTTCCTTTCAAAAAGAGGGAACGTTGCCTTTGTCGGAAGATTGACGAAAAGCTAAGTAGAAGTGCGCTGGCAATGCAAGGAATGATTTTTTCAAGATCATTGGATAGTTCTCTTCTGGCTTCAACTCTCTGAAGGGGTTTGTCTCCTCTTCCATCCTCCTCCATTACGGCCAAGTCGGTCTGTGAGACCGTTTGCACTTACGTCTTGCCAACCTTAGTTGTAATAGGGTTTCGGGGGCTGAAAACATATCCGTTTAATGTTTTCTGTATAATTATTCTATAATGCTTCAGGTGCTACTATTTTATACCTCGTGGGTTACCTGATTTTTCCCTCAAGTAATAGTTCATTGACTTTCTCCTCTGAGTGTCCTAAGTAAATTTTGTCTTTATTTCGGGCGAGGTTTATTATCGTGACTTGGTTTCGTTGGCCCCATCGGCCAGTTCCGTACTTACGGCAGTTCCACATTTTATGAAGTACCAGCTCGTCTTCTGTAGTTACCCTTCTGAAGAATAGTTAGGGCTGCGTTCCCAGAAGACGCCAAATCCTTTTGGGTAGCTTTAGGTCCGTTCGACCGCGTGCTGCTTTGTTTTGGACGAATACCGCGCCAGCCTGTTGATTTTTTTGAACAATTGCACCGTATGTCTCCTCCGCTAAAACTGTTCCCAGCTTAGGTTGGTCAAGGAAGATATGCATTTATGAGAAGTGTGCATAGCAGGAGTTTGGAATTCAAGATTAGGTTCCTGGCTCAGAAACAGGCGAATTAGAAAGTAAGCACCCAGCGGTCAATATGTCAGTGTGAAGTTTTAATTAACAAGTGAGCAACGAGGTGTTTTTCGTTGGCGATAGCTAGGTTCAGCGTGGATGGTAGTTTTCCTGCCTGATATCCGCCGGGTGCGACGACATGCTGATTCTAAGCGCCCTGTTGTCAATCCGAAATGTTTACTTGACCGGATGCGCTGGGAATCCATCCAAAATTTCTTGGGAGCATTGATATTAGCTATCGGCAAGGGATGCGTGGAGTGGTAGCTGGAGGTGGGTTGTTCAAGTGTTTGTACGAAGAGCAGGTCGTTTTCCGGGGTAATAGTAGGCCATGCTGAGATGATCGGTTTCACGCGGCGGAATATGCGTCCACAGTCTACACAAAAAGGTGCAAAAACGATGCTGTAGAGGTCAATCGGGATGAACTGGGGCGCACGTAAGTATAGAACAACCCCACATGCCCTCCAGCTTTCTGAGTCAGCTCGGGAAATTGATTAGCCATCTATTGGGATCTCCACGTCAGGGACGTCTGATGTGGGTCAGTTCTCTCCAAGTTCGCTTGTGGACAGATGTTTAAAGCAAGCGTACTGTTTAATATCGTGACGTTGGTTGAAAAACCGAGGCAATTTATGAATAAGCACTTTCAACACTATTTCCGCTGCGTCCGGAAGTGGGTAGCCGAGAGGTGTGCACGGGACTGAACCCTGAATAGAGCCGCCAGCTCTTCGAAAGGACGAAGTTTAATAATAATAATAATAATTATTCCCAAATTTTGGGTGACATACCGTCTGGCATGATCATACGTTTAAGTGGCTTATTAGACCGCAGTTGCTGTGTTTGTGTAGACCTTCAGGTCGTTTAGTATGTTCGATTAGTATGTCGATTAGTATGTTCAACTTGATGTTTGTAGGAACTTCCAGTACGCCGTTTTCGGGTTTGCGGTTTTGGTTGTGAGGGACATGAGTGAAGACAGTGCCTACTGTCGTAGAGGTTGCTTCTAAAGGAGTGGAGCTGAATGCTGGCATTTTCGAATTTTCCGTGGTTGTGGAGTCTACGCAGTAGTCAACGAAGTCAAGATCAATGCCTGTGACTGATCCCTCAGTAGACTTTGCTGCTTGACTCCACATATCTGACCCGGTCCAGCTCAGAACCTGTGAATTGAGTGTGGATTTTACCGCTGCAACTTTGTCGCCCGCTGAGAAAATAGGCGACGATAATTCCACCCACTTTGGATGCTGTATTCATACGAGGCTTGCTCCACCTCAGACGTCACCGACGTTGTTGATCGGGGGTCTGCGACGGTTGAGCAGAAGCCGCAATATGTAGTCTCAATCAGTTGCCGAAGCGTACTTTCAAGACCACAAGAATTCAAACCACCATACGTTTGGCATAAGTTTTGGGTCGGCTGATCTGTCGCCACTCGGGAGCTTGGTTTGTGCCTCTCCTCTAGAACCGCCGTGGAGCAGTTTTTGCGCATCTAGAGGGCGATTCTCGGATATTCGCCCATCTTTGTGAGGGTTTTTGAATTCTGACGGCTAGCTCCAAGGTGCTCTGTATGGCGGTTGGCGAAAAAATGTGATCGAAAGCAAAAATTTTGCTCGCTTCCCATTCCAAGTAATCACTCTGCGTGATGTAAGAATTCAGGCGTTGTTACGACACCACCAAAGAGCACTTGTGACGGTTTTGTTCGCGTGCTTGTTTTGAAAAACGAATACTAGATGATCAACCCAAGCTTATTTACGCGCCTGACCACTGGAGATGCCATGGTTGCCTTGATTGTCGCGTCAGGGGCTGAATCACCTTCCTCTCAGCCAAAAGACCTATGATTGAGTGCCAAATACTTGTTTATAGAGGAACGTTTGTTACCTACTTTCATCCAGGCCGCTAGGTTCTTTGAGTTTGCATTTTTAGGGGTCTCCGGCCGAGGTACCAGATTTTCTCGAGAGCACTAATTCGAATGGAATACCTGCACTGATTTTTCTGACATAAATTGGGGCCTAGTATCATTATTAGCAGCCGTTTTGCTAGCTGTGGAATGAATAGCTCCCTTAAGGTATAGGCAGCTGGCGCAGACAAACGGGTCAGGAGAGTTAGACCATTGGCCTATCTGATCGGCTCGAAAATCCGTACATTTAAAACATCACCCAGCCTGGCAAGCGCGACGTTGCGTTCCACGTCTAACATTTAATGTACATCCATTTTGTCCACATGTGTTTTAATTCATTACCAGCTGTAGAGGAAAGCAGGTTGTATCGATCTAGCTCATGGTTAGAGGAGGAGTACAATCTGACAGTTTTTCATGCACAGAAGATATCAGAGTAAAAAGTAAATAAAATTACACGCATTAATTCGGCAAATAGATTAAACAGCGGGAGAATCCACTCACAAATTTGCACAAGCAAACAACGAAACTAATCTCGAAAGTACCACAAACAATAAACAAGTGAAAAATAGAACGAAGCTCCCGACCCCTCACCAATAGCATTCAACACTAGCAACTGTATGCTAGTTTCGCTACGCGCCATCTGCAGAGTGAAGCAGTGCTCCGAGGACAAGTGGCCATTTCCCCTACATTCTATATCCCTGCAAAATTATGGCACTAACAAACTCACGTATCAGGTCCCAGATAAACCAGTCCATCGTTTTGGAGAATTCGTTCTCATCAGTGCTTGTGTGTTTGCTGTCCCTTATCACACTACCTCTCTGCATAATTATGTTGTTGTTCCACGCCTCTTGCACTATAATAGCATTATATTGGCAGGTTCAGCCCATCTTCGAGTTACAAGGAACTAATCATAAACCGACACATATCCCATCCTATTCAGCCACTTGTTGCCATTAACTTACCTGTAATAAACAAAACTATTATTTTTTCCTCTAATAATGGACTCCTCAAACTCTCTTTCACTCATTTATTTGCCAATCCTTTACCTGGTCGTAGCCGCCACTGTGCCAAGAACGTTCGAATCAGCTGAGCCTTTCGTTCGGACCTAACGGTCCCGGTAGAGAACCAGTTCGTGCTATACACATTGTCGACCATTTTCTTCACAGTACGCATTCTGTCCTGTGCGCTGGCACCCGACTTGCTTCAACAGCCAATGAGTCTATGCAGTTGCACTGTACACTGCGACTGGGATGTTCATGGTGGACTTGACCGTATTGCAAACTCCTCCTCTTTGTAGCCCCACTTACATCTGTTCTGACGCTGGCCATAAACGAGCTGTTAAAAGCTACATGGCCTAAGCCATGAGTTTAGTTTCTAGTTCAAGTTGACCAACAGGATCACCGCAACACAAGTGTTCCACCAGATCCGCTGTCCTGGCTCCTCATTTTCTTCAGGCCGCAGTTTCCTTATCACATACCAGGCAGGATGCCTATGTTTTATTTTCCTCCGTTGTGCCGTTGCACGTTATCCTCAACTAGTAACGGTTCAATCGTTTCTAAGCTTGATGTACCATACTCGGGAAATGTGGCAGAATATTGCTTTGCGTTCGCCTTGCGTAACAATTGAGCGGACGTTGAATTCGGTAGATGGACCGCTGCTACAGCCCCTTTGGTGTGCACAAACAATGATGGTTGTACTAGGGCAAATTGAACGGCTGCCTCCATCGGCCGCAAGTAATCCTGGGAGTAACGACAGTACGAGTTCCCCTAATTCATGTGCGTGAAAATTCGCTACTCTGATCCCGAATGTCATCATGCATTAGACAGTTGAATTCGTTCTAGCATAACGCGTTCATTAATCGGGAGTTCATGTCCTCCTGAAGGTCCTTAAGATGTGTATTGCCGGTGACTCCCAATAGAAATGAGGTAACTACAGTGATCCGTTTTTCGGTATAGACTGATTGCACTTACAAGAAGAAAGCTTGTTCGAATCGCATTTATTACTGAAGCCAAAATCAACATCCCAAGCTGTCAACTTTGTTCGTCAGCTAGATGACGACCGAGCCCTTTGTTTTGAATTCACCGAGAAGTAAGGTCGCGTAGGCCGACATTTTCATGCTGTTTTAAATTCAGAACATGACAGGATGTAGAGAGTGACCGAGCAAGCAAGTAAAGTGAAGGGTAGTATAAACCGGTTCATTTGGATTGCTTGGTTGTAGAGCACGTGGCTGTTGATCTGTCCGCCGAACCGCGCAATTCCCCTGCAGACATTTTGTCACCAATCGTGGTGACATGACCAGTGCGTGGGTACTTCTCTATCTGCTTGCGTTCGTATATTTTGTAAAAGGGTGGCTGATAACTCTTGACGCGATTGGCTGGTTGTGGGACAGGTATATCGTGAACAGTGCAATGCAATTACGGTAAAGCTGTTCCTCGGCCAGCCAATCATTCCAAGAATTGTCACTACTCCTTTACAGATTTTATAAACGCAAGCGCACTGACGACACAATTGATGGCGAAACTTTTGCTGGCACATCGCCGAGCTCGGCAAATAGATTAAACAGCGGGAGAATCCACTCACAAATTTGCACAAGCAAACAACGAAACTAATCTCGAAAGTACCACAAACAATAAACAAGTGAAAAATAGAACGAAGCTCCCGACCCCTCACCAATAGCATTCAACACTAGCAACTGTATGCTAGTTTCGCTACGCGCCATCTGCAGAGTGAAGCAGTGCTCCGAGGACAAGTGGCCATTTCCCCTACATTCTATATCCCTGCAAAATTATGGCACTAACAAACTCACGTATCAGGTCCCAGATAAACCAGTCCATCGTTTTGGAGAATTCGTTCTCATCAGTGCTTGTGTGTTTGCTGTCCCTTATCACACTACCTCTCTGCATAATTGTGTTGTTGTTCCACGCCTCTTGCACTATAATAGCATTATATTGGCAGGTTCAGCCCATCTTCGAGTTACAAGGAACTAATCATAAACCGACACATATCCCATCCTATTCAGCCACTTGTTGCCATTAACTTACCTGTAATAAACAAAACTATTATTTTTTCCTCTAATAATGGACTCCTCAAACTCTCTTTCACTCATTTATTTGCCAATCCTTTACCTGGTCGTAGCCGCCACTGTGCCAAGAACGTTCGAATCAGCTGAGCCTTTCGTTCGGACCTAACGGTCCCGGTAGAGAACCAGTTCGTGCTATACACATTGTCGACCATTTTCTTCACAGTACGCATTCTGTCCTGTGCGCTGGCACCCGACTTGCTTCAACAGCCAATGAGTCTATGCAGTTGCACTGTACACTGCGACTGGGATGTTCATGGTGGACTTGACCGTATTGCAAACTCCTCCTCTTTGTAGCCCCACTTACATCTGTTCTGACGCTGGCCATAAACGAGCTGTTAAAAGCTACATGGCCTAAGCCATGAGTTTAGTTTCTAGTTCAAGTTGACCAACAGGATCACCGCAACACAAGTGTTCCACCAGATCCGCTGTCCTGGCTCCTCATTTTCTTCAGGCCGCAGTTTCCTTATCACATACCAGGCAGGATGCCTATGTTTTATTTTTCTCCGTTGTGCCGTTGCACGTTATCCTCAACTAGTAACGGTTCAATCGTTTCTAAGCTTGATGTACTCCCCAAAAGATGAAAAAAACAGTAACTGTGTTTCTCCGTCGTTGATATCCACCGCACTTTGAGCGTGCCAGTTTAGGCTTGACGCCATCTGTTTTGAAAGATGCCCTATCTGAGTGACTGCTCCGTTTTCAAACAACTCTTAGTAACCACAAATCTTACCAGCGATGGTTGTATTCTAACCTTACTACTATGATCATGCATGCAGAGTGCCACCCAACAGCGGGAAGACATTTTTGTGATCATGCCTGACTATCTGCCATCCAACAGTTAACAATAATCATCAGTATTATTATTAATTGATGGGAACTAGAAGGGGGCTGAATTTTTGATTTAGTGCTCTAAGGGAGCATATTTAACAGCATCAACCCGGCCACTTACTAGATCGTTGCTACGACTGCATCCAAGTACACGCTTGTAAAGGCATGAGCTTCCTGCATCCTATGGATCAAGTCTATACCACTTGAGCTTACGACAACTTGCATGCACCCTCGTTAGCCGTAACTTTGCTTCACGCAGTAATGCATATGATCACTGAATTTCTGTAACTCATCATCGATGTAAACAATGATCCTTCATCGTAGACGGTGGAAATAATTGAGCAAGTGGTCACTTTTCACCGCGGGTCTACTGAACAACTCTACCGAAGATGTCAACCAGACTAAATTGAGTATAAATTTCTCATTTCAGATACATCATCGAGCGAAAGTGGTGTATGGGGAAAGAGGCATATTATGGTTTTATGGAGTCGAGACGGTTTTGTGGTTACGGCGCGAACTCATATAGGAACTCATATAGTTTTATAAGAGAACAATATTTATTGACACATTGAGTTATCTGGGTACTTAAAAGTAAGGCACGCATATCTTAGTAGTCAAACCACATTTGTGCCGAACACACGAGCTGAAATCTACGGATCGGAAAATATCGTACTAAACGATGTGATGTAGCTTAAATTTCCACACTGTGGTCGTTTGTTAAAATTTCGCGTAGCATCTCTAAATCTGTCCAATGATGCGCTGTAATCCATCACACCACTGTTGACAGAGCATACTCACTTGAAAAAGTGAGGAGGCCGAATAAAATCAATAGTAGCTCCGCTTACTTAAACTAAGGAAACTCTCAAAGCTGGCTAGGTAAAATACTGGACGTGATAAAAATATGCTAATTAGTGCAGTGTATTTACCGCTTGCCTCACTAACGAATTCTCAAAAGGGACTTTCGATCGTCTTCTGAAATCATTCACACATACTACTGCTCAGTCGCGGGCATTGGTCAAGCAGATTAGCCAAGCTCCTGAATGATAAACCGAAATGCAGCTAGGAGCAGAAAGGTAGAAAAGAAGGAAGGCAAACGCAAAACACGTATTCAACTAGTCACAGCGTTCAAAGATATTCCCGAGCATTTTACTCCAAAGGGTTTTCTGTCCTTCAGTAGCTTATAGGAAGGACGTTTCGTCAAGATGCTAATCGGACAGGTGGTGATACAACCTAACAAGAACGAAGGACACTTGCGCGTTGAGATATAAAATGTAACAGCCGGGGTTTAGTGATCACACAAGGCGTCTGCTAGACTCAACGGAAACCATAATTTGATAGCAACGGTTGCCTGGGTTGATGAGTTAGTAGTCCAGCTGCGGCATGGCGATCGCATTAAAGACCACTGGACAGTAAATAATTTCCCACCATATGTTTTAACCCACCGTTAGACGCACGCCAGCAGTGGAGAGCCCGTGAACGTACCTTGCTTAATAATGTTTAGATGCTACAGATCAAGAACCGCATTGGCTGTTACCCAAAGCAGAAAACGTAAGATTGACAAACACCCCACTCATGGGCACCATTCCGGGCCAAAACACAACAAAGAGGAAGAAATTGTGGTTTCGGAAATCGTATGTCCCGCACTGGAGACATTAGCATATTAAGGTAGGCGGAAATGATGGTTGAACCTGGTCGTGTCTTGGCTACTGCGCCCATCTCCACGACAATCCTCAACCATACACATTGAAACTTTCCTCTCACTGTACTTCTTTCAACTCCATACCATAAAGATCCATTTTTGGGCCTTCTTGGACTTTTGGTCTAATTACTTAACCCATGTTTGTATTTATGCAAAATAATATCATGCTAACCGAAGGAATCGACCAGATACGGTATAGAATTCGTGAATTAAGGTGAGTAAACTACTCGGCGGCCCATTGTGAACGCAAACGCTTGAGCCCACGGTGGGTCTCTTGTGAATTGTATCTAGTTCTCTGCCGAAGACATGCGGTGGTTCATGCGGTTTTCGCGTTTCTGGATACATGTCAACATGATGTGGTAATACTGGAGGTCTGGCGTATGAGGAAATCTGCAACAGCAAACCGTGCACGCTGTACGAGCGGAGTTCATCACAATAACCGTGAGATTTCACTGGTTACGGGACACGAAATCCACAGCCACCGCCATGCCTTCCATAATGGAGGAGCTGAGGCAATTTTAACAAAGAAAATCAGCACGTCGGGAGCCAGGATTGCAAGCCAGGTATTTATCTAGGTTTATTTCCCAACTTCTAGGGAGCATACCAATTAGAGCAACCGCCCAGTATTTTCACAATGAAGCTGGCCTCTCGAAAGCTACGACATTTTCAGGGTTGGCACTTTGTGGTGTAGAATGTCTGTGTATAATGAATTATTATGCAAATTATCTACTTTGGTGATTTGTTCAACTGATCAAACCTTAAAGGTCAATAAACACCACCGACCATGGATACGTAGCCTACTGTAATAAGAAAACGTGAATTGTGGAGAAAAGGACTTACTTACACTGAACGAAACTTTGAGATAGCTTTGCAGCTGAAATAAAGCTCTGAAAATTCCAAAATGTACATTGCTCTTGGGAATGCAAAATACGTGGAGGTGGCAGTCCCGTAAATAACTTTTGCTCGATAATTCCTATTGAGTTAAAATTACGGAAGCCGTGTTTATTATTGCCAGAAAAATTCTGCAAGTTCGTTTTTAAACAGTGGAGTGTTCCATTATAGCTCGCGAACTATTCCATAAAGACCATGAGCTCGACTGTAACGGACAACTGAACGAACCTAACTGACGCGCGCGACCGAAATGCGGCTAGGGGTCCCCGATGCCCGATCAGCCGCGCGGATTGCGTCCGTCCAACTCCACTGGGAAAAAGGGTCAAATTAGAGGACATAAGAAGTTGAGTTTTATTGATCCTTTTGATGAGTACCTATGTTCTGCCAGGAAGCGCATGATCTTCTTCGTGCGGAATGTCCACTGGGCTGTTGACGGTCAGAAATGAGAGGAAGATAATAATAATAATGTTTATTCCCAAATTTTGGGTGACATACCGTCTGGCATGATCATTCGTTTACAGTCAGAATGAAGCATGACTGGGGGATTTGCGGGTAGTGCGGATTGCGCGAAAAGAGGACAATGTCATAAACAGTGGGAAATATCCGATGAAATAATAATAGGTTGCTTTCCCAACTTGTAGGGAACAATGGTCACAAGTAGAGCGCACCAGTGTTGTGTGTATGTGTGTGTGAATGAGTGGGCTGTGGGGCCAAACCAGTATTTCGTTTATGGCGCATCTCCAGACCCACCATTTGATATGCATGCGCTGCGCGTGTTCAGGGGATGCAGAATCGTTCAGAACAGCGAGGAACTAAGGCTTCGGTTTGGCTTAGGTTAGTTAAATCCAGTCAAAGCAAGCCACCAGACATTAAATAGAGCTGACAGAGTTACTCAGGGATGGGACCAGGCTTGAAGAACTAGGAATAAGTTGGCTGGATACAAAAGCTCAAGGCCGGAGGAAGGAAATACAACCAGGTCAGTGGAAACGGGCTTAACGACAATTAAGATGGCAGGCGCTAGACATTCTCTGCAAATCAACTACGCTTCAGACAGCGAAAGGAGTTGTGGTCGCAGGAAGTGAACGTCTGCATAAGAGATAGATAAAGTGGTAAGTTATAGACAAGAACACTTGGGAGGGTGACTGTCGCGCTTGTGGGTTAATGCTAAAGGGTTCATTCTGGTGAGTATAAATGCTAGGACCTAGTAACAGGACAGTCGGGGTGAGTGCGCAGATTAGAAGGGCTTAGGGCCTATTTCAAAAAAGTGTCTAGTGTAAGCTGAGGCGCGAAAAGGCGCTCAGCTCCCTCAATAGAAAGGTAAGAATCGATGGCCTTTCGAAAGCCTACATGAGATGAGATAGTACGGATATGGGAGGAGCTTGTTCCATAGTTTGGAATACAGGCAAAGGAAAAAGTTTTGTCTAAAGACAGTTCGACATGTCGACAATGGGAGTAAACACCCAGAGTTGCGAATATTATAGGGGTACGGGAAGAAAATTCAGGGCAGCAGTCAGCTATGTAAGCCCTCCGGTAGATTAGGCGATGCAGAAGGCCTAGATTCAACCTGATGCGCCTTAGCCATAATGGATCCAGCCCAAGTGACAAACAGCGAAGACGGTACGGTAGTGTGGATGACACCGGAAACAAGGACTTCGTAAACGAGCGCTGCACATTCTCCACAGCAGTCCGGCATGCCTGTGAATACTGTGAGGCGAATTCAGGGCTGGATTCAAGAATGGGTCTTACAAATTGTTTAAAGATAGCAATTAAGCATGATTTGTTATGAAAGGATCGGCGAATGTAAGCGCAGAGCTTGCGAGCTTTAGCCACTCTGTACCTCGCATGTTGGTTAAAGCTAAATGCACAGGAATACCTAAGGCCTAGGTCTCTCTTCGGGAAGAGTAGGAATCAAGAGCCCATTAAGAGTAAGCGTCCCAGGAGGAATTTGGAATCGATGTGACAGGGCTTGGCACTTTGGAACAGCGAAAGAAAGACAGGACTTGGAGGACCAGAGTGATAAAGAGTTCAGGTCGGACTGAATGTTAGCGAGAGTAGAAACAGAGTCACTGTCCTTAAACGTGTAAGCTATCTTAATGTCATCAGCAAACAGAAAAGGGGATCCATGGGTGATCGAATCGGTGACGTTATTAATGTATATTAAGAACAGTAGAGGGCCAAGCACACTACCCTGAATAACTCCACTGGTAATGGGAAGGGGTGAGGAGGAGAGATCCCCGATTTTGGTGGCCTGGGTTCTCCCAGTGAGGTAAGAGGTGAACCATCGCAGTAGCGGGCCACCAATCCCCGTAGATCGTAGTTTTTGAGGAGTGCACCGTGGGGAACTTGGTCGAACGCCTTGCGAATATCAAGATAGATAAGAATAATACACAGTCCGGCATCGTAGGCGGACGAAATATGATTAAAGAAATCAACCTGGCATGTGTTAGCTGACCGCCGTGCCATAAACCCATACTGCCGGTTGTTAAGGGTTCTGGTGGTGAGCAGGTAATCCATGACAGGGACTTTGATAAGGCGCTCTAGGGTACGAAGGAGTAAGCAGGTATGGTGGATGCCACGATAGCTGGCTAGAGCAGTTCGTGGACCTGACTTATAGTGTGGAACAATGGTAGAGTGCTTCCACTGACTTGGGACTGTGCCAGTGATAAGGGAGATATTGAAGAGATTAAGGATGAGGGTGGGGACGTCCGGGCCACCAGCTTTTAAGATAAGAGAAGGGATACCGTCAGTGCCTGGGAAATTGGAGTCTCTAAGGCGGACGAGAGACGAAGTTACATCAGACAAAGTGACTGAGAGCGTGCAGAGGTTGGGGCTTTGTCTCGTTAGCAGGTAACTTCGTAACCAGGTGGGGAGCAATGAGTAGATAGAGTCGATGTGGAGGGGACATAGCAGCTAGCGAAGTAAGAGTTTAGGGATTCCACAATGTCAGCAGGGTCAGACAGAGGCTTCCCGTCAGCGGCCACAATATTTGAAACTGCAGATGAATTTGAGAAGCAACGCCGGTGAAAGAGGCGCCCCAGCATCTTAGGTTGTAGAGAATGGGCTATGGCAGCAGATTCCTCGCGCCTTTCAAGAGCGAGTTTGGCAGTGGCAATGTCAGTCGTAAGTTTGTTAATTACAATGAGGAGAGAGATCATGGGATTCAAGGAAGAGCCTACGATAATTCCTAAGTTTATGGCGTATGGCGGGTAATCGTGTGGCTGGATGGCAACCTGAAACATAGGAAGCTCGTGTGGGGGCAACTAGATGTAGCGATGATAGTAGGTTGCCGTAAAAGATGTTGGCAACGCTTTGCGTGTCGTCAGAGAGAAAGAAATCGTCCCAGGCCTTATGGCGCAATGAGATTGCAAAGGCTTCAAGAATGTCCGGGGAAAGGGTGAAAGAGGTTGAGGGGAAGAGTAGGATTAGGTTGAATACTCTTCCAACTGCAAGCGACAATACAGTGGTCACTATCAGGGAACTTCGGGCCAACTGCAGCGGTGGGACACAGATAGCCGTTGACAAGGGCAATGTCCAGGGTGTGGGTACCGCGTGTTGGTTGCCTTACAAGCTGGGACCAGCCTTCGACATTAAGTTGGGCAAGCAGAGGCGAAAGGCGCAAAGGGGAGTTTTGTTGAGCCCAAGCGATCTCAGGAAGGTTGAGATCCCCAACAATTAGTTTGTTTGAGTGAGGTAGAGCTTGGGTGTGAGAAAGAAGCGTGGATAGACGATTAATCGAGCTAGTGGAGTGTGGAGGGGGCATGTACAAACACCCGAGGATGAACGGCGGATTAGCCCGACAGGCAGAAAGCCAGACGGAGTCTGGAGTGTCCGCCAGTAGTGGATCGTCAATAGTGGAGACTTCCATTTCAGTTCTGGCGTATATGAGGCAGCCACCTCCACGGCGGTGGGAACGATCGGAACGGAAAATAGTGTATCCCGGAAGGGAGATAAGAGCATCAGGCGTGCTAGGAGAGAGCCACGTCTCAGTGATACATATGAAGGTTGGACAAGCTATAGTGGAGATAGCTTGGATGTAGTGCAATTTAGGTAATAGAGAGCGGGTGTTGATTAGAACGACGGAAATATTGCTAGCGGGATCAGGGGAGGTGGGTAGTGTGGCTAGCAAGAATTTGGTAAGCCCAGGGAGGTCAGTATGGAATGGAGTGGAGACAGGGGAATCAGGAGTTATCAAATTGGTAGGCGAGGCAGGACCAGGTAAGGATGCGTGAGAATAAGATGCTGGGACGTACCGTGATGGGTACGGAGACAGCGTTTGGGTGGCAGTGCAGGCAGCGGAGCTCCATGGACAAAGAGTAACAGGCTGGGTCGGGCAATCGTTTGTAATAACGTAATCAACGTAAGATGGTACCGTGTGTGGCAGCTGAACAGAAACAGCGGGATTTAGGTCACGCGGGATGGATGGGCAGGCGAAGTGTTTAAGAAACAGGGAATGAGAGGGTAAGGCAGAGGCACTAAGAGGGCGGTTGGATCTGTCTTGTAGTGCCTTCAGCATCGAATCGTAGGGGGCGGAGGGTACGGGTAGCCAAACTGGGCTGATTGGAGGAGATGAAATAAGAGGCTTATGGTAAGAGATGCAAGATGAGGGGAGGGGACAGGGAGCAACGAGGAAGTTAGTGGTGCAGTCAAACTCTCTGAGAGGACTGGGCTCCGTTGGGGGTGGACAGGAATCCTCTGCGTTGGTTGTGGTGGAATGGGATTTGGAATAGGAAGTCGAGATAAAGTTAAAGGTCGTAAAGGTGGAGCTGCACGTGGCTTCGGAAGGGGCGGAGGCTGTGGTGGAGTAGGCAGTTGCCGAAAAGGGATCCCAGGCTTCGGAAGGGGCGGAGGCTGTGGTGGAGTAGGCGGTTGCCGAAAAGGGATCCCAGGCAAATAGTACGTGGGTTGCCAGAAAGGCGGAACTTGGTAGGGGCTAGGATTAGGTAACGGTCGTTGTGGTTTAAGGATCCTGTCAGGGAACTGGGTTGCACGGTTAGAGGGGCTAGAGATGCGCTTATGAAGAACTACGGGTATAGCCAGGCTTGTAGAAGGGCGAAGAGCAAGAGCTCGGGGAGTGGGTGCGGGAGAAGGGGTTACGGTGCGACGCTTGGACAGCAGGTGCTTGAGTCCAAGGAAGCGCTTTGTTGGGGAGACACGAAGTGTCATTAGGTCAGGAGGTCTGGATAAAGAACCTGTGCTGTCATCCTCGACTACAGCCTCATGTGTGGGCTGATTAGTTACCGTATCTCTTAAATCAGCGGTCGATCTTGTTGGCGTGGTGGAGGTCAGAGATGAAATTTGTGGGTGCCCAGAAATAGAAGTGGAGGGCTCATGGTCATGAGCTTGGGGTGCAGGGCCTGGATCCAACAGGCAGGTTTGTGTGACGCTGTGGCACGCATCAGCGCAAGTACTGGCGGTTGATGGGGTAACAGGTTTAGGTAACTTTTGGTAAGCTGTCTTTGCAATCTAGTACGGGCAGCTTTAATTTTTAGGGTTTGGAATTTTTGGTGGAGGAGAGAAGAGTCTGAGCTGTTAGCAGACGCGCGGCATTCTTTTCATCCCGGAATCGCATTATAATTGGGCAGCACATGGACGGTTTCGACTTCCGGAGCCGTCGAGCTGTGCATATGGTGTCCTGCATGCCACATGCAGTCAGGATAGCGGTTTTGGTATGCTCAAGGGGAATTCGATCGGGTGCATTGAATATTAAGACTTGATGCCGGCATTCGATCCGTTGACAAATCTCAGAAGCCATGGTGTCAATAAAAATTGACGCTTTTTCGATTGTTGGATCGCATGTTGCGTCAGGATTTAGAAGGCATGCAATCGACTGTACGGTTCGGAGGGCGGAAATTTCATTTTCCATCTGATGCACACGTGTTCTGAGTTTTCCAGGTCATTCAGGACCTCGGTACCTACTGGTAGCGGTGAAAGAGGGGTGTTGCCAGGTTGAGGAGGCAAAGATATGTCAGTTAGCACAACTGAACAATCCGAAGTTGCTTGGAATACTGTTTTTGCCGGCCTCGAAAGGTGAGCGGGTTGAGAGCTGGGCCTTCTGGCTCTAAGCCGCTTCTTTGAACATACTGGAGGGATAGCTGATGGGGATTCGGGGTCTAGCAACCGCTTTGATGAGGAAGATGGGAGCGGTGTCATAATGGGATACTTCGGGCAAGTTGAAGAATGACTGATTTAGTGGAATACAGTTGAGAGTGTTCTAAGGTGGTAGGAAAACTATGGATCGTACTACGAGGGTCACAGTCAATCTTAGATACCAATGTGATGTGGTAGTTCAGATAGGAATGTGGAAGCGTGGGACAGTGGCGGCACGCTGACAGGAACGATTATGTAGATGAGGACTAGACGCACTCTACGAGCTGGGGCTAGAACTGATTACGCCTACTGGAAAAGGGAGGCCTAGTTGGACTTTGCGATCGCAACTAATTGGGGAGCCACTGTGAGAAATAGTTATCCAGTATAAAAAAACTGGTTCAAGACCTATGGATGGGCTAGAATCCTAAAAAAAATTTCTACAGCACCTGACCTTGAAATTTTGGTTTCGCGCGTTATCGAAATATCACCATTAAGCATAAACTGTGAGGAATACTTATCCTAAAGTGAGAGCTCTTCAGTGGCTATAATGTCGTAGGGGCGTGTTTACATAACGCCACCTTTAATGACTATTTCGCATGCCTACCTACTGTATCTCTCAAGAATCATGAGACCTACATGAAATGCATGAGGTCCCATTAACAGCCGAACTGTTTGGAGCTGATGGGTTACATGAAACCATCGTCTGTTTCATCTAGCTGGCGCTCTACAGTGTTAGTCGTAGTAGTCAGACATTTACTCACTACTGTCGAGTGGTTCCTCCTTGAACCCGAAAACACGGACTTTTGGGACACACTGTGCTGGGATTCTGTGCTTTCGTCCAGGTTATTATCATAAGACGCCCCTCTTTTCAGACCGGTTAGTAAGCGCATCTTTGCGTTTTCTAGGCGGGCCGAGGGCTAAGAACCAAAAACTAAATAATCCTTCTGTGGACTCATCTTTCAGACAAGCCTGAAGAGCATTGCCGCACAGCGGGCACGGTTTTCAGCTCAACAGTCGATCCATTGCACACCAGCGGTCACTGGTACTAGTCGTACGGCCACAGAGCGCACAAAAGCCCCCAGACCGCCTTCTGGGTTGAGGTGCAGTATCCTCGACCACCGACGACAGGCCGTCAATTGCAGCCTTTGCGCCTTGACGCAGCAGGATTGGCCTCTGAACAATCCATTGCCTAATGAGAGCTATTGCTCTGCTGGGCTACATTCCTGAATCTTATCCATCACTTGTTTTAGTTGTTTACTCAGGCCGTCCAAAACTGTTGGCGGTGGTTTGGGTACACACTTTCCCGGTAGGCTGTAATCCGACAGCTACCGTTGGTGGATAGGAAAGCAACTCAAGAAGAAAATCTATGAAGAATAGTTCTTACTGCTTGGAACCAACCGATCCCTAAATATGGAGAACAAATTGATACAGAGTAGCCACATCGCCTGGTAGAAGGGGCATGTGCATCCTACAGCACAAGTATTAACCGTCTGGGAGCACCCGAAGGTTTGCACCTTGAACTATAAGTTAGTTAACGTAGGTTGACCTCACCTTGTTTGTCTCAACCTCATCATAGTGCAGCTTTAACGGCTGCGGACCCAAATGCCTCAAAACTATGGAACACGCATACGTGGTCATTCGGCAGGCCACGTTCAGAACGTAGCCGTCCGCCTCCAGAATTTGCAGTCAGCCACAGTAATACGACGCATGCATCTCAACTTCTCGCATGAGCCACTCGGCGTGGCGGGACACCTTTTGTATGGCGTGTTTTAGTGTGTCGGAGTGGTGCCCCCGGTCTCTAAAGAGGCCATTGGCATTCTTCAGACGGTTAGTGTTCACACTACCAAAGTTGACCATTCCGTATTGTGTATGTATAACTCATTTTCGGTTAATGTGCAACCAGTGGGCCGTAAGATAAGAGACGAATCGCAGATCAGTAGGGCGCACTATCTGCAGCCTTTGCCGGAATCTGTGTAAGCCTATTATAATAGACAAAAACCCACTTTGCGGCATTGTTCAAGCAAACTATGCGTTGGAATATATGCTGACTCTTCCCAGAGCGTGTCTGTGACCGAAATACATAGATGTTATACGATGCACACGTGCTTTCGGATAGCTTGGCTGATATTAATCTAGCACTGCGTCGCAGCCAAACAACTCTTCAAGCCCGCAATTGCGCCGCCAACTTCTCCAAGACGAATGTCTTAAATTGATACTGCTCCCCCATCATTTCCTTGAATAAGTTGAACAGTTTGCGCATGGGGGAAAACTATTCGCTCTCTACGAAACCATACACAACCGGACGACAGGGACCCATGCCCTCCGTCATTCGGAATATGTGCAGCTAGTATATACAGGCCGCATATCAGGTGCTTTAAAAAACTCACACAAAACGGTTTGCCGCGAGGGTTTCGTCGGCATTTGCTACGTCTAGAAAGCGTCGAAACGACGCTATCTGCTGCCATGGCTACATCCGTGGTTATACGTTTGAAGACACACAAGGTCCATGCATTCTAGAGAGTTAAGTCCATTTTCGTTTAGATGATCACTGCCCTGTATACACTGCTCTTCAACCGTGACTTCGCTACATCCAATATTGCGTGTAGTAACGGCATCTTGATATCGCTGCATCTGTGTACGCACGGATATTCGTTATCAATTTCGGTACTAACTGAGCGGTTAATAAGTTTGCCTGTATAACAGTAGGATCACTGAACAATTTTACCCAAGATATGTAACTGATTATGCGTTTTTCTTTTCAGAATCCATGTCGAGCGAAAATGGATTCCAGAAAACGAAAACTCGAGTGACTATCCAGTACTTTTTTTACCAATGCAACCGACACATGGAATTCGACAAAGATGGTTACGTATCTTTCAGGCGTGGGGATGCTGGACGTACAAAATGCATGAGTTTCAGAGACCGTCGTTGTCTGATGAATTAGGCTATCATGCAAAGTTGAGGCCTTATAACCAGGAACATGTGCATGTTTCTGGAAGTTGCGATAAGTAGCTTGGGTAAACTACAAAGCGTACGGTCATGATGATGAATAGAAATGGCTAGTCTTATTTTCCGACAATGCCGTCGCGTTTTGTGACGTCATCTAACTAAGGGGAGTTATTGTTTCCAGTGGAGAAGATATCGCTTTAATGGAAATTTAGATGGAAATATGTGAAGGCGCTGTATTATCTATTGAGTGTGTTGTAGGCTGTGGCAGGTCCCACAAACATAGTTGCAAAACTACCTGCAACGATCGTCAGTTTAAACGATTTACATATTCTGGCAACTTGAGATAATGCGCCGGTCCTTGGACGCACATCCGAAACTTCTCTGAAACAGTAGTTTGAACCAAAAAAATTACATAGGCTTAGCAGTTGAAATTATTTTATCGAAACCTCCCACTGTCGTAGTTTCACTGAAACTTGTTGGAGCCTATTATAATTCTATATTGAGCGAGGAACTCACATTTCTAATGCCTATTGTGGGACATCCACTGAACGTGATCCAAAATTGATCTCGTTGAAACCGTGGGGCGTTTAAATTTGCAAATTTTACGTCAGTCACTCTGATCTGTTTGTACGTTTCGGTGATATGTTGCTCATGTAATGTTGTTTAAGTGGGTGGAATTTCAAGGTCAACGACTAACATCGATTTACATTTTGCTGCCAGTTTGCGAGACAACGCGAAGAACAAAAAAACCCAAACAGATTTTAGCGTTCCACAGCGCTCTTCGCAAGTGAGAATATCGGAATACCGGATGCAAGTGTACTTAGGTAAATAGGTGGTTAACATTCGTATGTCCACAGACGCAGCAAATGAGACGAGATGGTTCGGCGATCTTTGGCCAATACGGTTTTTAGGAAGCTCGCCTTTCGTTCAGTATAACAATGGAAGACAACTCGATTCATTGTGCAGTATGGATGCAAGTGTCATCTCTATGGATGCTCCTCACTCCTAGGTATGCACAACTAGTCAGCAGGTGATGCAGCGTTTTCAGATACTTGGAGCTGAATTGCCTATTGATAATGACGCCAATCAGCCGGAATACAGTTGAAAGCACAAGGTAACTGTTGGAAAAATGGACCGGTCGGTGCTTCTTATTACGATAATCGCACACGTTGTCGTTTGCCTTAGTCATCTATTATGACTGCTGGGCCCATGACTTGGCGGACGCTGGTAGGGACCTCAATTGCGCACGATGGTCTAATCCTAAGACTAAAGACGTCCCTCTATATTCACAGGTGTAGGTGTTGTCGTTTACCTTGGCTACTTATCACAACTGCTATGGACATACCTATGCCCAACATTGGTTATTAGGCATCCGCTGACTTCACAGACAAATTGGTTTTTGCACGTGTTCCCTCCCCTACTGGGTTTGGATTTATTTTGAAAGTGCATACAAACAATAGTTACGCCGTTTGTCCCCGTGCAAACTCAAAATGGCACAGTCTGTGAAGAGCCTTTGGAGGAGCAGTTATCCGGTTGTTGCAGCAGGCGTTCGCCAAACACAGACAAGGAATTCGTCGGGGCTAGTGAGTTTGGTGGATCCCTTTGCGACAGGCAGCACATGCTGTATCAGTTGCATGGCAAGGTTTTAACCTCACCAACAGACTAATTCCTTGGTAGTGCCGTGGGAGAAGCTAGCTGGTTTATGGGCGGTGCCTGCGGACGGTATAAAAATCTGTCCAATACTCCTGATTTTTGGCACAAATTCAGCTGAGTGAGACGGTCTTTTTGTGCAGTTAACACGCTGGGCAAGGAAATATTGCGCACTCGTTGAACTACGGGCAAACCATCAGACGTCTTGAAATAAGAAGATATGGTTACTTTGCCGAAACATTACAATGGGACACGTGGCTGATAGACTGGTACCAATATCTACTCGATGCTTACTGTGCTTCAGCCGCAGGAGTACCACAGACCCGTGCGTACACGGCGTCATTTTCAAGTGTTGATTCGTACTGCTTCTATCTTGGAGCCAAGATTTACTGAGCATTTGGCCTCGAGAAATACGTGGAACCTTAAATGCACGAAGCCTCAGTAAGTGGCGAAGAGATCAAAATGTAATTAACGGTGAAGCTTGAGGTGAATAAAGTTGTGAAGCTGGATTGAAGATTTTCGCTTACTTCGCCAAAAAGTGTAAAGCTCGACTAGCACGTCAAGATTGAGGCGATAATTATGCAGGCGGCGAAATCCCACGTGCGTTATGATTCTGCATGCATCCGATGCAGTCATCGTTCTCTGGCGCACTAAAGCATTGGTATTACTGTTATGCTACGAGCTCGTGTCCTTCAGTTGGCTCCTACCTGGAGTCAAAAGTGTGGGCGCACACAGACTTCCGGGACACTGTATGCTTGGATTCTGTGCTTCGGTCAAAATAAACATCCTTGCATTGCTTCGTTTCGAGCCGCTTGTCAACCAAAGGAGTGCACTTCCGGGAGGGGCCGGAGCTGGACAGCAACAAGAATGAGCCACACGCCCGCTCACCTCGGGGATAAACCTGAAGGCAGGGTTTACTACGACGACGGTCGACGTGATATGATAAGCCATCCCTTGGGCACCAGCGGCATGTGCGGCCAGCTGAAGGTTAAAAAACCCAGAAAAGCCAAATTCTGTGCCCCTAGACTGCCAACTGAGGTGAAGTACAGCATCCTCAGCCACCAGCTACAGGCCTTTCGTCACAGCTATCGAGCATCGGTGCAGCAGGATTTAACTCCGAATAATTCACCGCGTAATGACCTCCGTGGTTTCTCTGGAATCCAGTGGCCTGAGTTTGTCCATCACCCGATTACGTTTCTTACGCTGGTCATCAAAAGGTAATGGTGGTGGCCTGCGGAAAAGTGTCA
The DNA here is from genome assembly GCA_003604175.2 of Clonorchis sinensis. Classification (NCBI taxonomy): domain Eukaryota; kingdom Metazoa; phylum Platyhelminthes; class Trematoda; order Opisthorchiida; family Opisthorchiidae; genus Clonorchis; species Clonorchis sinensis. The sequence continues at coordinate 35,736 of NIRI02000025.1, forward strand.
AGGACATCCCTCGCTTTGAAAGGTTGTAACCAGACAACCACCTCTGGTAGATGAGGAAGTGACCAGGAAAACATCTATGAATAACGTTTCTTGCTGCTTAGAACGGATTGATACCCGAATATAGAGAGCAAGGTGACGAAAGGAAGCCAGAGCACCCGGTGAGATGGGCACGTGCATTTGCCAGCACAGGTGTCAGCTGTCTGGGGGAACCTGAAAGTCTGCCCTGTGGATTTGCGTCACCTTGTTTATTCCGATACGATGATGGTGCGGCCTCGGGAGTGGTGACCTAAGAAGCATAAAATTAGCCAATCAGCCTGGCGGAACACCTTCTGTATGACATGCCGGAGACTGAATGGGGCTACCACATTGTCAAACGACCTTTGGGTTTCTGAAAACTGTTATTGGCCACATTGACGAAGTGGTACGTCCTGGATTCTGCGTGCCCTTGCGGGTGACATACAGCCAGTGGACCGTGAGTGAAGAGACGAATCTTTGGTCCATGCGGAGCAGGCCTTGAAGATTTCCGTGCGCGAGTAGTGGGATAAAGAGAAAACCTAGTTGGCAGCATTGTCTAGACCAGCCATACAGTGGAATATGTGTCGGCTGTTTGCGGAGAGTGCCTATGACCAAAACGCACGGATGTTATATGATGCATCCCTGCGAATATGTGGGTAACACAAAGTGACGTCGCAGAGGAACACCTATTTGGCTGTCTATGGTGAAGTTCTTCACATGATACGGTTCGCCCATCATATTTCTGGACGGGTTAAACAGTCTACGTACAGGAGTAATGTGCTTGTTTTCTACAGAGGCATACATGACCGGATGCCCGTTACCCATACCATCTGTGATCATGAAGGTGCATAGCCACTATCTATGGGCCACATATTGATTGCCTTAGAATAACTAACTCAAATTAGTCCGCCGGGTGTTTAATCGAATTTGTAACGTCCGGAATCTTCGGAACATTGTTAGCTGCTACGGTTTGGCGAAGCACCCCCGACTCCAACACAGGCACCTTCAGGACTCACTAAGCTTAGCCAGGACCCAAGGTATATCATCTCCCACAATGAACCCCAACTATCCGTCATTCACTCAACATAGCGATTCGAAACGCACGGCGACAGTTATATGTCTTGAGTTGTAGGGAGCCTTTGATTGTATTCAAGATGATAACAGGTAATTGAGATGGTTTCTTTGTCTCCTTAGAACAAACCGGACTTGAAAGCCGGGACTTTGAGTTGTGTTTGTTATTAGAAAATGAGTCTAACATATTGGCTACTCTAGTTCCCCGACTTCCCCTTGGTTTCATGGGTCGCCTGATGCATTTGTAGTACACCCACCCGCAACGCAAAACACCGTTGGTGCACTTTATCGACACAAATGACACAATGATCCTACGTGTAGTCATTCAAGGCCTTCAAAAATGTTGAGAAGCAAACATATCCGAAGTCAGACTGACATTTTTACCGCTGAATCACAGCGGTGCAACTGCAAAAGTGAGTGCGCATCAAGAACTGCGGATGAGACTAATTAAAACATAATCCGCCAAAAGTGAAGCAGATTGCTTTTTTTCCTGGTTTGAGCATACATGGAGCAAAAGCAGAGATTCCCCTCCGATATACAACATTTTTGAAGAAAATTGCCCATACCGGATAAGGATCGGTATGACTCCGTCAACCTTCACTCAGGTTTGTTTGAGCTTCTGGCGCGGTTTCGACTTTGCCGGTACCCCGTTTGTGCTGTCACGCGGTTGTTCGCGTCCCATACTATCGCGATTCGCTCATCGGCCTGTTCGTGTTGTTTGTCCGATGCTGGATAGTACGGAAAGCGAATTCGGCGATTTCACCAAGGGGGGCATGCTTGTAAAGATAGTTGCATTATTCCAGTCACGAGTCTCGAGACTTGTGACAACCATTGTATAAGATTGCTTTTATGGTTGCCTTTTATACAAGGTAAATTGTTCCTAAAGCCATAACTAACACAAGTCCATCGTCATCATCAAAGGTAGCATCAATGTTGAGTTGATGCCTAACTGCCGTACAACCATGAAATTTACATTCCCAGAGCTTCAGAGTGAAAATAAGAGAAGAGCGTGTGTGGAAGAAGACCTGATGTCGGCCTGTCGCAGACATTCTGGGACCAATACCTCCAAGTTCTCAATCTTGAGAAACTGACAGCACTAACGTCACTGATATCGATCAACCGCTGCTTGCGTTGCCTCCATGGGGATGACTTGGACCCTATCTCGTGAGGCAGACCTCACCAATAGCACCTAATTTCTTCTTGACCTCTTGCGCACCACTGTACCGAGTCATACGTCTACCTGGTGGTTTGCGGCCTTATTAAGGAGGCACGGAGCGACACTCCACTCGGTGTTCTCCGTAGCTGAAGTACCTGCCGCACAACAGATGCCCGTTTTCTAATTACTTCGTTCTGAATTCTTTGACGCCATTCCACACCAGCAACACTTCTGAGGCATCGGTGGTTAAAAGCCTGAGGACGCTTCACATCATGGGTCCGCAAAATGAAAAAAAATTAGAAAAAATCATTCAGCTGTAGCACCCTTTCGGCACCTAGCTGCCATGCCGCCCGAAGGAAGCACGAGGGCTGGGATACTGCCAGGTTGCCCAAGCCTAGACAGGGGAAGTCGAGATACAGAGGTGGGTTTCGAACCACAGACCTTCCGGTCAGTAAATCCGCGCTCTAACCACTTGGGCCATTTCGCCCGGCACACATCCCTTGTGACGTAGTGACATGCATTTTTGATGCCACAGGTGACGCAAACCGGCGAACGTGATTAGGACCTTTGAGTTTTGTGCACTGGCTTCATCAGTCACACCGACTGACGTTGGGAAGGTTTTATATAACTCATTAAACATTAAACTCATTTATATTAAACTCATCACTTGCCCAGAAGTATATGAGTATATGATCCCGTTTATGTTTTTAGGGCATACTCAGTTGAGCAACTGTTATTAGCAGTGATGATAAAACATAAGATAATCGTCCAGCTGTAACACCCTTTCGGTGCCTAGCTGTCAGACCACCCGAAGGAAGCACGAGGGGTAAGATACCACCAGGTTGCCCAAGCCTAGACAGAAGTCGAGATGCAGGAGTTGGATTTGAACCCGACCTTCCGGTCAGTAAATTTGCGCTCTAACCACTGAGCCATCCCGCCCCAGTTTTACTTGGCATCGGATGATACGTCGGGTTGAGTTGTGACTTTGGCTTGGGGAATTCCCCGGACATCCAGCAAAGTCGCGGTCCGATCAGAAATCAAAGGTTTGGGTGAGGTTGTCTGGGTTGTATCGCTTACAAGTTCCGGCTTTGAGTAGCGCTTTGAATCTAGCTTTCAGTGAACCTTGGTATCCGATGCGTTGGAGGAGCCGGTTTTGATAGGTTTGTAGTGTTTCTGGGCTCACGTGCTTCTCAATGGCTACGCTGAACTAAAGCTGCCACTCCTGATCTAAAGCTGCCACCCCTGACCTGAAGCTGCCACTGTGACGTGGTGGTTGGGCTTGAGTGCTGCAATGATCCCACAGGCTTCAATGGCTGGAACTTCGTTCCACAAGGTGCAACCATGCCAGGAAGGCCAAAGGGAAGCAGCGAGAACCCGTCCTACGAGTAATCGTGCTGCGAGGTGGTCTGGGGGTAAAGTCGTACTGTCCTCTGCGATAGGAGTGTGAAGGCAGTAGGGTGTTTCCTCCAGACGACCAGCATGTCCATATTCGTGGAAGCTGCGATGCTGCCTTCCCCCGAGGGAGACGGGTTAGGAAAGGTCGGCCCAAAAAACCCCACACCGATCGCCCAACGGTTGGCCGTTACCACCGGCGCATTATCCAGTACGGTCGAAATACTTAGAACCAAAGAGTTCGGTACTGCTCAAAAAGCACCTGCTGTGTGCAGCCGCGTCAGTAATGAGAGGGTAATGCCTTATTCCCTGCGGCTTCGGGTTAGACCAACCCCCTGCAGCCGAGCAGGTCAGACTGTTGAGTCATTGGTTCCGGGCATGGTCCCCGAACAAAGCCCTATATTCTCCCACTGACTCGTGGGTCAGATTTTTGAGTCAGAGGCTAGGGACAGGGTCCCCGAACACAACCCCACATCCTCCCACTGCCTCGTGGGTCAGACTTTTGAGTCAAAGGCTCAAGACGGGGTACTTCAACTAAACCCCCTTCCTCGGTCTGGGCAACTGGGGAGTATCATTTGCCTGCGCAGGTCGCTGTCCACCGATGTCCCTCCCAAACCCCTTCCCATCACACAAGCAAACGTCGCTGGGTCATTTAACTGTCAGTTATCTGACCGAAGGGATTTATGCTTCTCGCTGCCTGTTAACAATGAACAAAATTACACCTTTCTAGATCCACGAGACCCTTTCTATATAGGAGCTTTTAACGTCCGCACTCTATGTCAAATTGGCACACAGTTAATGCTTGCTGAAACCTTATACTCCCTTAAAATTGATGTATGCTGTGTCTCCGAAACACGCATACAAGACCCAAGCGTGATTATGCATCTCAGAACGCCAAGGATGAACTCAGCTCTTTCACATTTCTCCCTCCGTGTGTCCGGTGACCAAGAAGCAATGACTCGTGGACTATATGGCGTGGGAGTTGCACTCAGCCCCAGAGCTGAACGCGCTTTGCTGGATTGGATCCCAGTGAACAGTCGTCTTTGCGCCGTCCGGTTATCCAGTTCAATCAAGCTCAATGCCTCCCGGTATAAAAAGCGGTGCCTGTTTGTAATGTCAGCTTATGTCCCAACGGACTGCAGTTCTGATGCTGAGAAGGATACATTCTATTGAGGACTATACGGGCTCATTCGTCAGGCAAAAAGCACTGACATGGTGATCCTTGCCGGTGATATAAATGTCCAAGTCAGTCGTCTGAGCTCCTTGGAATCACATTTTGGGCGGTCGATTCGGAGTCGATGTTCGTCGCACAGACAACGGAGAGCGAATTGTCCAGGTGTGTGCTGATCATGAACTGTTTCTGGCAAGTACGAACTTTCAACATAAACGTTTGCATCGCGTAGCCTGGCGACCACCAACTGCAAATCAACCGTGGACTCAGTTGGATCACGTGACCATCAGCAACCGGTGGAGAGCTACAGTTCAAGACTATCGTTCCTTCTGGGGCACACCACTTAATTCCGATCACGCCATGGTGCGTGCACGCCTGACAGTTTGTTTCCCTTCAGGCCCTCGCAAGTCAGCAAGAATCATGCCAATCTGCTATCTTGGAAGAACTACCATAGCTCAACAGTATCGATCTGAGCTAGCCCAACGACTCTCCACAGTAAAGGAATACTGTGATGGCAGTGTGCATGTGGATGAAGCGTGGCAAAATGTGAAGGGAGCCATTTTAGCGGCATTCACTGCTGTCTGTCCGACTTCCCCGATTCGACCACAAGATCACTGGATGTCGTCGAGATCGCTATCCATGGTTGATGCCAGGAAAGCCATACCAGCAGGCAATGGGTACGACGGCGCACGCAACTCCCTTAAACGCCAAATAGTGAAGAGCCTAAGGAAAGACTGGGAGCTCTGGTGGACATCGAAAGCTCGGGATATGGAGAAGACTTTCGCCACCGGAACTGGCAGTGCCCTATATCAACTGATGCGATCGACTTATCCTAGGAAAGCAGTGATCAGGGAAACGACAAATGAAAAGGAAGGCTCATTAATTCACTCGCAAAAGCGTCGAAAGATGGGCCGAACACTTTGAAGAAGAGTTCAACTGGCCTCCTGCAACACATGTGGAGATAGTGCATACGGGCGAATGGAATGTAATCCTTAGTTGCCCTTCGGAAGGAGAAATACAGTACGAAATATCCGTACTAAAACGTGACAAGACACCAGGACCGGACGGTCTCTATTCGTCCCTTTTTAAATAAGGTGGGGGACTCGTCTGAAAAAACTATTTGGTGCGATATGGAATGGAGAGAAAGTGCCTACAGAATGAGGTATGCCGATAGTCATTCCTATCTCCAAAAAAGGGTGCGCGTACGCTGTGCGAAAACCACCGTGGCATTAGCCTGTTAGCCATGTCATAGAAAGTGTTTTTTGGCTTTATCCTTCGAAGGTTGACTGAACACTCGAAGAGACGAACCCGTGAAAACCAAGCTGAGTTCCGTCCTACAAGAGGGTGCATCGATCACATTTTCACTCCCCGACAGATTCTGGAACAGCGACACTGCTTCCAGCAACCAACAATGCCTGTGTTCTTTGACTCGAAAGCTGTCTTTGGCCCTGTGGACCGTGAGGCACTATGGCAGTGTCTATGAAGCATGAGTGTCTCCCATAAACTCTTGACCCTCCTTGAGGCGCTATACACCAACTTCCACGGACGTGTGAAGGTCTACAGGAATCTCTCTTCTGAGTTCACCACACCACGTGGTATCAGACATGGCTGTCCTCTTTCACGTTTCCTCTTCAACTTCTTAATTGGTACGATTATTGAAGACTCACTATCAGCCTCTAATGCCTATGGGGTCGAAGTGCTCCCGGGGTGTATGCAAAAAGGCATGGAGTATGCAGACGACATAGCTCTTCTTGCATCTGACCCCGTGGTAATGCAAACGATATTAAATAATCTAAGTAATTCCGCCTCACGGTTTGGCATGCGCTTCACACCGGCAAAGTGTAAAGTGCTACTGCAAGATTGGGTGGGCTCAAAGCCTAGCCTCATGCTTGCGGATGAACCGATTGAGGTAGTAGACAAATTTGTTTACCTGTGCAGCTGTATCAGTCCCGGTGGTCTCGCGAAAGATTATATTTCCATCCGGATTGGGAAGGCCAGAGCAGCATTTATGAACCTGTGTCACCTATGGCGTCGGCGTGACATCAGTTTATCCGTAGAGGGTTGGGTTTACAATGCTGCAGTGCGATTCATATTACTATACGGATCAGAAACCTGGCCGCTGCGCGCCGATGACGTCAAAAGACTTTCACTGTTTGACCATCGATGTCTTCGGAGCATTGCTCGCGTCTGGTTGGAACACCTGATAGGGAATGCTGAAGTACGTCGAATGGTATTTGGAAGAAATAACTCACCCTGGATACATGAACTGATCACAGTGCATAGGTTGCGCTGGCTTGGTCACGTACTGCGGATGTCAGTCGACCGACTTCCTCTAAGGGTTCCCTTCGCACAACTACGTGAATGGTGGAAGAGAGCCAGAGGTGGTCAAACAGTGACTTGGCAGCGAAGTATAAAAGCCATTGCCAACAAACTCTGCTGCGCTGGTCATTGCCGTCTTCCTGGATGGGAACCCCGAGATGGGCCACCGAAATGGTTAGAGACATTGTCAGACGTAGCCCAGTTTCGCCCTCAATGGCGCTCATGCACCCGAGCTGTTGCCTTCAACAACAAAAAGTCATTCAGCTGCAACACCCTTCCGGTGCCTAGCTGCCATGCCACCCGAAAGAAGCACGAGGGCTGGGATACTCCCAGGTTGCCCAAGCCTAGACAGGGAAAGTCGAGAGGCAGAGGTGGGGTTCGAACCACGGACCTTCCGGTCAGTAAATTCGCGCTCTAACCACTTGAGCCATCTCGCCCCTTCCCAACCTCTCTACTTAAATGTCCACTGACAACCCTGTATTTGCGCATTAAGTATATCAGCTCCCGCCTCCAATGCGCAGCTACCTCCCTCACCTCATATCATCGAACGAAACCGTGGCATCTATAACCGCTGTATCACAAGTACGCGGTCCTTCCAGCTGATAATGATGATGACGGTGATGATGAAGTGTGAAGTGGTTGTTCAAGACTGGGTTGGATCATGCTTGCAGGCGAGCCAGTCGACTTTTCAGATAGATTTGTTTACCTGGGAAATTCCGGTGGAAATGAGATTGTTTTTACGTCGGGACGGCCAGGACAGCTTTTGCTAACCTCGAGATCCATGGTGCCGATGTGACCTGAGTTTGTATATCAACGGCATAAGTTACACTGCATCGGTGCTTTTCATACCGCTTTAAGGATGGAAAACGCGAAAAAGGAACCCTCCCACGATGGATGGACTAGTCACGCTTCATAGCTTGCCCTGGTTAAGACATGTACTCTGCATGCCGGAGGACCGTCTGCCTCGCAGAGCTCTTTTCACCCAGCGCTGTGCTGCGTACGATCGATTTAGAGGTGGACAGTATGATTGGGTAAGGAACTATGAAAACGCTAACCAGTATCCTTAGTCGGGATAACAACTACCCTGTCCCTGTAGGGGGACCCCGAGACTCCACTCATCAGTGGTTACTTTCACAAGCAGAAACCTGGCAGCTGCGCGCCGACGACGTCAAAAGACTTTCACTGTTTGACCATAGATGTCTTCGGAGCATTGCCCGAATCTGGTGGGGACGCCGGATAGGGAATGCTGAAGTACGTCGAATGGTTTTCGGGAGAAATAACTCACCCTCGATAGATGAACTGATCACAGTGCATAGGTTGCGCTGGCCTGGCCACGTGCTCCGTATGCCAGTCGACCGACTTCCTCGAAGGGTTCTTTTCGCACAATCACGTGAAGGGTGAACGAAACTGTGACGGCTACAACCACTACGACAAGTACGCGTTTCTTACAGCTGACATTGATGATGATGCAGTGGCTAAGTAAGGTGTGCGCTTTTTGCGTAGACCTGAAAAGCAGCAGCTTACGAGTGCACGTTGGTGTTCTAGGAGTGGCAGGTAATGATCGGCCATCGCCAGCGTTAATTGAGCGCTACATTACTATTATTATTTGATTTAGATTTAGATTCGGGACTGGTTCGTTGGTGGAAACCGCGTTGTCAACCGATTTCCCTCGTTCCGGAATTTGTTACCGCAAAGGAACAGTACGCATCTGCAACAGGCTCTCTCCATTGTTCATGCTTCTCGTATCCAACCCAAGGTGGCCAGCCAATTGGACCCCAGTAGCGCTTAGTCCACCTTCCCGAGCGTTCACCTCACCAGTGGCTACAAATATGTCTGGGCTTCCAGCCCGGTGTGGATGAGCACCTAGGATGTCATGCGAACAGTTGGGTAGCGGCATACTGCTATAGTAGTACATGTTCTTTGGGGAACAAGTCGCCTTCCGGTTCCAACCCACAACCTGCGAAACCTGGATACTGTGTTCGTCAGGCCTCTATCCACTGACCAACATTGTACAAGGAACTCTGCAAATGTCGCGGTGGACCCCACTCCGAATATAGTTCAGTGAGTCACAGGTACACAAACTACCGCACTGCGATAAAGTCCAATCTCTTTGCAGCGGAATTACTCAAGTTTACGAACGCTGCTCGGGTATGCCGCACACCAACTTCATCTGTTACAGTACAATTACAGTGGAATATCCTACCATTGCAGCATCAGCCTTGAGACTGATAAGATGCTGGCATTCAGTGGTAAGTTCCCGAAGCGTCAACTCTGGATACTGTTCAATTCGATTCAGTAACCGGGTCCGAATATCTGCATCATGCGGCGACTGAAGACCAGCCACGAAGATGAGGTACTTGAATTGATCCTCGGTCATGGTGCTGAGCTGAAAGCGCTCACATTGTCTGCTGACTTCACCGGCATAAGTGATGAAGCCTTCAGTATCCCTTTCGGTAATCTTGAGGCACTGATAACGAATATTGACTTAGGAAATTTGCTCACCGCATATTTGGGCCAGGATGTTGACAGTATCTGCGAAACCAAGGTCACAAAGGAGTTTACGGAGTATGAAATTTGTGGACCGATCATGTTCAGCTGTCTCCAGTCTCCGCAGCAGCAGTCGCACTTTCCATGCCTCATCAAACTAAGCAAATTTGATCTGAAACATGTCCTCATATTTCTTGAACCAACTCTCGAAAACCCGTCCAGATTCAGCGTCGAAATTGAATTCAGTGATCGGGCTGGCAGCAGCAGTGGAAGAAGACTGAGGCCCAACTGTTTTTGTCGCATTCACAGACATACTGCATATCAGATTCCACAAGCCTCATATTCGAACTGCTTCTTTTACCACAGTAAAATTACTTGAAGTTGCTTTGCCAAAATTGACATCGTGGGTTCATGTTGTCGTCAGTTGTGTCTTGCTGAGCGGTGGTGCTACTCTGTGTTGGTTCCTGGCTTCTTGCTCAGGCCACTATGGTAGATCAGAAGGTACGTTAGCTTCAGACAGCCCTTTACGGAGACAACTGAAGATTATTGCGACTGTATTTATAGGATCAGCACAGAGTGTTCCACAAGGTCGTGCCAGAAGCCTCAAGGCACACCTTCGTTTTGTCCGTAGCACGCCTCCGGACAGCTGGTCCGTTCTCGACAAAAGTTGTCTTTCAAGGCTCGAAACCGCAGTTCTTTGGCGCATACATAAACCGTTCAGCTGTAGCACCCTTTCGGTGCCTAGCTGCCATGCCACCCGAAGGAAGCACGAGGGCTGGGATACTGCCAGGTTGCCCAAGCCTAGACAGGGGAAGTCGAGAGGCAGAGGTAGGGTTCGAACCACGGACCTTCCGGTCAGTACGCTCGCGCTCTAACCGCTGAGCTATCTCGCCCCCAAGCATTAAACTAGGTCATTCCGGGCAAAATTGCCCAGAGTATGTTGAAAACGTTGTCAGATGGTATCCACTCATTCCATGTAATGTTTTTTTACTACGAAGCACTTCTTAGGTTTTCATCCTATCCAGTCTTTACCGTTTTCTTAATTCGTTCATCCAGAGCTGATCGACTGGACAGCAAGCGACCAACTCCTTCGCTGGTCAAAAACAATGGGTCTTTGGCGGATGGGCGTCTCCAAAACCCAAAGTATTGTCGAGGTTCATTCGAGCGGAATTATTTCAGCCTATCCGTGTGTGCTGAGCAGTTTGCCCCCAAGCATGTATCACGGCCGCCTCGTTCGACCGCGTTCCCTTCCAAAGCACGACCTTGGCCTGTTCGTTGTCTGTGATAGTATAAGCGCATCATGTCCTACAAAACAAGGGGATAAGAATACAGTATCCTGCTATCGGATTTCACGTCACCTAAATGCATGTCGTGTGAATTCCGGGTTGTCCGAAAAGACGTCCAGTTGGAAGCCGATTAATTTCCGGATAAGTGACTGTTTTGTACATCCACTGCCTGCTTGGCTCTGGTTCTCACTTACTCTTATTCCACCAATCCTCTACCAGACAAATAGAGCGTTACTGTCCGCCGAATTTTGTGTCAAGTTAGCACAGTTCGTGACTCCCAGTGCGACTAATTGTTGGTCGGTCGTCAGTCCACTGACCGTCCTTGTACCAGATCGATTAGACGCTCCAAATGGAATGCTTCGCCAGCTATATCATTCCACGGTTAATGACAAACAGGCGGAAGCATCTAATACAGGCCAAAATTGGGATAAAAAGGTTGCCACGAAGCTGCCCACGTCATATCCTATTCCTGGACCCACGGAACTGTTGAAAGCTACGACACTTTTGGGTGCAGCCGATTCAGTCAATTTGGAACGTTTGGAATTCATCGGAGACTCCCTGCTTCAGTTGATCACCACGTTGCAGGTCTATCAGAACTCATCTTTGCAAGCAGACGAGCAACAATTGACGAATAAACGTTCTGTGCTCGTATCAAACGCCAACTTATATAGCATTGTCGTTCGCGAACAGTGGTACCGGTACTGCACTACTCGGCCGTTTGACATTCGCGACCTTTTCATTCCTCCGTGTTATACGCTTAAGGTAAGTCGCTGTCTGAACAGTGGCGCTTCAGCTTCTCTGCCGGAGTTGGTCGTGGCTTAAATACGTAATAATGCTTCCAGTTCTAAAACAGGAGGTATTTTCATGTAGCACCTCCCTCACCCTCATACATTCATTGTGCACCACCCATCAAAGCGGACAAATTTTTAGTCCACTCGTCACTAGTTTGGCGTTGTTAAGTCTACACAATTTTCTTTCACGCGATCTCCTCAAAAAGGTTTAGTTACGCCAGGTAGCGGCAGTTGACTAGAAGTCAAGTGGGTTAGACTGTTGCGTCACTGGCTCCTCCAGAAAAACCTAACAACCACTGCTCTGTGGGTCACCCTTTCCACTCAAAGGTGACGATTGGCATACCGGAATGGAACTCTACCTTCTCCTACTGGCTTATGGGTCGGGCTTTCGAGTCAGATGCTGAAGATAGGATACCTCAAACAAACCCTCTTCCTTGACCTTGGTAATCGGGAACAATCATTCACCCTTGCAACTCTTCGTTCATCAGCCATCACGCTTATCTCCTCCACTCTCATCTAATGGTTTACTGTGGTCAACCGATCTGGCAGTCCCTTAACCATTGTTCCGTGTCCAAGAAAGCAAAACGAACAAAACGAAGCTCAGGAGATCTGAATCACGCTGCAATCTTCAATGTCTGTACTCTATGTCAGATTGGCAAGAAGCATATCATGCTGAAACTTTGGTTCGTCTCTATCGATATTCGAAGCACACATACAAGACCCCGCTTTGGTCGTGTGCCTCCAGCTGATTAGGATGAACTCAGCTATTTCGCATTTCAATCTGTCGATCGTCAGAAACTATTGCGGATTCTGCTAGGCTCGGGGGACAGACCAGCAGCCAAACAGCGTACCCGAGCTACATATATTCCGCAACATTGCCAAATAGGTGGTACGTAAATTCATTTGCCTGGACAGCCGTTTAAGTTCCAGTGGACTGGTTTGACACAAGATCACTTATCGAAACCGGGGTAGCTTTTGCCACCCTCCAACGTCTGTGTGACGTCAGTTTTTTTGTCAGGAGCCGTGTACACTGTGGCGGTACGATCTCTACGGTTTTTGTGGATCAGAAGCGTGGCCTATACGCACAGATGTACAAAAATTCCCAATGTTTGACCTTCACTATTTCAGAATCATTGTCCGCGTTTGGCGGAAACATCGGATCAGCAGTGCTGGGGCACGCTGTAGCCGCTGGAACCGAATATGCTACGGATAGATTTAGATATAAACTTATCAGTAGGGGCAAACCAAAGATAACTTTTCTGGGACTGTTGCGCGTTTGATGTTGTAACTTCCTGACTATTTGGAAATCTTCAGGTTCGTTAAACATTTAAAATTAAAATATCCTTTTTTAATTTTATTTCAACTTGATCCAGCATGCGAAATCCGGAAAGCAAAACGAGGCACTGTTTTTTTTCAGTGCGGAACAGCACGTAAATCCTTCACTGTCTCTAGTCGTAAATTACCATGCTTTTGTGCATATATAAAAAATTGATTGACTTATGGTCAATCGGTTATCCAGACTACAAAAACACCTTGAGGACTGGTAGTTTTTAATGAAATTCTGCCACCGTCGTGCACACACGTCATCATTGTAACGTGAGACGATTCTTGGCAAATGCGGGCAGACAACATGATGATTGAGTGCAATCGTTTTTCTGCTATTTGATGTTTGCCCCTAAAATCTCCTTGTTTTGTCGTAGTTCGAGTAAACGCGCCTGTTATTTTGTTGCTAAAAAAATCATTCAGCTGTAGCATCCTTTCGGCGCCCAACTGCCTTGTCACCAGAAGGAAGCACGAGGGCTGGGATATTGCCAGGTTGCCCAATCCCAGACAGGGGAAGTCGAGAGGCAGTGGTTGGGTTCGAACTACGGACCTTCCGGTCAGTAAATTCGCGCTTTAACTACTGAGCCATCTCTTGTGTTGCTAAACTGCGGCAAAATGATATTCACTGTTCAGTGCACCAAAACTGATAATACGATCGGTGTATCAGTAGCGTGTCAGCCAAATTATATTATGGTGGATGTGCGCATGGAAATCCCAGTTCTCACGACACCGAATTACATCACTATCGCCACCACCATCATCATCAACAACAACAAAAAACAACAATGGCAGTAAAAATGGTTTCGAGGTATGATTGCTTCTCGGTAGATAGATGAACAGAAAACAACTTGACATTCTGCGTTCTCCAAAGACTAGTCAACTTCGAACGAACCGAATTGCAACGGCCGAGAGCGATGGGTTATCTCAGTTCAACCCCTGTGACAGAATGCCCGATGAATTTGCCAGTATCACTGGGTCAACTTTGCTAAGATGTAAGTAACCTCTCGTCATGTCATTTCTATAACTCGCCTTGATGCAAAACGCTAGTGTTGGTCTTCAAACGGGCAAAGGCTACTGAAATTGATCCACTCGTTCGGCTGCTGGAATATCGCAAGTAGTTCACAAGTAATTGTGATTCTTTGATATTAGTCGCAGTCTTCTCAATCATGCCCTAAACCGCGGTGAATTTTAGCTCTTACGGTCAGCTCAGGTACTTTTTAGGCGCATTTCACCAGGGGTTTCGAAAAACGGACTAATTTATTTGAGTTCAGAACAACCACAGTACATGCCATCCATACCCTGGTGTACCGTAAGCAGTAATGGTTACGCTAGCCGCACCCAAACAAAAGTAGGAGCAAAAGCTCATTGTGAAAATGCCACTTTACGTACCAAGGCTCTTCGTACATTAACAGAACTGTAATGCTACCATGTAGAAAGAAAATCATTTCATGAGAGGGTGTGAAACTAGAATTCATTTCGGAGAGCTCTTCTGGAGCATTGCGAAATTAGCTAAAATCCAACAAATGAATACTGTCAGCGAACCCCAGAACCTAGTTAGCAGTAACCACGAAGAGCGTAATAGAAGTTGAAATGCGTGATAAACAAACGGCTCAAACAAATTTCTTTAAGCCTGCTATTTTAAGGCAATCATGGGCTTTCATAAAGACACCAACAAATGCTATATCTTCGTGTGAAATTAAATAAATCGTTCAGCTGTAGCACCCTTTCGGTGCCTAGCTGCCATGCCACCCGAAGGAAGCACGAGGGCTGGGATACTGCCAGGTTGCCCAAGCCTAGACAGGGGAAGTCGAGAGGCAGAGGTAGGGTTCGAACCACGGACCTTCCGGTCAGTACGCTCGCGCTCTAACCGCTGAGCTATCTCGCATACATAGACAATAAGCAGTATTTTTACCAGTCCTCATCGTCATCATGGACAGTATGACATTAACGTCCAACACTGATGCTTCTGATCAAAGTAGAAAGTCGGACAGGACAGTCGTGCAGTGAAGCCACAGGTCGCGAACTAAGGGTCGTGTCAACACCGGTGCATCCCGCTGCGGCTGCTACAGGGTCACGCGTTGTTCATAGTTTGGTATCTATGTAGAGAAGATGCCGTAAGCGCAGCAACTGTACTTGTCCTAGTTTCGGGGATGCAGCAGACATCAGTTGATAGCATGTAGAGTACACGGAGGAGCAACTTGGTGGTCGATCTTCCTAATTGTCCTCAGGTCAGAAGATGCGGTGAAAACGGAGGCCTGAATAACGGACGCGGAGCGGTAGTGAGTGGTGCTGTGCGGCATGTCAAGTCCCTAGACACCTGACTGATGTGCCTGCAGCTGGGATCTGCATAACAGTGATTGCCAAGTGGGGCACGTCGTGTATCGAGAGGTTGGAGGCGTCAGCACGGTCGATGTGACATGATGACAATAAGAAAATATTTTATTATATTTTATCACTTTTATCACACCTGACTGCCTCACCGGAACTTGTTCGTCACCGCCAGAGAATTTCGAGAGGTGAAAACAAAAATGTCGTGGCTCAAGGTCGTGAGAACTGGTCATCATTATCGTCAACCGTAAAAACCGCGTACTTGTACATTGATTATCACTGCCACGATTTCGTTCACCGATGGTCTAGGGTGGTCGCGGTAGATAGCACGCATCGAAGGCGGTAGCTGATGTGATTGATGCGTAAATACCGGGCTGTCAGCGGACTTTCCATTGGGAAGATCGGAAAGGGAGCTACACACTGAGGGCATTAGATGAATGCATGCCATTGAGCGTGTGTCTGGCGAACTCTACCCATTGATGTGTTCCATCTTGGGGCCCTCATCCAGGGAGACGACAGTGACCGACGCAGCTGAGTTTCCTGGTGACGTTTTTCCTACTTCGCTACCAACTCACTGCTTGACCCCGCTTGGCTTTTTTTCACTTCTCGTGGTTGTGCGAAAAAAGCTGTTCAAATAAGTCGGTCAACTGACATACGGAACATGACTAAGCCAGCACAACCCATGAAGTGTGATCACTTCATATACCGTGGACGAGTTATTTACGAAAGCGACTAGACATACCTCAGCATTAGTGATCCGTTGTTCCCACCCGACTGTGGAAATTTTACGAAGACATCGGTGGTTAAACACTGAAATCTTTTAATATCCTCGGTGCGCAGCTGCCAGGTTTCTGGTAATATGGAGTGCACCCAGCATTGTGAATGTAATGTATCATAGTTAACATTGTACACACTTGTCTTCCGACTAGCTTTCCTTGATTCGCCTCGAACGCTTTGACGGAGTTTAGAGAAGACGAACTTACCTGAACGAGAACGCTCTCCGAACTGGTTCGTAGTTAGAACATGTGGCACTGTTCTTGTGGTTCCAATCATCTGAAGTCTATTTTTTTGTACCGCCGTCAGCCCTTTTTCCAGTGAGTTGAAGTTGGACTGTCTTTAGTCCGTCAGGATAGTAAAATCCCTACCATCTGTGGGTTGAAATTCTGTGAGTCCAGTTCAGACTGCCCTTCTTGAGTGATAGAGAGTGCCCACAACATTTGAGAGAGGGAGGTACGGAGGCATTTAAGAGCGGAATAAAAACCTGCTCCTCTGATTACACTGATTACAGAAGCCGGAATAGATCTCGTTCGCTATGCCGGCACGGCACCAATCACAGTGTGAAGTCACTTCGAACTAGGATGCCTATTTTTGGATACTTGCAACCCCGAGTGGTTTTTGCTGTCGGTGAACAGGTCCCCATTGTATCAGGAGGGTTTTCACCCACTGTGCCTCTGTCCGAATCCGCCTGAGGCGAACCATTTTGAGGGCTCTGCCATAGTCAACCATTAGTGAAGATGAAGCAGGGGTAGTAACTCTGGGTCATTGACGTACAGTGAGAACAACAAGAGATCCGGAGTAAGGCTCCGGTGAATCCTGCTCTGGGACGTAAAGGCTATGCAAGGCTGTTGAGATGAGTAATCATTCTAGCCATAATATGGTCTCATAAACCTAATCTGCTAGTTTTGTCTTCATATACCTTTGAGACGCACTGAGTTTGAGGACCATACATTGATTCCAGCCATTGTTCGAAACGGGTGCTCGTTTACACATACGGGTGGCTAGTCGGCGCGACAGGTAGGGCCTGGACGTCAGGCAGGTCGATGAATGCATCCTGTTGCTTGGTAATTTTAAGCGTGATGGCTTTTTCCCTTACTTTGCCATATATGTATATGTAGTTAGCGTAAGCACATGATTGAACAAGTTGTGGATTGGCTTTTTTCTGCTGTTTTAATGTCACACTTAGTAATGAATTCATTTTCTTACAGAATCACGAGTCGAAATGTGTCCCTAAAACTAGAATCATTCACTTCCATTGAGCGATGTCTTCTAAACCGGCCCCCCAGCTCAGACGTCCGGTTCTCGGTGAATTGAAGCATCACAGGCCAGTGTCTGCGTAAGTTTGTGTTCCTCGTTGTTTGACTCCAATAATCTTCAGGGGGTTCGTGTATCAGTCATGCCATGGCAGACTAACCATCCCTGGAGTGTGTACTGATTCCGTGAGCGAGCTCTTACCCCTCTTTTTAAACGTTGAAGGTTTTCACTGCCAACGATTTGGCCGACGAAGGTGAGATCGGACGCGGTGCTTTTGGTTTTGTCAACCGTATGCTACATATACCCACTGGATCTGTGATGGCTGTCAAGGTTTGTTTTCTTTTGCTGTTTAACAAAGAAACAGCGTATGCGCTCAACTCTGAACGAGAGTGAACAAACGAAAACGTTGAAAGATTTGGATGTTGTAATGCACTCCTCTAATTGCCCTTTTATTGTTCGGTTCTACGGTGCGCTTTTTGAAGAAGGTGATTGTTGGATCTGCATGGAAATGATGGCCACATCTTTGGACAAGTTTTACAAGTTTGTTTACCGCTATTTACTCTCGCGAATTCCCGAAGGGATTTTGGCCAAAATAGCTGTTGCGGTGAGCTTGTGTTGCTTTTCTGTCCTCTTAAAAATGCTTTTGTTTACTGTATTGTCCTATTAAGGCCTTATAAGGGGCAAGATGGCTCAAGTGGTTAGAGCGCGAATCTACTGACCGGAAGGTCAGTGGTTCGAACCCTGCCTCTGCCTCTCGAGTTCCCCTGTCTAGGCTTGGGCAACCTGGCGGTATCCTAGCCCTCGTGCTTCCCTCGGGCGGCATGGCAGTTAGGCACCGAAAGGGTGCTACAGCTGGACGAAGGCCTTATAAAGACAATGATTGTGTCATTATCCGATGCAGAGACTTGGAAGTGCTGCGTGGTGCCGAATGCAACAAGAACCATTATTAATGCGTGCAAAGTTGCGTCCACCTTGAGAGAATCTACAGCGTTATTCAACAGAAGAACTTATGAGGCTGGATTTCGGAAAATTGAAAACCTCGGCAAGTGGGACGAAATTTCAGCAGGTGCTATTCAAGAAATGTCGGAAACAGCTCTACGGGGGTCAGTGGATGTACTGCGGACTGAAAGAAAAGCTCATGCATGAAGCGGTGCTTGAGATAAGTGAAATGAAACATCTGCGCGAAGGGTATGATTTGACGAAAGTGACATCGTGATTTCGTCCATGTTTGGGTAGAAGAATTAGATTTCAGAAAAGCACTGAAGGACCCCTTCAAGCCCTGCCAAGCTCCAGAAGGTTTTCGAATCACAAGAAGCAGTCTCACAGAATGCTCTCATGAGCTGAAGAATGATTGATGCACGAAAGGCAGTGTCTTTTGTTAGCCCAACGAACACTATTCGATCAATTTAATGTTTTCATTCTCATGATGGTCCGTGGCAATTTGACTCTCTAGTGAAGCTCCAGGCTGGTAAATTGTGTAAGGAGCCTTATGTGATTTCTCGTGATTGGTCAGCAGAGTTTTGCTGAGGACAGCTATGGCAGTGCTATGATGCTTTTTCACCTTGGTAACGCGGGTCGCACGCCTCGAGTTCATCTTCTGGAAGTGTTTCTAAAGTCCAAAGTTGACATGTCTTCAGCCATCCTTATTTTTGACCAAAAAACTGTCTGTTGTTTCTAATCCCTTTGCCTCCCTAGTCCGAGCGGTAACTCAATAGCCAATTTTCTTTGTTTTATTGTCGTGAACGACTTGAGAGTTTGGCGTACTCTCTTGTGCGGAGGGGCGCTGACCCGATTTAATGGTGCAAAGACTAATGCAGAACTTCGTGCTACCGTACGTAACAGGGGCCTGATGCCGCTCTGGTGTATTTTATGAGTATGTCAACGCAATAGCCAGTGCGCGGACGATTGCGGTCAATTTTCGGACGGCCAGGGTGTGCAGTTTTTAGGGTCTACATTTTCCAATATGTTCTTTCACGTGGGTGGGTAGCATTGCCGCTCCCATAACTTTCAAGACGCTGAATGCCTGTGGAAAACGCTCAATTTTTTTCCGAGTTCTATCACAACGAACCGCAGAAATTTACCCACCTCGCACCGCGGAAGCCCTTATTACGGGGACTCACTGCCAGCTGTCAGGCTGCTCTCCGTTGGACTTGAAGTCATTTTGTTTTTTCTAATGCGCCACAGCACAACTATCACACTAGTCACATTGCTCACATTAGTCGTGAGTACACCAACTTGCCAATAAGCGTTGTGTTTACAGTCAAGCCAGCAACAAATGTTGACCAGCCAAATAAAGGGGGCTCAATGGTACGTTCTAGCTCGTCTTCTTCATGTATTATGTTCGGCTTCACCTGACTTGGACAAACCGAAAATCGGGCTCGTCTCTCTGTTGGATTGATGGAATACCAAGCAGTCAAATATTATACGCTAAACCGGTTTTTCTCGTGACTTTAAGCAGCTCGTAGTTTCACTCAGCCAGTTCTATCTGTGAATTTTTTGAGAACACTGCATCTTCACAGGATGGATGATCTAACTCAACTATTCCGCGTATCGCGTCGAGCTCTTCATCTGTTTTCGTTATTTGTAAGTAGGATCAATTGACCGATACAACTAGGGCATTTACTGTTTCGTCATTTTCGGCTTTGGGCTGGCACATCCCGTCGCTCGGATGTGGACACCTTCACTAGTTCAGGTCTACTTGGCGCCATTGGAGTGGTGGTAACACTCGCTTCGCATGTGAGGCGTTCGGGCTTCAGATCTCTGCACAGTCAAGGATATTTGCTGCTCCTGAGCTCTAATAAGGATGGAATTCGACTCCAATACCTTCACTCTTTGGTATGGACAAACTCAATAATTGCACCAGGAGAAGAGAAGAATTGTTCACACGAGTGTGATGTGAACATAAATTTTACCTACATTCACCAACAGGATTAGAGTGAGATAACAGGTGGGTTTTCGGACAGGCCGGTGAAATCATTACAGCCAGCAAAGTTCCTTAAATCCCATGTTGGGTTGGCTAAACACACGGGTTATGGACTACTGATCTTGCCGAGGTAAGACGAAGCTGGCCGAAATTCCACGGACTAGCCCGAATTAATTCTGCGTAAGGTGGTACCGGGCGATTACCTAGCTTCTCTGCGGGTTAGCGAACTAGACGGCCACCAGATTACCTGAGATATGGTCTAAATTTCCCTATAGACAACCGCCTCTTAGTTGTTCGGAATTCTTTCCACCACACTGCAAAAAACATGCGTGACCGGCTAACCAGAGGGTTCAGTTTTGTCTAACATTTGCTGTGTTTATTTCGTATATACTGTTGAGTGTTTCTGCTCGGGGTTCCTTTAATCGACGCTGCAGCCGTCGACCCGACCTAAAGCTGTCACCTTGTCATGGTGGTCGGGCTTATGTGCTGCAATGATCTTGCGTGTTATACTGGCTGGAACTCAGTTCCTAAAGGTTCAATCATGCCATGAAGGCTAACAAGGAGCAGCCCGACGAAGAACAGCGAGTCTCCGTACTGCGATTGCGTGTCAATCTGGGGGTAAAGTCTTACTGTCCTCTGCGATAGGAGCAAGGCGAACAGCGTGTCCATTTTCGTGGAAGCAACGATGGTGCCTTTCCCGAGGAAATACTGGTTAGAAAAGGTCGGCACAAAAAACCGCACACTCCGATCGCCCAAGGTTGACCGTTACCGCCGGCGCATTATTCAATAAGGACCGTGAGGCACTATGGCAGTGTCTATGAAGCATGAGTGTCCTCCATAAACTCTTGACCCTCCTTGAGGCGCTATACACCAACTTCCACGGACGTGTAAAGGTCTACAGGAATCTCTCTTCTGAGTTCACCACACCACGTGGTATCAGACATGGCTGTCCTCTTTCACGTTTCCTCTTCAACTTCGTCATTGATACGATTATTGAATACTCACCATCAGCCTCTAATGCCTATGGGGTCGAAGTGCTCCCTGGATGTCCGCTCACCGATATCTTGCATCTGACCCCGTGGTAACGCAAACAATATTAAATAATCTAACTGATTCCGCCTCACGGTTTGGCATGCGCTTCAAACCGGCAAAGTGTAAAGGGCTACTGCAAGATTGGGTGGGCTCAAAGCCTAGCCTCATGCTTGCGGATGAACCGATTGAGGTAGTAGACAAATTTGTTTACCTGTGCAGCTGTATCAGTCCCGGTGGTCTCGCGAAAGATTATATTTCCATCCGGATTGGGAAGGCCAGAGCAGCATTTGTGAACCTGCATCACCTGTGGCGTCGGCGTGACATCAGTTTATCCGTAGAGGGTTGGGTTTACAATGCTGCAGTGCGATTCATATTACTATACGGATCAGAAACCTGGCAGCTGCGCGCCGACGACGTCGAAAGACTTTCACTGTTTGACCATCGATGTCTTCGGAGCATTGCTCGCGTCTGGTTGGAACACCGGATAGGGAATGCTGAATTGCGTCGAATGGTATTCGGGAGAAATAACTCACCCTCGATAGATGAACTGATCACAGTGCATAGGTTGCGCTGGCTTGGTCACGTACCGCGTATGTCAGTCGACCGACTTCCTCGAAGGGTTCTCTTCGCACAACTACGTGAATGGTGGAAGAGAGCCAGAGGTGGTCAAACAGTGACTTGGCAGCGAAGTATAAAAGCCATTGCCAACAAACTCTGCTGCGCTGGTCATTGCCGTCTTCCTGGATGGGAACCCCGAGACGGGCCACCGAAATGGTTAGAGACATTGTCAGACGTAGCCCAGTTTCGCCCTCAATGGCGCTCATGCACCCGAGCTGTTGCCTTCAACAACAAAAAGTCATTCAGCTGCAACACCCTTCCGGTGCCTAGCTGCCATGCCGCCCGAAGGAAGCACGAGGGCTGGGATACTCCCAGGTTGCCCAAGCCTAGACAGGGAAAGTCGAGAGGCAGAGGTGGGGTTCGAACCACGGACCTTCCGGTCAGTAAATTCGCGCTCTAACCACTTGAGCCATCTCGCCCCTTCCCAACCTCTCTACTTAAATGTCCACTGACAACCCTGTATTTGCGCATTAAGTATATCAGCTCCCGCCTCCAATGCGCAGCTACCTCCCTCACCTCATATCATCGAACGAAACCGTGGCATCTATAACCGCTGTATCACAAGTACGCGGTCCTTCCAGCTGATAATGATGATGACGGTGATGATGAAGTGTGAAGTGGTTGTTCAAGACTGGGTTGGATCATGCTTGCAGGCGAGCCAGTCGACTTTTCAGATAGATTTGTTTACCTGGGAAATTCCGGTGGAAATGAGATTGTTTTTACGTCGGGACGGCCAGGACAGCTTTTGCTAACCTCGAGATCCATGGTGCCGATGTGACCTGAGTTTGTATATCAACGGCATAAGTTACACTGCATCGGTGCTTTTCATACCGCTTTAAGGATGGAAAACGCGAAAAAGGAACCCTCCCACGATGGATGGACTAGTCACGCTTCATAGCTTGCCCTGGTTAAGACATGTACTCTGCATGCCGGAGGACCGTCTGCCTCGCAGAGCTCTTTTCACCCAGCGCTGTGCTGCGTGCGATCGATTTAGAGGTGGACGATATGATTGGGCAAGGAACTATGAAAACGCTAACCAGTATCCTCAGTCGGGATGACAACTACCCTCTCCCTCTAGGGGGACCCCGAGGCTCCACTCATCAGTGGTTACTTTCACGAGCAGAAATAAACCAAGCGCGCAATCAGTGGAGCTCGTTCATGAAAGCTATCTCCTTCAATGCACAGCTGCTCAGTTCCTCGTTTTTTCAGATCAATATACTAATTGATTGTGCAATCACCTCCAAATGTCTGGCTATGCGTCCCCCATTCTTTCATTTTCTGATGACTGAAACTGTAGCAGCCGGAACCAACCTGCTCTTGGTACGTGGTTTATAGCTGGGCATAGATGGGTTCCAGACTTTTCCCGTTTGATCGGAAAAGTCATTTCAATTCCGATAAGTTGGTTTATTTGTTCTTTATTATGTTTCTGTGTTTATGCTTCATAGATCCAAGTTGTCTAGAAATAGGTTTGGCTGTAACAACCTTTCGGTGCCTAGCTGCCACGTTACTCGGGAGGCACGAGGGCTGAGATACTGTCAGGTTGTTCAAGTCTGGATAGGGACCGTCAAGATGCAGAGGTTCTGTTGGTCCCACGGTTATTCCGGTCAGTAAGCTCGCGCCTTAACCACTAAGCCATCTCGAGCTTCAGGTCGTCTAGTGTAGTGAGTGAATGGGACCGAACAACCAAACAGTCCGTAACTCAACTCGACCCCCCGTTCTTTTGAAAGCCTATAACGATAGTACTGCACATCAAATCACAATCAGATTCAGACTCAGGTAATGGAAAGCCAAAATCACCGCGTTAGGTGGATGTCACACAGTTTTGATGACAAAAACTAGATTGACTTTTTGGAGTCGAAGGAGAGGAGTTTCAGTGGTCACTTCAAGGGAATCGTGAGTGTGTGTTTCGGTACGAAATCTCATTTGTGGAGCGGTTTCGGCGCACGTTAATATTTCATCACATGGAACGCCCGCACTAATGCATTCTTGTTTCTTCCCCCATAGACGATTGCGGCGTTGGATTATTTGAAGGTTGAACTGAAGGTGATTCACAGAGGTATGCTTTTGTTCGCAAGCCTTTATTACACAGAAGAGTTCCAATTCTGTGTTTGTTTTCATTATCACCCCTTATAGAAAATCGTTCAGCTGTAGCACCCTTTAGGTGCCTAACTGCCATGCCATCCGAAGGAAGCACGAGGGTTGGCTACTGCCAGGTTGCCCAAGCCTAGACAGGGGAAATCGAGAGGCAGAGGTCGGGAACCACAGACCTTCCGGTCAGTGAATTCGCGCTCTAACCACTTGGGCCATCTCGCCCCCACCCCTCATGAATGGTTGCAGGCTATTTTGTGTGTGACCCCGACGTGCATTCACAAATCGCGACAAAACAATCCTGTCAGGATTATTACGTTTGAAATGCGATCCATCACACGTAGCTTTGCCAGGTTGATGAAATCAATTATTTAAGTAACTAGTTTTTCCAGTACAAATCTGACTACTTGGGATCGAGCAAACTTTGTTCGGAACTTTTTCCGTGATCCCTGTGGAGTGCGCGGTAATTACGAAGCCGGTGTGATTAATCCTGAAAACCAACATGCTACAAGTTTCGTTCCTGCTACATCCACTGGATGAGTTTTCACTAGGATGAAACTTGTAGTAGGCTAACCACATGCTGCTCTACAATATCGATCAAACTGTCATCGTGTGAAGTCACATGGGACCGCAAACTGCTTGTCTGATGAAGGCAAATACAAAGTCGTAATTTATGCATTCGGATTTCATTGACGCACAAAAGTTTTCTGCTTTGTTTGCTGTTCGGGACCGTTTTTTGACAGTTCACAATCTGGTTTGAAAGCTGAACCATTGTCGGCTGGTATTCAGACGATGTGCCAAAAACAATCTGTCATGTGTGCGTTGTCATTCTAACGGTATCTATCTAGACATAGGAACGTAAACCTGTGCCGTTGTTCGTTTCTACAAGAATACATACACTGAGTTGGTCTGATCAGGGTCTCTTCCAAGTTTTCTGAACAGTTTGATTGGCAGACTTCAGCAATTATGTGACAATTATTATATGACTGGGGCAGTGGATTTTGCTGAACAGCATGGTGCAATGTGTTTGCTGTCACTCCAAAAGGTACTCTAACTACTGGTGTGTTTTATTTTTGTTGTCTACATTTCATCAAAGTCGATAGACTATCATTTCTCACTCCAAAAACATCATACACACAGTGCAAAGTTCCAGCTTGTAGAGTGACGTGTGATTAATGGAACTAAGGTTGAAATATCCAGTCATCCAGAATGATATTCGCTCAAACAAACACGAGTCAACTGGTTTTTGGTTGAAGCTGTGGAAGTCCACATCTGTAAGCCGGGCGAGATGACTCAACTGGTTAGAGCGCGAATTCACTGACCGGAAGGTCTGTGGTTCGAACCCGACCTCTGCATCTCGACTTCCCTTGTCTAGGCTTGGGCAACCTGACAGTATCCCAGTCCTTGTGCTTCCTTTGGGTGGCATGGCAGCTAGGCAACGAAAGGATGCTACAGCTGAACGATTATTATTATTAGTATTATTATTACATCCATAAGCCCAGATTTTTCATTCATGGCATTGTTATGATGACTAGTTTTCGGCTGTTCGGACACTAATTCACAAACCCACGTAGGTCGCCAAAGGTTTCCGTCACGTTTCTGTGATTGGAACCTAATGGCATTGTATGTTAGCACTATAGCCATAGTATTCGGGCCAAACTCTTCAGGTGCGTTCCTGAAACCTCTTCACTTTTATCGGGTTTTGGTTGGTTGCTGTTTCGAAGAGCAGCTGACATAAAAGAGGTACCCACCGTTTTGTTACCTTTTATTTAAACCGTTCGTATGCGGTTCCAGTAATGTTGACCTTATTGGTCGGTTGTCAAGTCAATCGTTTGACTAGTAATCGATTCGTTACGCTTAGGTGTTTCGTTGTACAGATGTATTTCTTAGTGTGGAAATTCTTCACCAAGACTGAATTACTGGATAGGATACATTTGACTTTGTGGTTGACTGAAGTGTCATTCGCTGAATCGTGATCAAAGGGGGTCCCGGGGTCGCACAGTCTCCCGGGGCGTATCCTAAGACTTCAACGGAGGCTGTCCTCATTCCTCGTTGTCGATAGCAGTAGACACGCGAACTGCCGCTTGATCCCCACGAAGCAATTGTATAACAAGCTCCTAACCGCGACCTACACTTTTTTTGGTGTCTTGGACTTCTGGTGATGCATAACGTTCGTTCAGCTGTAACATCCTTCCGGTACCTGGCTACAATGCCACCCGGAGGAAGCAAGAGAAAGCAAGATACTGCCAGGTTGTCCAAGCCTAGACAGGGGAAGTCGAGACGCAGAGGTCAGGTTCGAATCACGGATCTTCCGGTCAGTAAATTCGCGCTCCAACCAGTTAAGCCATCTCCCCCCGTTACGCATAGCCCTCAGATTCGACTTGACGAATTCGTTCAAAAGTTCCAACTAGTCCGTGAAGTAGTATGCCTGTAATGTGTGATGGGGCGGTGACAAAAATGTGGAAATGATACCTTCTATATCATCTTCATTTTCATGAAGGCGATGTGCCAACCAAGGAGATCGGAGTTCGTTCCATCAACTATACTCTTCCGAGTAGTAAGAGGATTGATCAATCAGATCACTATATCAGCCATAAGCCGTATGTCATAGGCAAAATAGTTCCAGCTGCTACAATTTCGATCACCTGAAGTGGGAGAGATCGGGACATACAATCAAGCCTTAGAGGCGATGGAATATTTGGTGAGTTCGGGAACTGGGTAGCTACGCATTGAAGGCGATAGCCTCGATGATTGAGCCCCATTGACTGCCAGATTGGACCATTTCTGTTAGTTTCACTAACCATCGGTGAGTTGAGTTCCAAGGTCCCCATTCAGGGAGGCTGCAGTTGTCGACCCGACTAAGTTTACTGGTTAGTAATGCACTACTCATAAGGTTGCTGAAAATTCTTCGACAGCCCACGACCTGAAAACATATCACAAACGGGAGATTCAGCTGGGTTGCAGGTGAGTCTCTCGCAAAAACCAAATTGATATGCAAATGAGTGTATTTCTCGATTTACTGGCTAGTGTTTTCGTAATTCATAGCCAGGTCATACACTGTCCACCTCTCGATCGCTTCCACTCAGCACAGGGCTGTGCGAAAGGAGCTCTGCAGACGGTCTCCTGGCGTGCGGAGTACATGTCCTAACAGGGGTAACGTGAAGCGTGAGTAATTCATGTATAATGGGAGAGTTATTTCCTAAGACCATCTGGCATACCTCAGCATTACTAATCCGGTGTCCCCACCAGACATGACCAATACTTCGAAGACACTGACATCTTCCGTATGTCCTCAGCGGGTAGAGGCAACGTCTCTGATCCATAAAGTAGTATGGATCGCACCACCGCTTTGAAAATTATGCCCTTGACAGACACGTCGGCGCCATAGATGTCGCAGGTTAGCAAAAACTGCCCTGGCTTTCTTGATTCGAGAAATAATCTCATTTCCAGCCGGTCCACCGGAACTTATACAGTTGCCCAGTTAAACAAATTTATTTACCACATCGATTGGTTCGTCTGCAAGCTGGAGGTTTGGGTTTTATCCAAGCCAATATTGTAGCAGCAGTTGACACTTTGCAGGTGTGAAGCGCATGCCAAACCGTGCGGCAGAGTCATTCAGGTTATTTGAAATGGTTTGCATTTTTGAAGGCTCTGAACCAAGGAGAGCGATATCGTCCGCATGCTCAATCTCTGTGAGGGAACGTCTCGGAAGCATTTTGACTCCCGAGGTTTCGGAGGCAGGCAAAGAAATTTCAAGGAGCACATCAATAACACAGTTGAAGAGGAAACGTGAGAGAGCGCAGCCTTGTCTTACACCACTGGACGTGGTGAACTCAGGCGAAAGCTTCCCGTATACTTGTGCTCTCCCACAGGAGTTTGCATACCGTGCCCTCATAAGGGATATAAAGTTAGAAGGAATACCTTCGATTGCCAGGCAACGCCAAAGTTTCAGCAGAGTCAAAAGCAGATTTCAGCTCAAGAAAAACAGCCAATGTGGGATGTTTAGAGCAGCGACGCTGTGCAATAGTTTGTCTCAAGGTAAAGATATGGTCAATGCATCCTCGGCCAGGGCGAAACCTAGGTTGGTTTTCACGAGAGCACTTTCGATGTGACGTGTAACAGGCTGATACGACGATGGTTTTCGCATGACGTTCTTGCGCCCTTTTTGAAAACTGGGATGACGGTCGAGGAGCTCCGTTCGACTGGCATCCTGTTTTCGTTCCAAATCTTCTGCAGTATGGATATCAGACTGTTCACGAGGGTCTCGCCACCTTCTTTGAAGAGTGCGGGGTACAGACCAGGTGCCTTGTCATACTTGAGGATTGATATATCGCACTAGGTTTCTGCTTTTAATGGTGATCTGGTTTTGGTGTTCAATTTAGGTTCGCTGGGTTCTTCCAGAGGTTGTGTTGAAAGAGACCAGCTGAGCTGTTCTTTGAAGTGTTCAGCCCATCGCTCAAGGCGACGATTGAGGGAGTTAATTACTGTTCCGTCTTTTTGCATATTGTTTCACTGACATCTGCCTTCTTTTGACCGGTTGATTGAATCAGTTGAAACAGGGCGCGGCTGTTGACTGCAGCAAAGGCCTCCTCCATCTCCTGGACCTTCGAAATGTACCAGCGTTCTCTGTCATTCTTCAAGCTCCTGAATTATTCGATGTTTGAAGGATCTGCGTGGGGCACGATAGTCGTTAGTTGCTGGTATGGCTTTTCTGGCAGCAATACTATCTGCTGATCTCGACGATATCCAGTGTTCCCCTAGTCGTGTCAGGTGGCCTAGACAAACAGTTCTGAAATCTGAGAGCATTGCTTTTTCAATTCGTCTCCATTCAACCTCTAATTAATCTTCGCCATCTTCCAGTAGCTCTCCAGCCAGATCTACTCGATACTCTTCTGCTACTGGAACTTGCCGGAGTTGATGAGTGGAGCTGCTCTGCTTTCGCACGCGTAAAGTGATAACTGGGCTCGCACAATGTCGCGATCAGAGTCAAGCTGCGTACACCAGAAAGGATGACAATCTTTAATTGACGCTCTGCATCGGTAACTGGCAGCCACATGAACCAACTGAGTTCGTGATTGTATTGCGGTTGGTCGCATCTGAAGTGTAACTCGAACTCATACGAATTCAAACACAGTAACAACCAGCCACGAAAGGCTGATTAACATTACGGCGGAATCGAGCCGTATTTTGAAGATCACCACTTAGGATATAAAATAATCCCAAAGGAAAGTACCTAACCATTCCTTTGTGAATTTGTCACTCCAATCAGCTTTAGGCCGCCAGGTATGAGTTGAGCTGTTGGAGTGTGATTGCTGATATCTTTTGTCTCGGGGCATGTTAACAGTCCGTAGCTGAATGAAGTGCTCAACGGCTTCCCGGTATTCCTGGATCTTCTTGATGTATGCAACGTTGGGGGTCCTGATCAGAGTGAAACAGTAGTACCGTGCTACGCCGAGCAAGATGAGACTCAGTCAGGATTTTTTCAGAATACGCACTCACATGACTCCCGTTTGAACGGTTGTCCTCCCGTCCTGGCACAATCATTCTGCTGAGTCCGCACGAAAGGCGGAAGCACTGGACTTGAGTTTCGCTCTTATCGGAGTTCATCAGCGGTGCATATTCTTAGCCCTGCCGGGGTTTGAACCATGCACACCTGACATGTGAGGCGAATTCGTTGCCACTACTCCACCAGAACACGCTGGACGCAACTGAATTTTTACGTCTGATTAGGTGAACATGTTCGCCAAAGGCGTGTGTGCACTCCACAAAAGCCCGCAGCCATCAACACTTGAAGTTATGTTTTGCTTACTTATGAGTAGTCTGATTAATTTGAACATGGTCCATTTGGACTGAGTGCAAGCTGAAATTTCGTTAGTGAAATGCCCTGTACACCTATAAGGTTCAGCGTACATTATCTACCTGACACATTGGCTTTCTGTTGAATTTCTGCATGTCCTCGTACATCCTTCGTCATAGATGTCAAGCCGTCGAACATTCTGATCGATCGAAAAGGGAATATCAAGCTATGTGATTTCGGAATATCCGGTGAACTGGTCGATAGTATCGCCAAGTCTCATGACGTTGGCTGCAAACCCTATATGGCAGTGAGTCACTATCTGTTGCGTTTTTTTACCAACAAGTATACTTATCACACCCGGTCTAACTATTAGAAACCCTACCTCCAGAGTTACCAACATTCCTGTTTTTTGTATTGGTTATCCCCAGAAGAAGGTATATTATCGCACCAGCTCATTTTAGTCATATTCAATGTGCCATTTAAGTATTAGAGGAACGCTAGAGATGATAAACAACTTGTATACACCTTCGATCAGTAGTGAAATATTCATCTTAGAATTGTATGAGCCTGACTCACCATACTTTAAAAGCTTCGTTCAACACCAGCCTAGCATACTAGGACATGGAAATCAGCTAAGCGAGCTAACTAGGAGTTGACGGTACACTGTGCACCAAGGTCGATTGCGCGTTGGGTCTCCAGCAACGCACACGGAGAACCAGGTGCAACCTATCCAGGAAATTCTGAGAACGATGGGTAGTTCGAAATAGCTTTTTATTCCTTAGCACGGATGTTTTTGAGCTGCAGTTGTATGTGTGGCGGGGGAGCGGGTGAGCGAACCGATCGTGTTTCTCAATGGAAGCTGTTGAACCCTAACATCAAAAACAGGCGGTTCACGTAACACATTGTTAACTTTCCAGTTGGGGCGGTGTACTCTCGACGACCGGGGCTTACCCGTCAGTTAAGCTAAACACAGTCCCAGCAAGACTATTCTAGGTAAGTGCAATGTTTATAAGCCTTCCGTGCATTGGACTTAAGGCTGGTAGCCAGAAAAAAGTAGGTTGAGTTTGACGGTAGTGTGTGATGCAATTAAAACGAGCAAACGGGGAGCGATGCGTCCTTAGTAGTTCACCAGTTAAATGACAAAACTGGGCGTGAGGTGCCATGAATTTTCCTGTAAAAGCGTACATTTCCATGGAAGTAGCTTGACTTGAAAGTCAATCTTGGACCAAATCGACACGGTACTTGTTCTGCTGTTTGGTTGTACGATCAAATTGCTGTGTTGCTTAGCATAGTTAAAAGTGCTGCAAGAAACAATCACACAATCACCCTGGACATCTATGCTCGAATATCATTATATCAGTTAATGTCTAGGAAAGCTAGGAATACCATATTCTTAGCGACTTTGAAAAACGAGTGAAGATAACTCTGATTGAGATTGGATGTGTCCCACCCACAGAGGGCTTACCTTAAATCCATGGGAGCTGACGCTTGGCTATGGCGCCTTGGATTGATGGCTTCAATGTAACCCGATGGGAACACGAGGGCTGAGTTTTATTGATCTTACTAGTAGAGAGAATAACGAGAACGTTACACCAGCCAACAGGCGCTACTGGTGTCTGTCGGCTGACAGATTACATAAGAAGCTTCTCACAGAGAAAAGATTGGCCTTTGACGTGGGAAGCAATGATGCTTTTCGAGCTCTTATCACGACTATAGTTAACATCACAAACGAGAGATTCGACTGGGTTCCAGTGAGTCTCTCGCAAAACCAAATTGGTTTGCCAATGAGTGTATTTGGCTAATTCCGTGCAATTTGGTTTCAAGTAGAACATAAGGTTGACGGAAACTCGGGGACTGCGCCTACCTGATGAGCCCCAAGTGGAAGGGCGAAACCGGTCGTGGGTTGTCAAAGAATTTTCAGCAACCTTATGAGTAGTGCATTACGAATATACATGTATCGCGATATCTCGAATATCGTAGTAACTGGAACATGAGGCGGCCTGGCACAGCACATTCAGTTGCCTGGAAACATCATAAACGAGAGATTCAGCTGGGTTCCAGGGGAGTCTCTAGAAAAACCAAATTCGTTTGCAAATAAATGCATTTCGCTAACATTTTAGTGTCCCCCAGTCTGACTCTTTTTGCAACCTATCACTGTGTGCAGTGTAACAGCGGAAATTAGGACAAAATCCCTCTTTCGAGGAGTCGCTGTCGTGTTTTTCGAAGGAAGCAAGCCAGCCCAGATATTTTCGGGCTTCCATAGCCTAGCCAGGAGCAATTGGGAACCAAGGGGATTATTCGGTCAGTAGCTCTCACCTCACTGGTCTCTCATCCACTTTCCTGCTGTGTGCTTTTCAGCCCGAACGGATTCATCCTAACCTTAGTGCAAATGGATACGACATTCGCTCGGATGTCTGGAGCTTCGGTATCACTATGGTTGAATTGGCCACAGGTCAATTCCCCTATCCAGCTTGGAACTCTGTGTTCGAACAGTTGACCTGTGTTCTCAACGGAGATCCACCTTGTCTCCCGGAGCGGTTACCGTCATTTTCCCGGTTACATCTGTCCGGGTCCACCACTACAGTTAGCGAGGTCGACACAAAAATGGAATCCGGTGGATTGGATGATGACTCAGATTTTTCTTCAGAATTCCGAGATTTTGTTTCCCAATGCCTACAAAAGGATGTGCGATCACGGCCAAAATATCACACCCTCATGGTATGTTCAACCGACTGGGCTGGTTTTTTTATCCGTTCCTTTTTTTGTTTTGGGCCTTCCTCACCCATTGGTTTATACGAGCGTGCCGTTGCTCCATGTGGAAAGGTATCCAACTTCCAAGGTCTCATCGAAACCCTTTAATTTTACTACGTGCCTGTCAAAAACGGGTTGGAGGGCAGGTTATCACTGCACAATTCAGCTTCACCGTGTTACTTGCTTTCAATCTACATTCCAGTCAATTCCTCTTATTGGTGGTTTTTCGAATAGCCCGGCTTTTTTCGGGATGAATCCCTGTAAGCTTCATCAATGAATGCATGTGGATCTGAACGGTAATTACGGTGCAATCAGACTTTATCAGTGTCTCTCGGTGTTGCTGTCATCCTCGACGGCTAAGACCGCCATTAGAGTTGTCCGTATGTTATTGCTTTCCATACGGGCCCAGATAAATCCAGTTCTGGAACCAAGTATAGCTATCTTGGTGATTTTAATTAAACAACCTCCTATGTCTTTCGAGCAGTGGGGACATTTTCAGTTTCAGACTGTATTCATTCATTTGAAGCCCATCAGTACGTATGTCACCTTCGTTGGAAGTCGCCGCCTGAAGAGCCGTTGAATACTGGATTATGCGGAATGAATCTGCCTTTGTCCATTCTAACCAACTCTGTACATGTTAAGAATTCCCTACGGCGAACATTGACGGCAACCTACCTGTAGAGCACTTGTTTGTGCCTGTAGGCAAAACATTGTCATCCAAGGTCAAGACGTGTTCGGATCGTGAGAGAGGCTCAGCCACAGGATCCTTTTATCTTTGTTGGAACTTATCAGCAGGGGCGTAGTGGAATCGGACGCGGGACTGGATAATGGTTTCAGATGCCAACTTGTGGACTACACGTTCTTTGACCAGTTTGTTAAGCTGGTCGATTTGATTCGAGGTGAAATTCGGATAAAATCTCTTCCCCGCTGCTTGACTATTGTCAGATCCTCCGCGACCATCGACTACCAGCCACCACCTGATAGTTCATTCGTAAGCTGGTTAAGTCAAGAGATGCATCTTGAATTAACATCGGTTCTTCATTGTCCAAAGAGGTGCAATGTGCTTGCTAACGCAAGGGCCATTTTAATGCAACTGTTGTTCCCGCACGTATGGGTGTTCGTGCCTCGCGGAACCAGATGAGACTAACAAAGTAGCCACAGAAGCAAGTGGAAGTATTGCATTTTACAGGTTGCATTGTAACCGTGTGTGGCTCAAAGGTAAGTATTCTCTTCGACTGCTATTTCGCAGTCATATCCGAAATTGTTTCACACGGGATGATGGCTCTTGTATGTACCTCGTGTACAAATGTGTTCACACCGTGTGCCTAAGGGTACCGTGAACCACAAGTCTGAGCATGAAGATGGATAGCACCGGGAATTGAGCCGTTATTTGGCTGTGTAGTTTGCGGGACCGCGTCACTGAGTGCTTGGTACCTTTTTGCACACTACAGCAAGTCCAACGTGTACCCCAGTGTCTGCGCTTTATCGTCCTCCAGCTTCCCGAGCGGATTCGAAATGGTGCGAAGCGAATTGTGTCCAACGTCTTTACCCGTCATGGATAGTTCCTAGGTCTCGAGCAAAGTTCGAATTTTCAGAGGAAACCCGGGCTATCTCATTCTCTGGACTGTTTTAAGAGACATTGAGCCCTCCAGCTAAATGCTTTTTAGCTTGAGCGTAGCTGTTCCTAGGTTTTCCAGTGTCAGGTGATCAGACTTTTTAGGCGTGCCTACCCGTCGCTCTGACAGTATCTTCATAGTTCCTAGCATATAGATCATTCGGACATGGATTTCACTGGTTCCTGCATACCCCCTAGCTTGCCATATAAATTCGCACTGGTTATCTCTGCCAGCCCAGGTTTTGGTCTAGACCATTAAATCGTTGAACCAGATACTTTAGTGGATCTTAGACGCACCTGGTCGTGACTTGATTATACACGTTTGTTGCGATCGGATGGCAACAGCCCTGCAGCAGCTTGGTCGCGTGACCAGGTAAAGCCCCGCACAAATGGTTTAACCCAATTTTGTGTGCACACTAACGATTTGTTGCCTATGTGCGAATAGTTTGTACGCAGACGCACAAGGAAGCAATAAAAAAATCATGCAGATGTTTTTTCGGATAGGATCTACTCACCAAGGCAAGTATCTTGAGCCTGTGACCACCGTGAAGCAAACAAATACAGCCGGTGGTATGCTGGGCATACCCAGAACTGATTGAATATAGATTGGATGAGCGAAATACATCGACTGTTTTGCTCCCAGAGGAACAGAAATTCGACCAGTTTAGGTAGTTCCTCAGGGACTAGATTGTGCTACGTCTGGCGTGTCTTTGTGCAGACTAGAAAAGTAAAATAATGATTGTACTTCTCTGTGTGACACCTGCAGCAGGTTTTCAAAGCGTTTTTCCCACGACAGGTCGTTCACTTTCTTTGTAGATGGCACCAACGTGGACACAGATTTCCTGAAGTTGCTTGCATCGCCTTGCTTGCACACTTTGAATAGTGTGTAATATTTTCCGACTGACCACATCTGTCAGTAGATAGGTGAATTCATTCTCTGGACTATGGCCAACTTCCATGGGGGAAAGTGTATGCGGACCATAAGTTGTTCATCATTGAACTTGGAAGTACTGAGACGTTTTCAGTGTCGACAAATAGGTGCTGCATCCAATCACAACTTGGTAATGTCGTGCCATTTTTTATAAGAAGCTAGCGGGCTGAAATATTCGGATTTTTTCATTTGAATGAGGGGAGTTCAAAAACAGTAAGTCAACCAGGAAGTCTTTCAAGACCAGCCGGCGAGAAGGCAATATTTTCACTGAGACCTTGTTGTTCTGTGTGCTCTGGGCAACAGCGCCCATCACGTGCCATTCGTTTGGCAGTCACTCAACTGTCAACCTCGAGCTCTACTTTCTAGATCTTTCTTGATATTACCCCATCACTTTTGTAAATCTGCGTGCAACACCCCGCCGCATTCTATAGAGTGACTTAAATCGGTCCTTTTCAGTTCGATTAATATTTGTGCAGATGATGTCCTTTCACCCATTTTCGTCAGCTCTATCTCCACCACAAAACAAGCCGATGATATGGGGTGAGATGGCTCAGTGGTTAGAGCGCGAGTTTACTAACCGGAAGGTCCGTAGTTCGAACCCGACCTCTGCCTCTTGACTTCCCCTGTCGTGGCTTGGGCAACCTGGCAGTAACCCAACCCTCGTGCATCCTCCAGGTTGGATGACAGCTAGACACCGAAAGGGTGTTACAGCCGAATGATTATTAGAGGGTACTTTGCTGCGCTATCGGATTCAGTGTGTTCGTCAAGGCGGGGACTGATTAGACCAACTAGCCGGAAACCATGCTAATCCTAAGTAGCATCGTGCTTTTGCGTCTCGCTGCGTGCATCGTATGTTAAAATGTTATATAACACTTTACTTACTTGTATATACGTAATGCACTACTCATAAGGTTGCTGAAAACTCTTCGACAGCCCACGACCGGTTTCGCCCTTCTTGGGGCTGATCAGGTAGGCGCAGTCCCCGAGTTTCCGTCAACCTTATGTTCTACTTGAACTTTACTTGTTCGTTTATGATCTTGGATCTATGAGGCCCGCAACAACCTACTGTTTTCAATACTGCCTCGGTGGTGTTCGGTCACAGCTCGTTTTCAGAGACATGCTGAGGCCTTTCTAGGTTGGGTTGTTGCCTTGGTATTCATGGTTTTAGAACGTGCCTTGTTCTTCACGGTGGACATTGCCCTCGAATAGTGCCGCGCCGCTCTCTCTCACCCTCTCTTAGAACCATGCATTCTACCAACGAGGTCTCTCCGAAAAGGTCGACGTGGGCGCTTACTTTTGCACAACCCTGGACAAGGTCCCGCTGGATTTGAATTTGAACGAATTTGTTTCGCAACCCAGCTGATCGGTTTTTTTGTGGGCACTGTATCACTGACTTCGTGTAAATCTTCCTGGTTCGGCCCGGTTCAATGGCTGCACATCATTGATTGGTGCCCAATCGGTTTTTTGCTGTGTCCACCCGCGTAGCTCACAACCGACACATTGCTTCACTCCATTCCAGTGTTCTAACGAAGTCTCCTGCGTCGTTCGACTCATCAAGCTGATTAACCATATCCAGTGCCCAGTTTATTTTCCGGTCCTCATTATTTCATTATTTTAAGCGTTGATATACAATGAGATTTTTATCATCCGGTGTGGGGCCAGTTATCATTAGCACTTCAACTCTATCCTTCCTATTACGTATCTTATCACTCTGGTTTCTTGAGGTAACCTTTGTTCATGCTACCCTCCTGTACACCTCCATTACATCATGTACGACCAATCACTCTGTCTTTTTCAACGCGAGACTGCGATTGATTTCTCAAGCAGAAACAACAAATTAACACATTGCGATTCCGAGCGAATCTTCCCTGGGGAGGGCGTTTAAGCCACACGAGAAACGTTCATGTGTGTGTGCGTGT
>NIRI02000040.1:0-10822 GCA_003604175.2 Clonorchis sinensis
GTGTGAACCAAGCTTGATTCTAATTTAAATCAAAAAAATCTTCCATGAGCTTCAAGGCTCTCCATACATCAATTAATGAAATGGAAATAATCTGTTACACATGTATACCCAGAGGCCCTTCTCCCTGATGATTTTAGATCCTACCAAGTAAAACACAGTTTCGGTCAATTTTAATTGTATTTCCATATTGTATAAGGTTTACTATTCTTGTTAGATCAGTTTGTTTTCTCATCACTGGATAGTAGTGGATATTGAAAGTTCAAGCATAAGCTGTGCTAGAAAAATATTCCCCTCTAAATGAACACAAAATATTAAGAGAGACATGGAAGACAACAGCTTAATAAATCACAACATGGAAACACAAGAAACATGAAAATACAAATTAGCACGACTCTCTCAAATAATAATTCCTCAACTACTGAACCCAAATATACTGAAGTTGATGAAATTCCAGATGTATGTTTCAAAAATAAATGAAAGATGGTCAGAAAGAAGATCTTTGAACTGTTAAGGAAAACCAGCCACAGTGAGTAAAAAGTTAGTAGAATAGATGAGAAGATCAACAATATCAGTGAAAAAGTGACATGGAAGAGAAAGTAAAAATTAAGAAACTTTAAACAAGACTCCTAGGATAAATTGCAAGTTAAAAGAAAAACTACATTCAAAAAATCAAAAGAGAAAAACAAAATACAAGCATGAAAATAATGTCCAGGAATTCAAGAATAAAATCTAATAAAAGATAACAGGTGAAGCCAGGCATTGAAGGCACATGCTTTTAATCCCAGCAAGGCAGAGATCTGTCAGTTTGAAGCCAGCCTGGTCTACAGAGGAGTTCCAGGACAGGCTTCAAAACAATACAGAGAAACCCTGTCTCGAAAAATCAAAAAACAGATAACAGGTGAGTAATACTATATTTTGTAAATATATCACATTTTCTTTATCCATTCCTTCGGTTGAGGGCATCTAGGTTGTTTCTAGTCTCTGGTTATTACATATCAAGCTGCTATGAACACAGTTGAGCAAGTGTATTTGTGATATGATTCATCATTCTTTGGTTATATGCCCAAGAGTAGTATAGCTGAGTCTTGCAGTAGACTGATTCCATTTTCTGAGAAACTGCCACACTGATTTCCAGGCAAATGGATGGAACTAGAAAAATTATCCTGATTGAGGTAACCCAGACTGAGAAGACAAGCATGGTATGTACTCATGATGGGGAAGTTCTGTGTATATGTCAATAAAGCACTGTTGGCCAATAGGGAAGCAAGATAGGCAGGCCTAGAAGTCCAGGAGGACTCTGGGTAGGAGAAACACAGGGAGTCAAGATGTAACCGCCATAGGGATAAGAAGCCCGGAAACTTCTCTGGTAAGAGAAATACTTACATTAACAATTATGGGATAAATACTTAAGTCAAGCTAGCCAGTAAGAAACAAGCAAGGCAAACAGCTTCATGATTAATATAGCCTCCTTTGTGTTTATTTGGGACTGATGCGGCTCTGGAACAAGGCTGGCTGGAAGGCTTCTCCTTACATACTCACCTATAAGTGGATATTAGCTGTAAGATAACAGACAACTGTCCTAAGCCTTTCTTTTGAGCCATCAAGCAGCTCCCAAATCATGACAAAGAGACTTCTTATTACCTATCATTGTTCAGGCTTATCTTAGCTCTTACATTAATCTGTTTCTCTTTACATTTTGACTCAGGGCTTTTTACCTTTCTTTCTGTCTATCTTCTTTACTAGTGTCTCTATGTCTTTCTGGCTGGTGGCTGCCTGGTTTCTAACCTAACAAATATCCCTCCTTCTCCTTGTTTGCTTCTCTCTTCTCTTTTCCTCATTCTTTTTGAGTCTAGATTTTTCCTCCTACTTATTCTCTCTTCTTGATAGCCCCACCTATCCCTCTCTTGCCTAGCTATTGGCTGTTTCGCTTTTTATTAGCTCAGTCAGGTGCTTTAGGCACCCAAAGTGAAACACCAGCACATCTTTATATAATTAAACAAATGCAGCATAAACAAATGCAACACATTTTTTGTGCAGTTAAAGTAATATTCCACAACTGCTAACAGTGCTACAATCTAGAGATGCAGAGAGACTAAGTAACAAGGATGGTTCATGGGGTGGGGATCTTCCAGGGAAAGCGAAATAGAAAAGATTTTTGTGAGTAGAGTGTGGGCAGGTAGGGATGGGAGCATAAGCAATCAGATTGGGAGGAGGGGAGAGTACTGAAGGAGACTACTGAAAATTGAAGGCATTTCAGGGTCAGGTAAAAACCTGACATAAGAGAATCTTCCAGTTATCTACAAGGATGACCCCAGGTAAGACTCCTAGCAATAGCTTATACATAGCATGAACTGGTCATCTCCTGTGACCAGATTGGTGCCTAGTCCAATTGTTATCAGAAAGGCTTCATCCAGCAACTGATGGAAACAGATGCCGACCCACAGTCAAACATTAGCAGAACTCGGGGAATTCTGCAAAAAAGCAGAAGAAAGAATTTTAGGAGTCAGAGCAATCAAGGACACCATAGTAAAACTAACAGAATCAACTAACCTGGACTCATAGGGGCTCTCAGAGATTGAACCACCAACCAGGGAGGCTGCATTGGACTGACCTAACTTATACCGGCTTCGTAGTCCTCTGTGAACACAGGTCTCAAGGATTAACAAATACTCTCCAACTATTTTACTGGCTTTTAGGAATCTACTCCTATTTACTGGGTTGCTTTGTCCTGCCTTAATATATGGGTATGTGTTAAGTCTTACTGCAACTTGACATGCCATATTTTATAGATACTCTTGGTAGATCTGCCTTTTCCTAAACAGAAACAGTAGATTGAATGGTGGTAACAGAGGGGGTGGAGGATGGGCTGGAAGGAGAGGAAAGAGGGGAACTGGGTTGTAAAATAAACAAATAAATTCTATTTTTAAGAGAGTAAAATAAACACAATCTTGATGACCCAAGTATTAAAAGAAGATAATGAGATTATAAATTAAAGGCACTAAGAATATATTCAATGAAATGAAAAAACATTTCTTGAGGTTTACAGAAATAAATGAATATTCAAATGCAAGAGACATTTAAACATCCAAATAGATATGACCAGAGAAGAACTTCTCCATACCACAGCATACTCAAGATTTCAAAAATATAATCATGGACAAAATATTAGAGAACTATAGAGCAAAAACAAAACAAAGCACTGAAATACAAAGGCAGAAACATCTCAGTAACGCCAGATTTCTGACTGTAACCCCTTTGCAGCCAGAAAAGAACAGGATGTCATCTTTGAAGTTTTTAAAGTGAGTTACTACCAACTATAAGAAATATCTTTTATTGCTTATGAAGTATAAGGATATTGAAGACAAAAACCTAGAGGATTGTGACAGTTTTAATCATGAAAGCACAAAAGAAATAAATTTTATTGAAGAAGTACATGAACAAGAAAGAACCAGGAAGGAATCCATCAAGTACAACATAGTAAAGCAGTAAACCCTGATAATAAGAGAAAAAGAAACAGCAACCAATAATATAAAAAATCCAAAAAGAATCAACAAAATAACAAGAAGTATTCATTATCTTTTATAATAACTTTTAATATAAATAACTTCAACTCACCAATAAAGAGATGAAGACTAACTGATAGGATTGAAGCTAGAATCAACTGTCCTGTTGTTGCAAAGAAACTCAGCTCACTGGTACAATCACTTGTAGATAAAGAGCAAAGGGATAGAAGAATAACTAACAAGTGAGTAAACATGGAAAGCAACCCAATATACCTATATTGGTGTATGATAAAGTAGACTTCAAATCAAAATTAGAAAGAGTAGGTAAAGACAGTAGCTAAATTTTAGTAAAGTGATTTTTTAATAATCTACGAAGGATATATAATTACTATGAACATATAGACACCAAATCTTGGGACTCTAAATTTCAAATAATAAGCGCTAATAGAAAAAGTCATATGGGTCCTCTTATAACAATAATCATTGATTTAAATATCACATTCTCATCATTAGACTGCAAAAAAATACTCTGACAAAAGCAAAAGAAATGAGGGGCTTCCAAAGAAAAGAAATGAAGGGTCACCATTCCAGGGTACAGCCTCTCAGAGCAGTGAAGTCATGGCTTCAGGGGCTTTAGACAGCCAGTAATTGAGTCTTTAATCAGGAAGAGGGAGATGAATATTGCTATTCAGGTCTCCTTTTCCTTTTTAATCAGTCCAGGACCCCAGGACATAAAATGGTGCCTCCCACATTTAGGGTGAATTTTCCTAATTCACTTAAGCCAATCAAAGAAATCCCTGGCAGACACTCCCAGAGAACAACGTAATCTAGATAATCTTTTCAAAGCATGTCCCTAGGCTTGTTTTCTTCATTATAGGTCCTTTTGACAATCCATATAAAACATCACATCATACAAACTAAAATTTACAAACATCATAACTAGACTAGAACATACATAGATTGGGCTTCAGAGACCCCTACAGAATAATTTATTAAATGGGTATGCCATACACACTCTTCTTATCATCCCATGGAATCTCTTCTAAAATATACCATGTGTGTTGGGTTTCTTTTTTGCAAAATAAGTATTAACAAGCACAAAATAATAAAGACAGCTATTTCATGCAATACAGTGTGAATGAAAATATAAATCAATAACAAGAAAAGCACAGAAACTATACAAATATGCAGATGCTGAACAGTACACATACTTTACGAAGCTTAAAAGTTAGCATAAAAAGTAAGATTTGTTATGGCATTTTTCATTCACCCCTTTCCTTACTTAATTATTTTTATGTATATGGGTATTTGCCTGTAGAACTCAGAAGAGAATATCTTATCCCACTGGGACTAGGTTTACAGATAATTGCTAGCCAACATGTGTATCTGGAAAGAAATAATGGAAATAAAAATCAATTCCTAAAACAGTTTAAAAATAATAGGGCTGAGAGATGGCTCAGGGGATAAAGCAATTGCCAAACACATGTGAGGTCAAGAGTTCACATTTGGGGGCTGGAGAGATGGCTCAGAGGTTAAGAGCACTGACTGCTCTTCCAGAGGTCCTGAGTTCAATTCCCAGCAACCACATGGTGGCTCACAGCCATCCATAATGAAATCTGGTGCCCTCTTCTGGTGTGCAGACAAGATGTTGTTGTATTCATAATAAATAAATAAATCTTTAAAAAAAAGAGTTCCCATCTGTAGTACCCAAAAATGAAGAGTAAATATGGCTGCCCACCTATGATCTAGAGAGATGGAGCTACACAAGCCAAACCCTGCTTTAGTAAATAAAATGCAGTGTCATCAAAGACACGGAACTTCAACCTGTTTTCTACATGCACATACACATGTACACTCATTCATAGATGCACTTACATATATGAAAACACACTACACATCCATGCCCTCAACATAACACACACACACACACACACACACACACACACACACACACACACGATGGTTAGAGGAACATAAATAGGAAGGGAAAACTAAGGCAGGCTCTCAGAAGAGCCTGAAGGAAGAAATAGCAGGAAGGCACATAGGTCAGTATCTAGGCAGGACTAATAGTGGAAAGGAAAGGACCCAGGGCCCTAGAAAACATGCATGTTAGCATCTGTTTAAGTGACTCCCTGTCTCAAGCTTCTCCCAGCCCAAATGTATACGAATTTAATTTGGTTTTTCTATGAGGCTTGATCTTCTCTGGTCATCCAGTTATTTGTTCATGCCAGGAAATGAACTTGGAAGTCAGCTGGACAACACTAGTCATTCCCATTATACACTTACACACAAAATAAGTCAATAAAAGCATATGTATGAAAGTGCTGTAGTGAAACACATTTCTTTGTATGCTAACAAAATGAATAAAATATAAAAACTTTAGAAAAGAGTATTGATTACTGAGTTAAATGCTACAAAACACACTATTCAATCAATTCATTTTCACTGTTAAATTTACTATGCATAAAATCTGCAATCTATGGGGCATCAGGTAGTAGATCAGTTTTTATGTGGGCATATGAATGAACTTAGGGAACCCATTCCACATGGAGAGATGCTCTCTCAGGCTAGACACATGGGGGAGGGCCTAGACCCTGCGCCAGATGATATGACAGACTTTGTAGATCCCCCATGGAGGGGCTCACTCCTTGGGGAGTGGAGGGGATGGAGTGGGAGATTGGGGGAGTTGTTGGGGGACTGGGAAGGAGGGGAGGGAGAGGGAGCTGGTATTGACATGTGAAGCAAGCTTGTTTTCTATTGTATTTAAGTTAGTAGAAACAAGCTTGTTTCACATGTCAATCAAAAAAGTTACTGTAGTTGAACAACTTTACCAAAGTGAAAACTTGAGATTTCTTTACCATTTTTAGAGCAGTCACTCATATGTGTATAGAGTATTTACCTTTGCTAGATTGTCTGAACTAAACTTAGTCATTGTAACTAAAATTGAGAAAGTTATTTTGGGCTGACATTGTAATTGCCAAGCTACTTATCAAAAGGTGTATATTACATGAATTGATATTCATGTTTCCTGTCCATTTTACCCTACACTAAGTTCTTCATACATAGCAGCATTATGCTGGTATGCAAACCCAATGTTTTCAAGGACCTCAAAAGACCAACAGGAAATTCAGATAAGTGAGCCAAAGGTATATGAGAGTTATGATATGTGCTAGTATGCAGATAAACACAGTGAGTCCTAAAATTAGACAAGATGTCAATTTATACCATATTGTAGGAAAAGAATGGGTTTCCTGGTGATTTATAACTTTAAAAGTGCCCTGATGTTCCTGAATGACGCAAGCTTTATTGGCTGTGTAGTCAAAGGAAAGAAAAATCCTTCATGAGAATCAAATATAGCACCAAATAAAATAAATACAACCTTTCATCCAACAAGAACGAAAAGTGCTGAGAAGAAATTGGCAAAATGTGGGACAAGCAAACCAAGTTTCTCTGTCAGTAAGATAACATCTTCACCCATATCCTCAAATTTACACTCTCTCAGTGTATCAACTGCTGTATAAACATGACCTATCAACGAACCGACTTGACTAAGGGTTACAAAACTCATTCTGTGCAAATATGTAACAGCTGCATCATTTGAATTAAAACAAATGGCCCACGAAGAGCCACTGATATGAACCATTAGCCATATTGTGTTTTCAGGAGAATTATATGACTGCCCCAAAGCAATTCAAGTATGTAAATATTATAGGACCCAACATGTAAACCGTGACAGACAAAGCAATTGTTTACAGCCATTGGGGCTACATTCATAAGTCCAACCATGTCTGTGTTCT
Organism: Clonorchis sinensis; assembly: GCA_003604175.2. Classification (NCBI taxonomy): domain Eukaryota; kingdom Metazoa; phylum Platyhelminthes; class Trematoda; order Opisthorchiida; family Opisthorchiidae; genus Clonorchis; species Clonorchis sinensis. The sequence continues at coordinate 7,301 of NIRI02000040.1, forward strand.
GAATCTCTGAACTCAATCAAAAGTAGATAAAAGTATTTGAAAAACAATTTGCATCTGTAGTATAAGGAGATTATTTTTATTGTCCTTATTGTCTCAATAATGTATATAATAATGAATTGCATAAAAAGAGCATGGCAGTAAAGTTTTTTGCTTTTTTAATTAATTTTTATTTAAAATTAAAAACAACCTTATTTTACATATCAATTCCAGTTGCCTCTCTCTCCTATCCTCCCATTCCACTCAACATCTCCCCAACCCACCCCATCACCCACTCTCCAAAGATGGTTAAGGCCTCCCATGGGGGATCATGAAATTCTGTCACATCATTTGGGGCAGGACAAAGGCCCTCTCCTGTATCTAGGCTGAGAAAGTATGCCTGCATAGGGAATGCACACCCAAAGCCCATTCAAGCATTAGGGATAAATACTGGTTCCACTTCCAGAGGTCTCATACACTGCCCAAGACCCCAAATGACATCCATGTTCATGGGCCTGATTAGGTCTTATACTGGTTTCCCAGCTGTCAGTCTAGGGTCTGTGATCTCCCCCTTACTCAAGTCAAGTGTTTCTATGGGTGTCCCCAACATGGTATTGACCCTTTTGCTCATCACTTCTCACTCTCTACAATTGGATTCCATGAGATTGGCTCAGTGCTTAACTGTGAGTCTCTGTTTCTGCTTCTATCAGCTGCTGGATGAAGGCTCTATGATGACATTTAAGGTAGTAATAAATCTCATTATTGGAGAAGGGCATTTAAGGTAGCCTCTCCACTATTGCTTTGATAGTTACGGTCATCTTTGTGGATTTCTGGAGATTTCCCTAATGCCAAATTTCTCATTAAGCCAAATATGGCTCCCTTTATTATGATATCTCTTTCCTTGCTCTCCTTCTCTGTTCTTCCCCCAATATGACCTTCCTGATCCATCATGTTCTCCCTCCCCTTCTCCCCTCCTTTTTTTCCTCCATCCCTCCCCCTGCCCCTTGATCCCAAATTACTCAAGAGATCTTGTCACTTTCCCCTTCTCAGGGGTCCATGTAGGGTCTTATTGTTTCCTAGCTTCTCTAGGATTGTAGATTGTAGACTTGTTATCCTTTACTCTATGTCTGATATCCACTTATGAGTGAGTACATACTATGCTTTTCTTTCTGTGTCTGGGTTACCACATTCAAGACGGTTTCTTTTAGTTCTATCCATTTGCCTATGAATTTCAAGACAACTGTGTATAATAAAGGAACTTCCAGGGGCATCACTATCCCTGACTTCCAGCTCTATTATAGAGCTATTCTCCTGAAACAGCTTGGTATTGGTACAAAAACAGACAGGTAGACAATGGAACCAAACTGAAAACCCTGATATTAACTTACAGACCTCTAACCACCTGATTTTTTATAAGGAAACCAAAATTATACAATGGAAAAAAGAAAGTATCTTCAACAAATGGTGCTGGCATAACTGGATGCTGTCATGTAGAAAACGGCAGATAGATCAATGTCTATTGCCAAATACAAAACTTAAGTGTAAATGGACCAAAGACCTCAATATAAATCCAGCCAATCTGAACCTCTTAGAAGAGAAGTGGGAGGTACCCTTGAATTAATTGGTACAGGAGACCACTACCTGAACATAACACCAGCAGCACAGACACTGACATAGACAGTTAACAAATGGAACCTCCTGAAACTGAGAAGATTCTGTAAGGCAAAGGACACAGTCAACAAGACAAAATGGCAACCCACAGAATGTGGAAAAGATCTTCACCAACCCCACATTTGACAGAGGGCTGATTTCCAAAATATGCAATGAACTCAAGAAGCCACCAAAACACCAAACAATGCAATCAAAAAGTGGCGTGCAGAACTAAATAGAGAATTCTCAATAGAGGAATCCAAAATGGCTGAAAAACATTTAAGAAAGTATTCAACATCCTTAGCCATCAGGGAAATGCAAATCAAGGCAACTCTGAGATACCATCTTGTTTTCTGTCAAAACTCATGTTTTCTCTGAGACACCAACTTGCTCCGGTCAGAATGGCTAAATTCAAAAATACCAAAGGCAGTTCATGCTGGAGAGGATGTGGAGAATGGGGACCACTCCTCCACTTCTGGTAGGAGTGCAAATTCGTATAGCCACTTTGGAAATCAGTCTGATGGTTTCTCATGAAAATGGTGAAAGACCCCTACCCAGGACCCCCTAGGAAAGAAAAGCAAGGCCAGGCCGTTGCCTAATTAAAAAAAAACTCAGACCAGGTGCCTCGCCCAGCTGGCAGGATGTCAAACAGGATCTGTGGTCACCAGAGCAGCCCTGGGACCCGGATAATAATTGCTGAAGCGTGCTGGGAACTTTCATATGACAATACTAGAAAACCTAGTCCTTGGCAACTACCCTGGCCCCCAATTGTGTCTGATCACTATAGCAATCATGGGACCCGGATAATAATTGCTGAAGTATGCCTGGGTCTTTCATAAAGTAATACCAGGAAACTTAGTCCATGGGAACTACCCCTGCCCCCAAGATGAGCCAATGAAATGCCTGTTGCTATGCTGATACTTATGTAACCATTAAAACTTTATAAATACTGTGCTCCCTGCAAGCCCGGTATGCTCTGCACCCGAGTTGCAGTAGCATCCGCAGGCGCCTGTGTACTCAATAAATCACCTCTTGCATTTGCAGCCAGTGGTCTGGCCCCGGTTCTTGGGCAGAGGGTTCGGTTCAGTGCCCGGAGCTTTGATGCCGAGATCTTTCAATGGGAATTAGTATAACTCAAGATACAGTCAGCAATTCCACTCTTAGGCATATACCTAAAGGATGTACATTCATACCAGAAGGACATCTGTTCAACTATGTTGATAGCAGTTTTATTTGTAATAGCCAGAATCTGGAAGCAACCTAGATGTCCTTCAACCAAAGAATGAATAAAGTGTGGTATATTTATACAATGGAGTACTACTCAGCAGAAGAAAACAATGACTTCTTGAAATTCGAAGTAATTAGTATTAAGCACTCTAGAGATGTATTTCAACATATAGGAAGCCGTTCACAGAAGTTGTCACAAATTTAAGAAAAAATCCCAGGATAGCCCATATGTCAAATGCAGAATAACGTTATGATATCAATTCCTGGCATCCTCTGCTCTATTCAAGGACGATTACCGGTTATTTCCCTAGCACAGTAAGCAGTGGTTGCTGCCCCCCCAATCTCTGAGGAGCAAGGGTGTGGATCACCCTTTGTCATTCAGTTATGAGGTTCTAACAGGCCTCACTGCTATACCTACAGGCTCCTGATTGCTGGTCTCGCCCTGGTGCAAGAGGGACCCGAGAGCACAGACTCCCAAGCACCCCAAGGCTTTCCCACTCACGGTGCCCCTTCAACAGATCTTGTCATGGCAGATGACAGTGGGCACCACACTAGTTAGCACTCTTGACCTTACTAAGGGAGAGGAGAGAGTCCTCATCCCGAAAGCTTGGCTGTTTTCCCCTCTACTGCACGTAGAACCACCAGTGAGGCAGCTCGGGACTGGCTCGT
>NIRI02000040.1:11098-34502 GCA_003604175.2 Clonorchis sinensis
ACAGCCACTGCGAGAGCCCCTCTCGAGCTTTGCTTGATTCCTGCGCCCAACTGTCACTCGAGTTCTGTGTGCTTCGCCTTCCGGACGTGTCCACAGTACTCGGGACGAAGAGCCTCTCTCAGAGGATACTGCTTAACTACTGTTTGCCGCGAGTCACCATCGGCAAGTACAATGGCTGCCCCTTTCGAGGGGTGGTAGCCCATTTCCCTTTTTACTTGTCAACTACCTCACCGGCTAAATGGCCAAACGTGAGGAGACAGGCCAGAGAGCCTCAGCCCGGACTTTACCCTCTGAACATAGACAACAGTTTCCCCAGCCTCCTAGGCCTGGGACCCCCTTCAGTGTCCCTGAAAGGGAAGATGACGGCCCACCACAATGGGCCAAGCACTTGACCAGCACCAAAGACCCATGGGACTTTCCTCCTCCGAGGGTGATTCGACTGAATCGGCACAAGTTCAGGTGCCAAAAGCCCTATGAGGACAAAACATTCAAAGTCCCCGACTCTGGTACTGCAGATAGACTGAGGCATCTTAAAGCTCTGACAAAGATTTCATCCAGTAAGAAGACCTTGAACCCCTTAGAGGAGCTGAAAGAGATCAGGGAAGGAAAACTTCCACTTCCTCTGGAGGTTCCTGAGTGCAGGGAACCCAGACCATCTGCCTTACGGCCTGACACCAGAAAAAGAGCAGCCTCAACTTTTGTGCCCATACCTGAGAAGGTGCAAAGATGCCTGGATATGTCTACTGTCCTTGAACAACCTATGGACTTTGACCAGTCGGGCACCATACCACCTGCAACATCTTCAAGACACAGTGCAACGTTCAACGCAGATGACACAGTGCCTGGGCCATCTTCTGCTGACTCGTCCACTGACCAACATGGACAGGTAATTTCCCCACATAGTCAAGGGTCCCTGCTACCTTTCCCACCTACCAAAGGAGCTCTGGGATCTTCCACTTCTCCCCAAGATGCTCAGGGACTATCCCTATCCACCCAAGCTCCAGGGGCTATGGGTCATTCCACATCTGCCCAGAGGCCTCTCACTTTTCCTGAAAGGAAAATCAAACATGTCTCTTCTTCCAGAAGGGGTTTCAGAAATCCATCCTTTACTCAACGGATCACTGATCCCCCAAAGTGTTCTAGACAAGCCCCTTCTGACCAAGGGGGCCTCCCAAAGGCCCCACCAGAGAAAGAGGGTTCTAAACCTTCTTCTTCAAAAGGGGACCTCAGTGATTCCTCATTTCCCCAAAATGGTTTGAGTCCTACCACCTCTCCTCAGGGGATTTTAACACCTTTGAGAACTGCCAAAGGTGGAAGGAGTGCTACTCCCTCTCATGAAGACAGCCAAAGATGTTATCCCTCTCCCCCAAAGGGCCCTAAGCAATCCACTTCTGTTGAAGTGAGCTTGAGTCCTGCCTCCTCTGACAAAGACAATTTCATAACTTCCTCATTAAACCAAGAGGGCTTTAAATGTCCTACACCATTAGGAAATGGGCTCAGATCTTCCCTGAGAGCCCAAAGAGAGCTAAGCCCAACCACTATACCCCAAGTGAGCCTCACACCACTCATTCCTGCACAAGCACAAACAAAAGTATCTACACCTATACCAGGGCCTCAAGGACCTTTGCCATCTCTAGAAGGTACACAAGAGAGTTCTATCTATCCACAAGAGGTGCTGGCAACTCCTGAGTCTGCCCAAGGGATTCTTGGTCCTTCTGAACATACACAAAGGTCTCTAGGGCCTTTGCCATCTTCCCTAGGGGTTCTGAGTTCTTCCATATCTGTTGAGGGGACCCCAGGGTTATCCACATCTAGAGAAAAGAGTAAAAGACCTATTCTCTCTCACAAAGAAAGATTCAAATCTAATCCTGCTATGAAAAGGGACCCTGGACCTTCTCTCTGCAGAAAAAGGAGATTGAGAGATCCTCCCTCTAAACAAGGGAACTTCACAGTGTCCTTCACAGACCAAGAGGGCTTCAACCATCCCCTCCCAGCCAAAATGATCCTCCCGACTTGTTATTGGGCCCCAAATAGGCACACATATTCCAAAACACTCAGTGTGAGCCAAGCAAGTTCCAATGCTGCCCAGGATGCTGAGACAATACAGCCTTCACTACATCCTCAAGAGTCTCTACAACTTTCCACATATGTAGGAGAGGCTCTTGGAATTTCTACATATACACCAGGGACACCAGAACATTCCCCACCTGTCCAGGACTCTCTGGGTTCTGCCCTTTCTGATAAAGCAACTATAGGAGAGGGTACATCTACAAAAAGGTTTTCAGCCACATCCCCATTCTTGGAAATGGCTCTGGGATGTGACACATCTACAAAAGATGTTCACGGAGTTCGGGGTCCAACCCTAGGTGATCGAGGGGCTAGGGGACATGACACGTGTACAGAAGAATCTGTAGCCACATTCACATCTAGAAAAGGGGATTCCTTGGATTCCTCCTGCACACAAGCACCCACAGGACCTCCAACCACATCCCAGGAGTCTGAGGGAACTTCCCCACAAGCTACCACAACTACACAAGAGGCTACAGATCCTTTCCTGTCTGCAAAAAGGAGAGTTAGTCCTTCTACATGCTCAAAAGTGTCTCCAGAACATCCAGCAAATACTTCAAGGGCTCAGAATTCTAACTTATCTCCCCAAGGGGCCTTGGAACCTGTCCAGCTCACTCTGGAACCTGACAACTCTATGCAAAAGGCTTCATTGCCTTCTCCTTCTGAACCAAGTGTTCCTAGAACATCCACATATACACAAGCTCTAGTAAATTCCTTACCTGCCCTTGAGGCTCTTAGACCTCCCACAACTACCCAGGATGCTCTAGCAGAGACCACACCTACAGAGGAAGTTCTCGTAACTTCCCCTCATTCTGAAGCCATAGACAAGAAACACATATGTGCACTAGACACATTAGCACCTTCTTCATCTGATAAAGAGGGCCCAGGAGCTACCACATCTAAACAATGTGCTTTACCATCTTCCCCATATACACGAGAGGGGTTCATAAGGATCCCCTCTCTGGAGGGAAATATTAGATATTCTCCCTCTGCCCAAGTGGACCCTGGGCATCCCCTTTATACCAAAAAGAGGTTGAGAGATGACCCTTCTGGCCAAGGGGACTTCAGACCTTCCATGTCTGAGGAAGACAGTTTCAACAGTCTCCCTTCTGCAAAAAGGGGGCGTGAATCTTCTCCTGCTTCCAAGGAAACATCGGAAACAAGTACTACTCAGGTAAGTCTCACACCTTCATTATCTATTCAAAAGACCCTGGAATGTTCCACATCTGACCAAAAGACTTTGGGACCTGACCAATCTATCCAAATGTCTCTTGGGCATTCTAGATCTTCCCAAGAGGACCGAGAGTCTTCTCTGCTTGTCCCAAAGGGTCTAAGACATTCACCATCTGCCTCACGGGGTCAGAGACATTCTTTATCTTTGTCAAAGGCTCCAGAAAATTCTGTCCATGCAAAAGGGTCTTTGCTACTTTCAAAATCTGTCCTAGGAGCTGTGAAATCTTCCCTGTCTTCCCAACGTTCTAAGGGAAAGTCCACATTTATCCAAAGATCTCTTGGACATGTGCCATTATCACAAGAGTATCTGACATCTACTGTGTCTTCCAAAGTATCTAAAGATCCTTCTGCCTCCTGCCTTCTTGCTGCAGAACACTTACCATACCCCCCAGGGTCACCAGTACCATCAACATCTAAGCAGGGCTATCTCAGAACTTCACCATATGACCAAGTGTCTCTAGAAAAATCATTTCCCCCAGGAGGTCTGAGTTCTTTCCATTCTTCCAAGGTAACAATGGACCATGTGCCATCTGCTCAAGGGACTCAGGGAAGTTGTACATCTTCCCTGAGTTATTCTCGACATTTAAAGCCCCTCCGAGGAGATCTGGGACTTTCCTCATTAGAACAAGGAGCTTTGGGACATGTTCCCACAGCTCAGGGGGCTCTGGAAACTTCTTCATGGCCACACAGGGTTAAAGGACCTTTGGTGTGTTTGCAAAGTACTTTGGACCTTCCCAAGCCTTCCCAGGGAGCTGTTGGTACTTCACCATCCACCCAAGGGGTGCAAGGAACTTTGTTATCTTTCCCAAGCAAAGTAGGAACTTCCAAATCTGCACAAAGATTTTTAAGAGTTTTTCCATCTGCACAAGCAGCTTTGAAAACTTCTCCTTTGGCCTCTGTGGCTCTTGGACCTTTACCAGTGACTCCAGAGCCTCTGGTCCTTCCAGCTTCATCTCGCAAGACTCCTTCACATTTGCCACATGTTCATCAACATGTGGAGTTGTCTCAGTATGACTCAGGGGCCCTAAATTCGATACCATCTGCACAATGGCATCAGGGAAGTCCCTCATCCTCAAAAGAGAGTATAGCATCTGTGCATTCTGCCCAAGGGCCTGTGAAACATTCTGTATCTGCAGAAGAGTCTGTAGAATTTTCCAAGTCCACACAAGGGACTCCAGGACATTCTCTGTCTGGCCGAGGTGATATGGCACCTTTCCTGTCTTCCCAGGGGACATTGTCCTCTGTGAAAGTGGAGACATATTCCCATGTCCAAGGATCTCCAGAACATTTGAAAAATGTCTCAGGATTTTCTGGACCTATGGTAGCTGACCATGATCCTGTTTCAATTTCCTTACCTGCCCAAAGAACTGTCCCACATTTGCCATCTTCTCAAGGGGATGTGGGACATTCCCTGTCTGCCAAAAGAGCTCCAGAAAGGTCCACATTGGAACATGGAACTGTACAACATTTGAAACCAGCTCACAAGACTCTGATAAGACCATCATCTTTCCATTGGGGTACAGGGCATTGTCAACATGCCCAGCATGCTATAGAACATTTACCACCTAGTACAGGAGCTCCTAAACATTCTTCAACTCATCAGGGGACTCATGGATGTTTGACATCTGCCCAAGAAACTCCTGATATTTTGCCATCCAACTCTGACCCTGTGGCACATTCTCCTTCAGCCACTGGTGGTCTGGAATCCTCTCCACCTGCTCCAAGGGCTCATGGACAGATGGTATCTGACAAAGGGCCTGAAACACTTTCCTTATCTGAACAGGGGTCTCTGGGTCACTTGATATCTACCCAAGAGACTCAAGTACATTCAGCACTTTCAGTAGGGAGTCTGACACCTTGCCAATCTCCCAAGAAAGGACCCAGAAATTTGACGACTTCACAAACATTTTTAGAGTATGCTCCATGTACTTCAGAGAATCTAGGAGCTTTGTCATCTGCTCTGGGGCATATGGCACTTTCCTCATTAGCAAAAAAGTCACTAGGCCATTCAAGATATGCCAAAGCAGATGTGGAATCTTCTTCCTCTGCCACAGGTTCCTTAAGACCTATGGCATTTGCTCAAAAGTCTTTGGAAAATTCCTTATCTGGACAAGGGATTATAGAAATGTTGCCATCTTCCCAGGGGGGAGTGGAACCTTTCCTTTCCACCCAAGGGGCTGTGAAGCTGTCCACATCCACAAAAGAGAGAGTAGAAAATATATCATTTCCTGAAACGCCAGTGAAAACTCCTACTTCTTTACAGGAGACTTCAAGGCCATCTCTATTGATCCAAGACCCTCCCCAACATTCACTCTCTGTTACAGAAGCTTTGCAATCTTCCTCATCTGGTCAGGGACCTCAAGGCACTTTGTTATCTGTGAGAGAAAGTGTAGAAGACACACCATCTGCACCAGATGCACAAGAAATTTCTCCATCAACTTCACAGGCCCTAGAACCTTTGGTAACTACCTCAGGGCCTCTGCAAATTTACACACCTGACAAACAGACTCCATGTCCTTTGCCATCTACATTAGGGGAAGAATATTCCACTTCTTCCAGAGGGGTTCTGGGAGGAGCACTTCCTGTTCAAAATATTCTTGCCCATCTGTCAACTAGAGGAGAGGCTGTAGAGTCTACTCATTCTGCTCTAGGAAATACAGATATTTTTCCATTTGCTCTAGGGTCTTCAAAACTTTCCTCATTACAAAATACAACTCGAGATCTTTCCCTCTGTCCTCAAGGGGTAGTGGGATCTTTTCTTTCTGAACAAAAGTCTTTAGGGCCATCTCCATCTGTTCGAGGTTCTCTAGGACCATTGGCAACTACACTAGAGACTGGGGCGTCTTCCCTATATGGAGATGATACTGTACATCTGTCTGCATCTACACCAGGGTCTGAAGAACATTTGCAATCGACCCTTGGGTCTTCACCACCTACACATTATAACCAGATGAAGGTAGAATGTTTTCCATATGTCCATGGAAATCTTGAACCTTCTCTCTCTGATCAATGGGTACTGGGAATGAACAAGTCTGCAGAAAGGATTCTAGAAAATTTACCATCTTATCAAGGGGCTATGAAACATCCAAGTTGTTCCCAGGAGGATAATAAATCTCTATCTGGCCAAGGTCATCTACCACATTCACCATGTGTCACAGAGGCTTTGGGGACTGCTCCATCTGATCAGGGAGCTGAGGATTCTTTGTTATGCCCCTCAGGAAGTACAGAACATCCACCATCTATACCAGTTGCTCAGGTGCAGAAAACTGGTTTATCTACTACATGGCCTCAAGACATGTTATTAACTACAAAACAGCATCGCAAATTTTCCACAGCAGCCTGTGATGCTCTGTGTCCATTGCCATCCACCCTAGATGTTGTTGAGCTTTCTACATCATCTCCAGAGTGTCAGGGACCATCCCCATCTCCCAAGGGAGAGCTAGGATATTTTTCAACTATAGGACAGGCTGTAGAATATTCTCCAACAGCCTCACAAAGTACCAGAATACTGTCCTCAACCCAAGAGTATGGAGGGCATTTGTCATCTTACACAGGTACTCAGGAATCTTCTCAATCTGACCCAGGGGGTCTAGCACCTTTGCTTTCTTCCCAAGGTCCTCCAAAACCTTCCATATTGACTCAAAGGATGCTGGCTCCTTCAGCATCTGCCCAAGAGTCTCTAGAACCTTCTGAATCTTCCCAGCATGTTCTGGGAACTCAACAGTCCTCCCAGAGGATTCATGAATATTTTCTACCTGAGATAGAGCATGTGGATACTTTTACATCAGTTTCAGGGACTACTGTAAGTTCACCACCTGCTTCAAAGTCTCTACAGCATTCTTCATTACTACCAGTTACTTCAGCAACTTCTCCAAATGGCCAAGAGCTAGGGAGATCTAGCATGTCTTCACAAAGGATTCTAGAAATGTCACAATCAGCACAAGGGGCTTTATCACCTTTTGCCTCTGCCCAAGGTGATGGGAGAAAATCTCAATTAGAAAAAGATATTTTGAAACAGTCTATATCAGCACAGGGGATTTTAGGATCATTACCAAAAACCACAGGGGTTCTAGGATCTACTCCATATGCCCACAGGAAGACAGGTATATTGTCATCCACCCAAGAGGCTACAAAAGACTCTCTGTCTCCTCAAGGAGGTCTTGGACTGCCCATACCTGCAAAAGGAACTCTAGGAAATTTTCCATGTGAGGAAGGACCTAGAAAACATTCTGATTCATTCCAGGAGGCTTCTAGACATTCTCTGTTTATGCAAAGTCCTCTGGAACATTCACCTTCTTCTGTGGAGGTTCTGAGACCTTCTTGTAGCCAGGTAATTGAAAAGCCTTTGTTATCTTCCCCAGGGGCTGTGAAAGCTTCAACATCTTCACCAAATGCTCAGAAAACTCTCCAAACTACTTTAGGGACTCTACCAACACTGCTTTCTAACCAAGGGCCTGAGGAACAGTCTGCATCTGCCCAGGGTACACTGGGTTCTTTCTCCTTCAGCTCAGGGCCTCCAGAACACAAAGCATCTTCCCCATTGGTGTTGGGACCATCAGCATCTTTCCAAAGAAAGCAAGGTCACTTGTCGTTCAAAGATGAATCTCAGCATACAATATCATCTGTCCAAAGGACTACAGGGCCTTTGTCATCTCCCTCAAGGACTACAGGGTATTTACAACATGAACAAATATCGCAGGGATCTTTATCAATCTCAAGGGATCTAGCACACTTGCTATCTAATCAACTTTGCATATCTGCCCAGGGAACTCAGGGCCCTTCACCATGTACCCAACAGTCTCTACCACATTCAGCATCTTCACCAGAGGTTCTGAGACCATCAAAGTCTTCCCAATGCACACACAGAAATTTCTCTTCTGTCTCACATTCTTTGGGAATGTCTCCATGTGTCCCAGTGACTACAGGCACATTGCCACATACCCCAGTGATTCCTAGGCTTAGCCCAGTAATACAAGCAAGTCTAGCCCCTTCCCCATATTTGAAAAAAGATGGTGCATCATGTCTATATGCACAAGAAACTCTAGAACTGAACACAGCAACAGAAGGCTCTCTAGAACCTTCACCATCTACTCAAGTGTCTGGGAAAGCTTCCCTTTATACAAAAGCCACTTTGGGACAGTCTACATCTGTGCAGGGTATTGAAGGCCATTCTGCCTGTACTGCAGGGACTCTAGAATCTAATAAAAGAAGTGATCAGAAGGAACTAGGAGCTTGTCCACCTACCCAAGTGTCTCTAGTAACTTCCTTCTCTTCACAAGGAACTCTAGGAACTTCTTCATCTGCCCAAGAGCCTCTGGGCCCTTCTCTGTCTGCCCAGGGGTCTCTAAAATTGTCCTCACCCACACAAGAAATGGAAGGAATTGTGTCATCTGCTCAAAGTACTTTAAAACATCAAACTTCCTCCCAGGAGGCTCCAATGTTCTTTCCATCTACACAACCTGCTTTACAAGGGGCATTTCCCTCCTCAGGGTCTACAGGATGTGTCCTGTCTACCCAGAAAACCCATGGATCGTTATGGTCTTCACCAGAGTATGTAGAACATTCACCATCTGCAACAGGTGCTCAGGAACAACCTCTTGCTGCTCCAAGGACTCTAGGACCATTGATGTCTTCTAAAGGGTCTAAGGAACTCCCCACAGTGGCAGATGGGACATTGCCTGTGCATAGTTCTTTGTCATCCGTTCAATGGACCCCAGACCCTTCAGTAAATTCAGGGGTTGGGGAATCATATCAATACTCCCAGAGTACGTTGGGCCCTTTGCCTCATGTAGTAGATGGTGTGGATTCTTCTCAATCTGATCCGGGGACTGTGGGACCATTGCCAGTGCCCCTAGTGCCTGGAAGACATTCTACTTCTACCCAAGGAGCTGCAGGATCTTTTTCATCTAACCAAGGGTATGTAGCTCCTTTTAAATCTGCCCTAGAACCTCTGAAACTTTCCATATCAGCCCAGGCAGTGCTGCATACATCACTATCTACTGAAGGGTCTCTACAGTCTTCAGCACCTTCTGCAGAAGTTCCAGAACCAAACACAAACTCCCCATCTACTGGAGCAACGTCAGGAACTTCTCCATCTACTGTAGGGCATATGGGTCACTTTGCTTCACCACAAGTGACTCCATCATCTTCTCATTCTGATGAAGGGGTTGTCAGACTTTGCCAATCAGCACAAGGGACTCTGACAATGCTCAAATCTACACAAGGTACTCTAGGGATCTCCTCATCTCCCCAACACACAGGGGGGCATTACTTGTCTGCTGAAGGCACACTGGGACTATCCACATCTGCACAACAAACTGCAGGAATTATGCCATCAACTGATGGAACTCTGGGATTTCCCCAAAATAGCCAGGTGATACCAGGATCTTTGCCATCTGATCAAAGGTCTCTGGGAATCTCCTTATCTGTAGAAGGGAGTCTAAAAAAATTCCAGGCTGCTGAACGGCTTGTGCATGATTCTCCAATTCCCAAAGTACCTCCAGGACTATCTGTGTCTCCACAAGTGACTCCAGCGACACTGCTGTCTGATCGAGGATCTAGGAAACATCCTACTTCTTCTCAAATCCCTAAAAGAACTTCTCAGTCTGCCCTAAATTCTCTACAACATCCAGCATCTGTCCCAGGATTTCTGAATCCTTCCCAATCTGAACAGAGCACTCCAGCACCTTTGTTATCTCCTCCAGGTACTGGAATACATGGACCATCTGCCTCAGTTTCTCAGAAAATGTTCCCAGGTTCTGCAACCTCAGGGTATCCTGAACCTTTGCCATATGTTGGTGGGCCTCTGAAACTTTCCCTGTCTGCACAGGGAACTCTGTGTCCTTTTTCATCTTCCGTAGGAGATCTTGATCCTTTGGATTCTTTGCCTGGCAATCTGGAATCATCTCAACCTGCCCAAAGGAATCTTGGTCATTTGTCATATGTGAGAGAGCCTGTGAGAAATTCTCCATCTGTCCCAGTTCATAGAGCGACTTCACCATTGAACAAAGTCCCTAGAGGACATTCACCACATGTCCCAGGTGATCCAGCACCTGTTCTATCTCCTCGTTGCCTTCCACAACTTACTGTATCTGCCAAATGTTCTCTGAGGCCTTTGGCATCTTCCAAAGAAACTCTAGAGTCTTTGTCATCTTCTGCAAGCATCCTAGGAACACTCCAATCTATGCAGTGTCAGGAGAAACTGTCCCATGTAGGAGAGAAAATGGAGATTTCTCCACCTCTGGTAGGAACTTCAGTATGTCTAGCTTGTGCTCCCGATCATATGGGACCATCCTATTTGGAACAAGGTAGTCAAACAATTTCTCATTGTTCTCAAGGAGCTGTGGGTTCCTGCCTATCTACACAAGGGTATATAAGACAGCCCACAGCTACACAAAGGACTCCAGGCTATCGTTTATCTTCCCAAGGGATTTCAAACTCTTCTTCACTTAAACAAGGTACAGGCTCACAGTCCACTTCAGCACAGAGCCCACTAGCACATTCTCCATCCATCCCAGTGTCTCAGAGAGATACCCACCATGCCCAAAAGATGACAGGAGCAATGAAATTTGTCCAAGGGTCTCCAAAAATTTCTCTAAATGCACGAGGTTCTGTCAAACCTTTGACATCTCCCTGTGAGACTCCAAGATATTCATCTTCACCGGGTGCATGTAAAATGTCTGCAGCTACCCCAGGGCATGTGGTATCTGATGAAGGGATTCTGGGACTTTCCATATCTGCCCAGGCAAGAGTGAGTCCTTTCCTTACTTCCCAAAGGCATTTGGAAACTTCCCTGTCTGTAGAAGGGACTTCTGATCTCTCCACACCTACACAAGGCACTCTAGGACACTCTGTTTCTTCCCATGGACCTCCTGAGTCTTTGCAGACTGCACAAAGTGTTAAACAAACAAATCCATCTGTTGCAGACTCTTCAGGATCTCTTCCTTCTTCAATGGGGCACAAAGTAATTTCTTTATCTGGAGAAGGGACTCTAGGAACTGCTTCATCTTCCCTAGGGCCTTTGGCAATGTCCTTATCTGTTCCAATGAGTTCTTTTTTATCTTTCCCAGAAGCTGGAGGACCATGCCTGTCTTCACAGGGTACTCTGAAAGTTTCTACAAGTACACATGACAATCTAGCGACATCCAATTCTTCAAAAGGGCATTTGGGAGATTCACCATCTACTCCAGTGACTCTAGGATCTTCTCCATCTGCCCAAGTGGATTTAGGGGTTTCTCTACCTGTCTCACGGTCTCTGAGAACACCTGTGTCTTACCAGGGTGTTCTAGGAACATTGACATGTACACAAGGGGCTATGAAACTTTCATCAGATAGGCAAGGGAAAACAGAACCTTTGCCATATGCCCAAGATAATCTGGGACTTGGGTTTCCTTCCCTGGGAACTCAGGGACCTTCCCAATTTTCCCAGAGGGAAGTAAAAGTATTGCCATCTGACCAAGGGAATTTCAAAACTGCTCTGTCTACCACAGGGCCCATAAAAAATATTTTATCTGCCTCAGAATCACCAAGACTTTTCACTTCTGTGCTGCAAGATGCTAAAAGCCCTTCCCTACACTACAAAAATAATTTTGGACTGTCCACGTCTTCAGAGAAGTGTCTAGAATATACACCAACTACCCAAACTTCTGTGGAACATTCTCCATCTAGCCAAGTGTCACTGACATCTACCCCATCTGAACCAGGTACTCATTCCCTACCAGAACAAGTGTGGCAGAATGTGTCTGCACCCACAAAAGTGACTCTGGGACAGTCCCCACCTCAGGGAATGTGTGGAGGAAAATTATCATCTTCCCAAGGAGCTGTGGGCTTTTCTACATCAGGACAAAAGTCTCTAGGACATTTGTCATTTGCCCAAGGGTCACAAGAATCTTCCACATCTTCCCACAAAGTGGTAGGCTCTTCCTATTATCAAGAGGCTGTAGCACAGTTCCCATCTGTTCAAGGAGGTGGACTTTCTTCCTCTGCCCAGGGGATGCTGGGAACTTTACCATCATCTCAAGTTACTCTTGAAACATCATCTTCTCTCCAGAGAACTATAGAAGTTTCGATAGATGCACATGGTACTCTACAACTTCAGTCTTATTCCCCAGGGTATCTGCGACCTTCCCAATGTACTTCAAAGGCATCAGAAAAGTTGCCATCTCCCCAAATGACTTTTAAATTTTCAGAATCTTCTTCTTCAGGGACTCAAGGAACTTTGCCATTTGTCCCAGGTACTCTGGGACATTCAATATCTGCCCAAACTGCTGTTTGCACTTGTGATTCTGACCAAAATTTTCAGGGATCATCAACATCTCTCCAGGATACTCTTGAAATTTCTTCATCTTCTAAAGGTTCACTGAGATCTACTCCATCTGTGCCAGGAACCTTGAAACCTTTATTATCATCCCAATTGTGTTCAAAATTGTCTACATCTGCCCAAGGGTCTCAAAGACCTTCAATACCTAAGCAAGGGTGTTTACGAGATTCACTATCTACACAAGTGAATCTGGGAACTTCCATATCAGCACAAGAATATTTAGGGCATTCAAAACCTGATCAAGGGTTTCAGGCAACTTCCACATCTTCCCAAGAGAATCCTAGGACTTCTTTAGCCCAAAAGGCTTTAGCACAGTCATCATCTGCTCCGGAAAATTGTGGACCTTCTCAATCTTCAGCAGGTCCTCTAGGAACATCACTCTCTACCCAAGGTGGTAGAGAAACATCATCATCTGTCCAAGCATCTCCAGAAACTTCCACATCTTTCCAAAAGCATCTTGGCCCTTCTTTAGCCCAAGAGGTTTTAGCACAGTCAGCATATGATCGTGGAGATGGTGGATTTTCTCAGTTTTCAAAAAGTACTCTAGGAACTTCACCATCTCCCCAGGGTGTTACAGAAACACCCTCATCTGCCCACGAGTCTATAGAATCTGCAACATCTGCTCAAAGTGTTCTAGGAATTCAGTATCCTTGGAAGGGAAATCTGGGTCCTTCCAAATTTACACAAGTGACACCAGGACCTTTGCCATCTTCCCAAGAGGTTTGTGGGACTTTAAAATCTATCTCAAGGTATCTAGACATTTTGGTGTCTCTCCTACAGAGACTAAAACTTTCAACATTTGCCCAAGGGGTGGTGGGCCATTTCATATCTGACCAAGTGATAGTGGGAACACCTACATTTTCTCAGGAATCTCTGGAACATTCTCCATCTGACCAAGTGTCTGTGAAATCTGACCCATTTCAAATGGGGCCTGTAAGACCTTCACTAAAAGACCAAGGTTTACAGGAAATGTCTTCAGGTGAAAAAGTGACTCTACAAGATTCACCACACCAGCACATCTATTTAAGAAATACATTGTCTAACCAAGGGACTTTGGGGTTATCTATCTCATCACAAGAACCTCTTGGAAATTCACCATCTGCTCAAGGATCTCACAATACTTCCTTGTCATTCCAAAAGGCTCCAATCACTTATTTGCACCTAGGTCCTTTAGAAAAGTCATCATCTGATCCAAGAGATCTTGGACTTACTGAATCTACCCAGGAGACACTAGGAACATCACCATCTACCCAGAGTACTCTTGAAATACCATCTTCTAACCTTGGTATTATAGAAACTTCATCATCTGTTCATAATTCTTTAGGACATCTGCCTCCTTCAGGGCAGACTATGAAACCTTCTCTCCTTATGACAGAGACTTCAGAAACATTGCCATCTACCAAAGAGGTATGTAATTTACCAGAATCTTCTCTGAGAATTTTGGAAACTTTGCCATCTACCCCAGGGTCTCTGGGTCTTTCACTATCTGCCCAAAGTTCTATGGGACTTAATCTGTCTGAAAAAGAAATTTTAGGGTCATCAATATCTCCTGAGGAAACTCTGGAACCTTCTTCATCTTACAAAGCATCTCTTAGACCTACACCTTCTGCAACTGGAACTGTGGTATCCTCCCCATCAGAACCAGGTTGTCAGAAAATATCTTCAAGTGTACGAGGAGAGTCTCAATCTCAGCAAGTCTGTGTAGGAAACTTATTGCATTCACAAGAAGTTCTGGGGCTGTCTATATTATCACAAGAACCTCTTGAACATTCACCATATGCTCAATGGTCTCCAGATGCTTTCTTGTCATCTCAAGGGGATCCAGGCCATTGTTTGGACAAGGGGCCATTAAGACAGTTGTCATCTGATCCAGATGATCTTGGACATGGTGAATCTGCACAGGGTACACTAGGAATATCACCTTGTACAGAAAGTCCTCTAGAAACACCATCTTCTACCCATGGGATTATAGAAACATCACCAACTTCCCAAGATGATCTAGGATTTCCACATCCTTCAGAGCAGCCTCTACAACCTTGTTCACTTACTCCAGAGATATCACAACCCTTGCCAATTAACAAAGAGATTTTTAAATCTTCAGAGTCTGTGTCAGGGACTCTAGAAACTTTTGCATCTGTGCCAGGGGCTCTGGAAATTTTGGAATCTGACCAAGGTGCTCTAGGCCCTTTGGTAAGTGACCAAGAGAATCTGGGACAATCAACATCTCTCCATGATACTCTGGAACACTTCAAAACAGCCCAACAGCCTCTAGAACCTGTGAGATCTAGCCAAGAAAATGTTGGACCTTCCTTTTCAGCAGAGTTTGCAGGTGACTTTATGCCTCTTCCTTCACATGAAGTCTATAAAAGGCATTCCCCTTACCCCAAAAGAAGGCCCAGACTTTCCAGTTCTACTAAAAGTGTATTGATATGTGCCCCATTTACTGAAGAGGATATCAGATATTCCATTTCAGAACTTGATGCCTTAAGAGGTATCTGTTCTGCCAAACAAAGACTTGCGTCTTCCAGGTATGTCAAAAAGAACTCAAGTCCTACCTCTGCTCTTCAAAGGAGTGTTCCTCTCCCAACATTATCAGACTTGAGCTGCAGATATAGTTCCCCTCCTACAGAAGATCTCAGATATTCACCTTTTCCATGGGGTGTGTCTAGACATTCTAAATCAATGAAAACAAAATCAAGACATGATTCTATAGAAGCAGGCCTCAAGTCTGTCCCATCAGAAGAAGACGGCTTGAAATTTCACCATTCCTCTAAAGAGGGACACCACAGATCCTCACAATCTCATGAGAAGGGACTCAGAAGTTCTCCATCTCCCACAGGGGTCACTAGATGTTCCAAATCTACCAAAAGCAAATTGGAGCAGGCCCCCTCTAACAAAGCAGATGTTCATATTTCCCATTCAGAGCATGAGGGCTGCAAACATTCATCTTCACCAAAAAGAGGACACAGACATTCATCTACCAAAAGGGACCAGAAACCAAAGGATACTACTGAAGAGAAGATAGAACCTTCTATCTCTAAGGAACACCATAGATCCTCACGATCTCATGAGAAGGGACTCAGAAGTTCTCCATCTCCTCAAGGTATCTCTAGACATTCCAAATCTACCAAAGCAAAATTGCATCAGTCCCCCTCTAACAAAGGAGATGTTCACACTTCCAATTTACATCACAAGGGCTGCAAAAATTCCTCTTCATCAAAAAAAGAGCACAGACATTCATCTGCCAAAAGGGATCACAAACCAAGAGATAACCCCGAAGAAGGCAAAGAATCTCCAATCTGCACAAAAGGGGACATGGGAACTACTCTCTCTCATAGAGAGAACTTCAGACATTCCACCACTCCCTATGGGACTTCAAGCCATATTGATTCTACTTCCACCAGGACAAGACTCAGACATGCCACCCAAATTTACTCAAAAAGCCACCCAAATTTCCCCTGAATCCCAAGAAAGCTTCAGTTTATTTCCAGATAGAGACAGTTCCAATGGGAGTGTCAAACCTTCCTCATCATCCCAAAGCAATGATGTCAGACACCCTGTTTCTGCCAAAGATGGCTTCAGACATGATATTTCTGTGCAAAAGAAACAGAAACCTTCTACTAGTGCCAGAGAAGGACGCAGGCGTTTGCTTCCTTTCCAACAGAGCCTCATATATGCACCAGTTCCAAAAGGGAGTACCACTTCATTCCCTGTTATCCAAGGAAACTTCAGACATACCCTAGTTCAAATAGAAGACCTGAGATCTTCCCTCTCTTACCAAGGGAGAGACGCAGGCTTCCAATATGAATATGGGGCCCCCATATGTGACCCTTCTATCCTAGGAGGCCACAGATATTCACATTCAGTCAAATTCAATCTCAAAAGGATTGCACGGCAAAACAGGTGCTGGAGTTCTACCCTGTCTCATCAAGGAAGTATCACAACTTCTCAGTGTGACCAAAAGTCCATCAAACTTTCCTATAACTATCCTGTTCAAGACAAACTTAGAATGCTTAATTTAAAAAATGAGAGCATCATACAAAGCGCATCCAACACACTGAATCTCAGATGTGCTACTTGTGAACAAAGGGAATTCAGAAATGTGCCCACTAATCATGACTGGGCCAGAACTTCAATTTCTACCCTAAGAAGCCCCCGACATGCCCATTCTGACAATGGAGGCTTCAGACCTTACAAGCCTTGAAGTTCTAAAGATACTCATATCAACAGGAGACTCTTGGCCAGACTCTCTCTTAAAATGGCATCTTTAGCTTTTCTTGTCTGCAATCTGGCCCCACATTTTCCCACTCTGAGTCCCCCATGAACAATGGCAGTTTAGAACTTTTCCTTCTCATCAAACATCTGTGAAATCTTTGACTTCCATTCCTGGCTATCTCAGGTGCACATTGATGCATTACATAGAACTGTCTGACTATAAGCAAGGCAGGTGTTTCCCTTCTGATTAAGAAGAGCATGCTATACAATTTGCTACCCAATGAGAATAGCATGTCCTCCTTCTGACTAATATGACCTTAGACTGGTTTCATCTGACCTAGTAGGTGACACAACAACTCCCTCTGCCTAAGCAGCCTGCGTGTTTTTTATTCTAATAATCTGAATTAATGATCACTGTCCAAAAATTAAAGAACACTGATGCCTGAAATCCTAGAGTTTAAGAGTATCTAGCAACACCTTTAAAACAGTCAGCAGAAATAAAGAAGTCACATCCTTCATGTTTAGCAGAAGGCAGCTGGATGGATCAGGAGCCCTAGCTGGGAACTACCTCCTGGCATGTTGGATATTGATCATCTGCTGCCTGCCCTGCATGTCATATATGTTCTAGATTCCGATGAAGATTGTATAAGGAAATGATCAGGCCTTCTCTAAATTGAGTTCTGATGTTCCCTGGCTCCCCAGGAGGCTCTTTGCTCCTTCTGCTTTCCCCAACATAGCATGAGACTTTCTGCCTCCAAAGAATGGTGTCGTCAAACTTCCCTGTCTGTGGATGCCTCAAACATTCTCTCTCTATCCAAGGGTTCCCCACATCATGTTTCTGACGAAGAGGCCTCAGACTTATTCCTTCAGAACAAAGATGACTCACACTTTCCTCAATGACTGAAGTGGAGCTCAAATTGTTCTCAAGGGCTCAAGGCATGCTCAGACACATCTCTTCTGAAGCAGGAAGCAGAATGAACTCCACTAATTCTCAAGCAGTCTTCACACCCACCACTTCAGAAGCACAGGTCTTCCAAACTGCTGTATGGACCAAGGAGTCTTGTGATCTGTCCTTCAGAACCGTGGGCCCTCAAATCTACCCCAACAGCCCATGTGGCCTCAATCTGTCTAAAACCAATGTAACATACAAATTTCGGCAGTAACTGAAGGGGATTTCAGATCTATCCCTTCAACAACAAAAAGCTTCAGCCATGCCCCATTTTTCAAGAGGACATTGACACAACTTTCCTTTGATTACCAAGAAACCTCAGACATCTACTCACTGCCAAATGACCTCATACTTGCCACTCTACAACAAGGGTATCACACATGCTGTCAATGATGGAAGGGGCCTGAGACATGCAATTTGAGAAGCAAGCAGCCTCAGACCTCCCCAATAACCCAAGAAGTCCACAAATACAACCCATTTATAATCCTTGAGCCAAACAATGTCTGCAAAGTCCAGTGTCGTCAGACTTGTCCTTCCAGAACAACGACAATTCACACCTCCAGTTAATAACTCCATCGGGTTTTAGATATGCCCCCTCAGAAGTAAACTACCTCACTAATTCAGGGGTTTACACCTTTTGGAACATCTTCTGAAGAGGGTCTTAGATTTATTTCTTCCAACCATAGTAGCCCCTGACTTTCAAGGTGTGTCAAAGGGTGGCTGCAGAAACATATCTTTTTGAACAAGAAAACTTTAGTCTTTCTCTGTCTGTACTGGAGGGAGCTGAGACATGCCCATTTGATGAAGCAAGCTACAGAAATTGCTGTGACTCAAGCATGTGTCCCTAATATTTACATCCTACTACTTGAGACTGAATCCCTATTACCAAGAAAACATAGGAGCTTCTCTTTGTGTTAATGGCCGAATCAGGTCTACCAAACACCTAAGAGACACCAGAGCTTCTCCATCAGACCAGAGTGACTAGGAAATATGCTCTCATGGAACTCTAGATTTAAAAGATATGGCATAATAGAAACCTCACCCTGGATCCAAGGTCATCTATTTTAAGCTGCTCACCAGAAATGTGCAAGTCCTCCATGTTCACACCTGGGCAGCTTATCATAAGTTTAAGTATCTAATACACCCAGGACTGTGGCCCCACTTGTGAAAAGAACCCTCTGATTTCTGTCATGCCTCAAAACATTTCTCAGAGATAAGAATTTTCTAGAGTTCTCTGAAGACTTGGAGACTGACTAGGGATCATCTGGAGCTTCCTCCTCTACAGAAGGTAAGCAGGGGCTTTCCCCTCTGCCCAACAGGGTCTGGTATCTGTCTGCTATCGCAAATCTTCCTGTTTTTTTTTGCTCTGACAAATTGTGCCTTAAAATCGCCCCTTTGAACCTAAAGACCCTATCGACTTTCCCCTCTGAGAAAGGGGCATTGGTCACTCTTGATAGAGTCCACAGAAGTCAAGAAGAGCCAGGAAATCCTGGAACCCGTGCAAAATTATCTGTTGTGGTATGGAATCATCAGTCCCACGCAGTTCTGGTTGGCTGAACACAATTCTTAGACATTATCCACACTCCGGCTTCTACCCAAGCTCTTAATGAATCCTGGTATTGCTGCTTGTTCTCTTGCAGACTCAGCTAAAGACATGGACATCTGAAACTGTGAGGCAGTGCTACGACCTTATGAGGTATGGTAGTCAATGGAACTTTTGCTAAGAGTTGTATAGGATTTGCACACTCTGATCACATCTCCCCTGTCATATGAGCCTCAGAAACTCTTCTCTTCCCAAGAGTAATCCCTCCTGCTCCGTTTGATTAAGGAGACATCTGCTCTCCCTCCTGAAACAAAAGAGTGCCACATATCTTTCCAGTTTATCTGTAGTAATCTTACACATTCATTTTATGTGAAAGAGGCACACACTTCCTAATATGGTGTGAGCGTGAGGCATCCTTTTAATAAATGGGTCCCAGACTTCTTCTTCAATTCAAGGAAAACTTTAGTTCTGATACCTGTGCAAAAAGGAACCTGTGACAAAGTACTCTTTCAAAGAAGGTTGCTACATTCTACTTTCCTTGAACATGGGGAATTAGACACACCATTTCATTTCAAGGGGACTGATACATACTCATTTGAGTAAAGAGATACAGACCAGGCCAGTGCCATGAAAACTCACGCAAATGATCATCATTTTCTCACATACACTTCAAATCAACAACCCTGACAATGGTTTCCTCAGAGAAATCACTTCTATCTGTGTAAACCTCAGCTCTGTTCCTCTATCAGCGATGGTCTTAGTATTTTCCCTTTGATCTGGGTGTCCACTCATGCCCAAATGATCAAGGGATGTCAATCACTCTGAACCAATATCCTGGGATGTGACAGTAAAATCTGATTCATGACTAAACACCTTCTACTTTTAAGATTCTCCCAGAAATGGAGCGGTTCCATCTTTGCTGCCCATGCTTTTGGCTTCGTTCTTGGGCCCCTATGAGCAGAGCCAGCGATTACCAACCAACCTGTAAGAAACAGTGCTCTCATTGGAGTTCCAGGACAAATGGGTATTCTAGAGTGTGAGGACCTTTGTACCTGATAAGGTATTGCTTGCACCTTCTTTCAGTTCTCGAGGTACACTGAGAGCATTATCTTCTTCCTACAGGATGCTGGGACTGTTCAAATCTTTCTACCCCTCCATCACTTTCTCCCTTTCACAAATGGGACCTGACACCTTCCACATATGGTCAAATGGTTGTCCCATCAAACTGATCAGGCATAGGCCATGAGAGACTCTATCTATAAAGAAGGGGCATCATTCCCTTGTGGTTTGAGATCTCATAGCACAAGTTTAGCAATGAGAGCAGAGAATCCATGCCATCAGCCTTCAGGATAGTCAATAAAATGGAATGACTTCTACATCTCTGTCTAGATCTGTACAGCTGAACACAAAGTAGAGGGAGGAACCTAGAGAGAGAGAGAGTCATCCAGGTCTTCAGAAGAAGATATAGGTTGTTTCTGCCTGGTGTCTCCCAGAATGAACACAAACTGTGAAGATACAAATCTCTGAATAAGAGTTTGAAGCTCCTGATCCATGCTGAGAACTTTCTCTACAGTATAAGGTACTGTTACGGAATTCTTGCCTGGGTTCTGTCACCAATTTAGCCCCCAAAATAACACATGGAGACTCTATTTGCTATAATTCTGTCAGCCAATTTCCAGGGCTTCTCATTGGCTATTTCTGTCTTAAGTATTAACCCATGACTACTAATTTCTATTTCTATAAGGTCTTATCTTATTGAGAACTCCAGACTAGTGTGTCCTCTCTTCCTGGGATCACATGTTGACTCCCCACTCTTGACTACATTTACCATAATCATCCACAACTCCCACTCCCACCTTCTTGCTTCCCTATTGACCAACAGTGCTCTATTTATTAACCAATAAGACAAACATATACACAGAAGGACTTCCCCCATCATCTCCTCTTTTCTGTCTAAATAAAAAGAAACATTTTAACTTTAACATAGTCAAATTACATATAACAGACAAGTTTTCAAGTAAGAACTATAGTTACAATATTGAGTCTGTTAACATTTAATAAGATTTAAAGAAAGTATTTTATCATCTATCCTATCTTTGTGAGTCTAAAGTCTTATATGTAGCTTATCTTTTATCATAACTAAGGAAAACTGTAACTATCTGTCTACAACTCCATCAAAGACCACAGAAGGATAATATATAAACACTAAAATTGACAGAGACATCTCGCAACCTGGACAGTCACCTGAAGTTCCTTTGTAACTTTGGGGCACCCATCTTCAGCCCATAGGCCACAGTGTGTCTGGTAGACTTCTCAGCAAAGCAGGAAATTTTAAACTGTCTGCCTACATTGGCAGTTTGTCAATCATCTTTTGTGTCCTGTAGACTATTCTGTGAAGCAGAAACCCTTTAGGACTGTTCCATCAAGTCCAGCAGTCACTTTCCTATGGGTTCTGCATGCCCAGTCTATCAATCAGCAAAGCCAAGAGCAGTTTATTGACTACCTGGCTAATCTTTCCATGTTGAAAGCAAACTCCATAATGAGTTTCTTTGATACCCATCTTCCTCTCAAACGTAATTGGTGTGCCAGTAGTAGCTGTGTCTCACTATGAAAAACCCTAAACCATTTAAATGCCATATAGTCTATAGGTCTTTGAAAGGTTTGAAGAATATCTATCCATCTCAAATACATATCTGTACACCTAGAAAGCCTAACTAAACTAACTATAAGTTCTCACTATTATAGGTGACTATACATTATCTGTATTTAATTGTGTGTTACATTTTAAAATATCAGTATAAATACAATACATAAACAAGAGGAGAAATATCACAAAATTGACCTTAAATATGTATCAATAAATGAAAATCCATGCCAATACAAAATATTCATTTCTACATCATATTCCCTTTTTTCCCTTTAGAAAGAGATTGACTGTAATAATTACCATTTAAAACCAACCCTCTATAAATGAAAACAAACATTTATAAATAATATTTGGGAATGTGGGTGTCATTCTCTCAAACTACTTCCTGGTGTTATGGGGAACTGAAATATCATGGGAATCCTTAGAAAAAACTCCTGGCTATAGTAGTCTGTAATGCTGCCTTGTTCCAGTTGTTCTGAATATTGGATCACCGGGGCCACTGCTTCAGTGGGTCTTGCTTCATCAAACCATATTAGCCGGAAGGAACCCATAGCTTTTTATTTTCTGTGGAAACAAAAGCAGAAATTCTTTTCCCAAGTAACCTGTACTTGTATTTAAATTTAGAAGTCAAAGCATTTTCAAAATATATAAGTTAAATTAATTCAGCAGCATTGATATTCAAATGGCTTTTAGCAGTTGTTGTTCCTTCCACAGCAATTAAACAATTTAAAGACAACACAATACCATACAGTATCCAGACTCTCTGTGTATTTTCCCTCTTTAC
This sequence comes from Clonorchis sinensis, assembly GCA_003604175.2. Classification (NCBI taxonomy): domain Eukaryota; kingdom Metazoa; phylum Platyhelminthes; class Trematoda; order Opisthorchiida; family Opisthorchiidae; genus Clonorchis; species Clonorchis sinensis. The sequence goes on from NIRI02000040.1 coordinate 33,856, forward strand.
ATGGCTTTTTTATTACTCTGTTTCTTTTACTTTTTTTTCTCTGAGACAAGGTTTGGTGCCATTCTCTGAGACAAGGTTTGGGCCTGTGTCCTGTCACCACTTTAGCCCCCAAAATAACACACAGAGACTCTTTTGTTACAATGCTCTCAGCCAATGTCCTGAGCTTCTAATTGGCTAGTTCTGTCTTAAGTATTAACACATGACTTCTAATATTTATTTCTATGAGTTTTTATTTTACCAAGAACAACAGGCTCATGTGTCCTCTCCGCCTGAGTTCACATGGTAACACCTCACTCTTGACTACTTTTCCCAGAATCCTCTTCCACTCATAGTCCCACCTGTCTTGCTTCCTTCTTGGCCAACAGAGCTTTATTAATCAACCAATAAGATAAATGTATACACAGAAGGACGTCCCCCCATCAAGGTACCAAGAAATTTTATTCACCATCAACTAAAGTTGTATGGCACTTTCACCCTCTGCCCAAAGGAAATCATTCCTTTATTTTCAATGTGGCCTCAGAGGTTTTCTCTCTTACATAAGGCCCAGAGCTTCTGTTTACATAGCTGTTATTGTTTTTTTGTTACTTTACTATTTCTCAGTTCATGGAACAGGATGTCATGTTTGAGGCAGTAAAGGAAATTTTGCC